>CM052330.1:12838541-12876544 GCA_028455615.1 Lasioglossum zephyrum | reverse complement strand
ATAGTACAACTATTTCTCAGTACAAATTTTATTGTTTCAAAATACAATCGAACTATATGTCACTACAAGTAAATAATGCATTTCTCCACTGACACGTTCCGACACCTTCGGAGTCTCGCCAAAAAACAGTTGGGATGAAAACTTGGCGGAAAAGCTCGATAGTAGCGAAGACGTGCTATAAAAAAATCTCCAGGTCATGCGGGGTCAGCTATCAGGTACAGGGTGTCCCAAAATTCGTGTAGTTCCCGGAAATGGGAAGTTCCTTAGGTCATTTGAAGCGACATTTTCCTTTACAAAAATGGCGTCAGCGGCTTTGTTTAGGAGTTATTAACGAAAAACACGGACCAATCAGAGCGCGGCTATAGCGAACGGAGTCCGACTCAGCGATAGGTCCCGCTTAGCGTGGCGGCGCCATTGGCTGAGCCAGAATCAATCTGCTGTAGCCGCGCTCTGATTGGTCAATGTTTTTCGTTAATAACTCCTAAACAAAGCCGCCGACGTCATTTTTGTAAAGGAAAATGTCGCTTCAAATGACCCAAGGAACCTCCCATTTCCGGGAACTACACGAATTTTGGGACACCCTGTATACACACATACATATACACATATATACATATATCTACACACATACACACTTATAAACATAAACATAAACAATCACATGTATATATCGAAAGAGAGAGAGAGAATCCGCATTTACATTTTCTTACATGCTAACCTTACAACCTACCCCTCCATTCTCCCCACCCCTCCCTCTCTTTACCCCCTTCCCCTATCCTTGGACCCCCTCTTCCGGTCGCTTCCCTTCCATACCATTCTTTTCCTTTCTTCCATCTCTCCATTCATCCACCTTTCTCATCCAATCTCCCCCCCTCCTTCATCATTCAACACTTCCCACATCCTCATCTGCCATCCTCTTACCTCATCCACTCTCATACACACCTCCCATACATGCTCCCATGTCTCGTTCTCCCATCCACACACCCTGCATAGCCTCTGATCCTCATTCATCCAGTACCTTTCACCCCTCATTTCGCTCCCTAGTCTGAATCTTGCTACCCTCTGCCACCTACTTTCCCCCCATCCCTTCTTTAAATACCCTGGTAACCCCTCCCCCTTCACCATCCCATACCATTTGTTTGTTCTCGAGCCCTCTATCTTATCCCATCTTTCCCTTCTTTGGAAATTAATAATAAATAAATAATTCAATTTGAATTCAAAGCTGAAATTAGTTTCGACGGTTCAGAAACTAGATTTCCGTAGCACGAAACTACTTCAAATACAATTGACCGTTACGATACAAGAGACACTCGGAATTAATACGAAATACATAATTTAGGTTGAATATTTATTAATTGTTCACTAATTATTTGAAAAAGAATGATCAACAACACAATATTATTAAAGAAACAACAAATACTCACGCTCGTGTCTTCCTCTGTACTAAGAATGTACGCCACGACGTTGCGTCTTTATTTCGATTGTTGAATTGCATCGATAATATCGATTTGGGCTGACAGTATGTTCTTTCGATCGATTGAACTTTTTCCTCCAACCCTATCATAGAAACAACGGATTTGTTAATTTCAATCGTAAACAGTCAGAAAAGAAACCGAAATTAATAATAAATAAATAATTCAATTTGAACTCAAAGCTGAAATTAATTTCGACGGTTAAGAAACTAGATTTTCGTAGCACGAAACTACTTCAAATACAATTGACCGTTACGATACAAGAAAAACTCGGAATTCATACGAAATACGTAATTCAGGTATTTATTAATTGTTCATTAATTGTTTGAAAAAGATTAACAATGACACCGTTTAATTGTTAAGATAATTGATACTCACGCACACGTATTCTCCTGCTTCAAGAAAATACGACATGACGTTGTCTTCCTTTCGATTATCGAAAGCATCGATCTATGCTACCAAGATGCTCTTTCGATCGATTTTCCCGCGGAATCTGTAACAGAAAAAGCACATTCTTTAATTACAATTGAGAAACAGTTAAAAGTTAAATCAGAATTAATTATAAATGAACAATTCAATTTAAATATAAAATCAGAATTAATTTGTATGGAAATTAAACAAACTCAAAGAAAAAGAGGGAACACAACCACCGACAACATATTGTTAAAGGCTGCCCGATTCTTGGAACATTTATGTATAAAAATAAAGTGTATGGATATAATACAAATAGTTTAGAAGCTATTCAAGAAAGATGATTTTGACAGTAAAATTTGTTATTTATTTATTAACTTGTTAGCCATTTGAATTTCATCGTTTTCGTGTATCTAGTCCAGCGTTTATCGTTCATGAGCATAGAGGGCATAAGTAAAGTAGTCGTGATTGGTGAGACACGGAGCTCCATATGGTGATTGGTCTACTCTTATACGTTGTCTGTGGTAGTGGTCACCATTCGTATTTACCGCCCTCGTAAATACGTAAATAGTTGTGTGATTCCAATGTTTCAAATTAAATTTGATTAATTTTATTCATACTTTTCAAGAATCCAATGGAAATGTTCCCACAAAGCTCTCAGAAAAGGTACTGGATGTTCTGCGACGAAAATGACTTAACAACGCTACGTGAGAGAACAAACGCTGAGTTTATTGAAAGGCATGGGGCGAACATGACTGTAAGTAGATCCCTCATTTTTGTCAAGCTGCAATGTTTATTTTGCACATTTCATTCTAATATGGTTTATCGTTTTCCATTATATTTCTCACATTTTGCTGCTATCTCGTTTCGTTACTGTACAATATTAGAGGTTATATGCTCTTCTCTGCGTGAAAGTGCAACTATTCTTAAAGTGCTATAATATTGCCTTATGTTTATTTAATCAATGCGTTCCCAGCGATTTATTATGATTAGTTCTTTGCTAATGCCAATTAGTTTTTTCATTTATAACATAAACAATGTATTTACAAGGCAGAGGAAAGGGAAGAACATTTTCTATCGTCCACAGAGGAACGTACTTTGCTGCGTTTTTATGAGTTGCAATTAAGGGATTTCTGTCGTCGGTTCAGTCCACCTATGCCAAGGGCTACTATAGCAACCGCACTACACTATTTCAAAAGATTCTACCTCAGAAATAGTGTCATGGACTATCATCCGAAAGAGATATTGGTCACGTGCGTCTACTTGGCTTGTAAAGTAATTATCAATTAATCTCTACTAGCACGTGCATATGAACTCTTGTATTTAAAGGATATATTTTAGGTAGAGGAATTCAATGTTTCCATATGTCAGTTTGTTGCTAACATTAAGGGTGATCGGGAAAAGGCATCTGATATTATACTAAATAATGAACTGCTTCTGATGCAACAGTTGAATTATAACTTAACAGTACACAATCCATTCAGACCTGTAGAGGGATTGATGATCGATATTAAGGTACATAGTTGAAGATGTTCAAACTCATCTGGCAATTGGGTCATTCAACTTGCACACTTTTAGACAAGGTACACATCCTTGGAGAATCCAGAAAGGCTCAGGCCATATATAGATGAATTTCTGGAAAGGGTATTTTTGACCGATAGCGTGTTGCTTTATGCTCCAAGCCAAGTTGCATTGGCAGCCACACTGCACGCAGCATCCAGAGCATCTGCAAACCTAGATAATTATGTGACCGACATATTATTCTCCAAGGAGCACTTGGGTTGTATAATTGAAGCAGTGAGAAGTAAATATACACATTGATATTATAAGTACCTAGAAATAGTATTAGATTAAGTTACAACATGAAACGTGTATTCTAGAAATAAGGTCTATGGCTAAATGCGTAGAACCTCCTTCAAGGGATATAGTAAGGGCTTTGGAAAAGAAATTGGAAAAATGTCGAAATCAGGAAAATAATCCTGACAGTGATATGTAAGTACAGATCTAAAGTAATTTCTACTTTAATGCAGTGTCTTAAAGGAGTTAAGAGACTTTTAGTGGTAAATAAAATAATTTGGCTATCTATGGTGCAATTATAGCTATAAACAAAGGATGCAAGAAATGTTGGATGAGGAGGACCTACAGGACAATGAAAAGTATGCTAAAATAATGCAGGATCAAGCTGCCCATGATGAAAAGATCTTGGGAGTTAGCAAAGTCTTGTCTCCTCCGGCTCAGTAATAAATCACATCCTGTTTCGTACAAGAAAATATCGTAACAAACTTTATTAATATCATTTTTCTATCCAATTTCAATGTACATATTTAATAAATAATTTATTAGTTTATTTTCTATAGTAGTATACAAGAAAGAGGATACGATATTATTTATAAATATTATTTGGAGATAAAGATGCGTTTGTTCAGTTTTTCCTGTGCAAACGGAGAGACTGCGATAGAAAGAATGAATGATATACTGTGTATATTGTGCCTCCTTACAATAAATGCGAGTACAAAATAATTTCCTAAGTAACTAACATTACCGACGAATATTCGATCCCTACGAGTTTCGTTTTTCGAGCGTGATATGTACGAACGGCGCCACAACTGGCGCGATTTTCGAATCGTTTCAATCTCATCACTTGTCCACATAGCAGAAAGTATTAAAAATTTTCAATTTTTGAAAACTCCATAAATTGCAATACATTGCACTACAATCTAAAGTGTTTAGTAGTAACTATCACACGCGATTCCAGTTTTTAGTGATTCAGTCGCGCACTATAATCGACGATGGCCAGAAACACTTTTGATTTACGAGTCCGGATGTCGAAAGTCTAATCTCTGACTCAAATGATACGGTGGATTATTTGTGGGGATGCTTTGAAAAATTGAAGACTGTTGTCCCATTGACAAATTGCTCGGTAGTGGTTGAACTATTGGTAATGCAGGTGGCAGAGGGACTGTCGCTAAATGTTGAGGAAAAATTGGTGTACCTGGTTGTGGTTGTCCCGGGTAATTGAAAAACCTGTTGAAAATTTCAAGGGATAAGTAGAAGTGGTAGAAGCAGAAAAGTGTGGATGAATGTTATAATTACCATAAACGGTCCCCAACAAAAATTGGTCGAGGTGCTGGGATCCCTAAACTGGAGTAATACTGTTGCGCAAGCAACTCCACATCGTTTGTGTACTTCCTTTTCCACTTTGTGCGTCTGTTTTGGAACCATATCTTAATCTGCGAATGAAACAAATTGCTTGGTGAGTAAAACTGTTCTATGAAAATATAATCAATAATTAATCTATGTGAAATGATAGAAAAAGGGGTTGCCCAGAAACTGTTGTATTAATTGAGAGTTACTTGTAACAATATAATTAATAAATTAATGGCATTAATTATATGATCTAGGACGTATACAGAGAATATTTTAGTTTGGAGGTAGTATAGATATGTGACTAATTCCACTTCCACATGATATCTAAATTGTACAATGCATAGATGAATAATTCAGCTCTACAACAGTTACAATTGGATCAAAAAGACCTGCATTTGACATGCAATGGTTAATTATAGTGAACATTAATTGGGGAAAGCGAACGAGAATGATAGAGCATGCGAGATAAGAATGAGATAGTATAAATGTTCCAGACAAACGCGATATCAAAAAAAAAATACAGCGATTAACATCGTGTGTACAGAATTCGTTCAATATTAAATAGTGAAAGATAAGGATCAGATAAGGTAGGTCGCGTATAACATTGATTTTAAAATCTGATGTTTAGATATCAAAAATATTTGCCCCGGGTGAGGATCGAACTCACGACCTTAAGATTATGAGACTTACGCGCTGCCTACTGCGCTACCGAGGCCCGTGCAAAGCTCTGTGCAAAAGTTTCTGAACCGTCCGCTTGCGAAATCATTTGTTTCATGATGCAAAAGCCTTGCGACACCGAAATTACTCCGAATCTTTTCATGTGACACTAAAGACTCCAAAAAAAAAATATCTGTTGAGTGATTTAGATTGGAGTGTTTCGTGTGAAAGTGTACCGAGTCAAAAAAAGTAAACACATGATGGGAAGCGGGAAAAAATGATCTTCGAATTTTCGGAGGACAGACCGGATCCGTGGTAATATATCCTAATTAAAAAATCGACGCCTCTTCGGTCCGACGCCTTGCCGCATCCGTCGTCCGGGACGTTTCGTTCTTATGGCATGCTGGAGGATCGGAGAAACACCAAGAAGAAGGGGACTCCCGGAGCTGGCTCGTTAACTACGAGAAATATTGTGACAGTTATGTCTGCGGGACGACACGTCTCCTTCTTCCCTCTGATCTGTCGTCTGATCGTCCTCCCTTTCGCCGTGATCGCGAAGATAATTATCTGCCTCGTTCGCGGTGCCGCGCGATATTTCTACGGTTCTGGCAATTATTGCAACTCGCAACACTGCTAGCCAGCTGATCGCGACCATGCTCAACGGGAAAATATGCAGTCCGTTATCGTAAATTAATTAGTTTAGAGCCCAGACTACCCTCCGAGCCAGTCCGCTACAAAGCGAACGGGAAAACTTATGTAACTGGCTCAATCTACCTGACAACTTTGTGTAGTTAACACGAGATTACTTAAACCTATCCACTGAGCCTGCCATGTCCTCGACTCGGTGTAATATTAGAAACCGCCGAGAGCCGCTCAAAACTGGGAAAACCTGAACTGGACTCGGGTATCTGTCTATTATACTTTGCTAATCGCGAACAGGACCTACAGAAATCTTTGTGACCATAGCTTGCAAAAAGACTTAATTGTAGTCTATATCGGGACATGAAAATTTTCGGAGTAAATTCACTTGTTGTATGGAAATAGCCCGCGAGGCTCCGTCATCGGCAAAAACACGTTTCGAAACAGAACGCGATCCTCGCGAGCGAAGATTAATTAAACATTTCTACGAAAGGAAGACGCGAGCGTTTTGCTCTCTTATCTCGGGGCAGTGCGCGAGAAGAAAGGGCGTAGAAGTGCTAATTGGTTCTAAAGGGCGATCTTCCCCCATGGCGCCATGACCCGGCGCCTGCACATATGGTGGCCTTCGTTCTCATAACTAACTCAGGGGTCGGTTGATTCGACGGAACTTGGTCTGGGGACAGGGGACTTAAACTATTTCAGGTGGCGAGGCCTGCGGAAGTCGCATAGCGAGCGGACGTTATCGCGATTTATTGTACACAGTGCGGTCTCGTTCGACTTCCGCGGGGAACGTGTTTCCTTTTAATCATCGTAAGATCTCGCCTAGTTCCCTCTATTAAGACGCGCACAGGATGTCGAGTGAATCATGACACGTTTGATTAACTTGTATCGCACACGACACCCATGCGCGACAACAGCTATTTTTCTCTCCGGCCTGACAGCGTAGTACTCGTCAGCTTTCAACGGCGTGTTCGTACCATGAATAACGATCGCGCGAATTATGCAATGTATACCTGTGTCTCGGTGAGCTTCAAGCTCTTGCTGAGCTGCAATCTCTTCGCCACGCTCAGGTATTTGTTCCTCTCGAATTCCGCCTCCAACGACTTAATCTGCGCGGCCGTGAACGCCGTGCGGGGCCTCTTCTTCCTTTCGTCATCGCTAATCACGCTGCCACTTTTTTCCTGACCATCTCTATCCGCACCTGTCGTGGAGTTGGCACCGCTGCTGCTGGTACATGCTTCTGCAATGCGCGAAAGATGAGTCCTCAGACGCGTCGAACTATTCAACAACGTCTCTTAGTCATATATTTATCGCAAGAGTTTTTACAGCGAGAATGAAACAGTGAACCAATTAACCCCTTGCAAGGTGAACACTTTTGACGATTTTATTGAACCAAATATACAGAACATAAAAATTTCGTACTACTGGATGTGAATGTACGCAAGTCCGAGGGTTTAACCATGATATAGGAGGATGGATTGTGTACGAGATGAGTGGAAACATTTTCCCGATCCTTCAAAAGACTAAATTGACGGAGGGCATTTAAAGCGGGACAAGATGCGCGGCTTTACGACGCGGATGGCATCGCTGTGTCGCAAGTATCTTCCCTTTTTTTGGTCTCCGAAGTAGCAGACATATATCCAGCGGCGTGGTGCCACGGTTTTTCGTCGGATGACGAATGGGCAGATAATTAGAAGATGATCCCCGCTGCTTAGAGCGCGGTCCTGTTACCAGTCGACTAAAAGAGACCCCGAAGACATTCCTCATGGGCGAGGCGCGACGTCTTGTACGACCGGCTTGTACACCCCGGGATAAATATAAATATAAACAACTTCGACGGGCAAAAAGTCCCGAGATTGATGAGGAGGAAAATTTCGTGGGGGTAATTGGGCCTCGCGCGGCTCTAAAGGAGTTCACTGTTGTCGCCGGCACCTCGCTCGATCTCGTTTAAAAGCAATTAAAAGAAAAACAGCACCCTAGTCAAGGTGTATGAAACACAGCTCGCAATTAATGGCGGTCTTTCGTCAGCGCAGCGCCTCGATACAGCTTCATTTATTTTCGATCGAAGACAATTGCTATGTACAGGGATATTGCAAGCTCCGATTTCATTTGATACGATCATTCCTGTTATCGGGACTCATTGTCTTCGTTATGAAGAATTAGAAGATAGAACGACTGTACAGGAAATGATGGAGATTATAAAATCGAACCTGTCTATTCGGATGATTTCAATCAAACCCGAAGACAATCGGTTATTTTAGCACCGATTCGTCGCCTAAAGCTTCCTTGTTCCCGGGTAGAATGGATCTCGGCGAGCGACCCTCGCAGTTGGAAGGGCAATAAATATCCCGATAAAAGTATTTGCGGCGCGGTTACAGGGGCCGCGGAGTGTCGTTTACCGGCTACTAATTGTCAGATGGCGACGTAATTGTCGCGTTTCTCGCGCGTTTTTCGTGACTTCCCTTCGGCTCGTACAACCGAGTCGTCGGCTAAAACCGTACCGCCTCTAATTCACTCGGCGTGCACACTTGTGTACGTGGAAAGTCAGGATAGATTCCAACTCGGAAGCCTAAATATCAGTACACGCGGATAATAATATCAAATTGTTCTACAAATTGCCACTGTCCACGTCCTGTCGGCAGTAAAGCGATCAGCGACCGTATAAACTACAAGAGCGAATTATGGATGAAAAATCCGTTCTCATCGATCCCAAGGAAAAACCCCGTGGAATTTCGAATAAACATCCATCCAAGGGATGTTCTGGAGAATTTTAAAAAATTTAAAATTTCAGGACTACAAGACTCTGTGAATAAGAAGGGAAAAGTAATGTTGGAGGATCCACGACGCATTCTTTACCGGAAGCGGCCGGAAGAGGAAAATATTTTCGGAGGGCGACCGTTCTTCTCTCGCGGCTCATTTGTCGTCGACTTTCTGACTCGGTTGCATTGACGAACGAGCTCCGCGAAGAAGGAAGAAAGGGTTAGGCGAAACGCGGAGCAAAAAGAGGATTCGACAGGGCGACGGAGCGCGGACCGGGACGACGGGGCACCGTGGAGCAAAGCCGAAATAGAACACCACGCCCTCTAGTTTACCTAATTGCCGCGAGCCACGGTGAACTTGTCTCCTAATTATTCGGTGATGAATGGCGTGAGCACGAGTAGAAATGCGCGATAAAGCGTGGCTAATTTTCATTCGTTCGCCGGTGCACGGGCTCTCTCGCTGGCCAGCCAACCGGTGGGATAATTAATTCGTGCGCGAGCCGTCTCGATTGGTCAAACGGTGCCCGAGCTGAGATAAATGGCCGGGCCTTTTGTTATCATCTAGGATACCGGTTCCTCGGAATCGACGATCGAGAGGAGACTTCAACGGAACAGTCCTGTGAAGCGGATTTCGATCTTGACGCATAAGCTGAGATTATTTTTTTTATATCAAGGCTTAAGCTTGCATCTGGTCTTGTGGCTTCAGCAGAAACTTCAATCATAAACCAACACCCTCGATGACGTAGTCCAGAAATTTCGTTTGGGATTATTGTGTAAAAGAAGATTTTTTGAAAAGCCTATTAGATGAAGGAATCGACGATTCGGTGGAGACTTCAATGAAACAGGAGAAGCTGATTTCAGGAGTTTAAAGAAGCGACGCGGATGGATGTGCGAATTTGTATTAGACGCGATCAACGCGATCATGCAGACAACATACGGCCCATTAGATATAAAAAAGACGAACCCGTTCGAAAGAGGAGCAACTTTTGGACGATTTTACTCGTCCGCGAGGCTGCTCTCACGAAGATTTACGCATCGCGTTGACGGCTTTGTAGTTGAACGCGACGTCCCACATATCTCAGACTCAGCCCGGGCACGCAGCGCAAACGAGAATTGTCCTTTCCTTAGATCTCGGATTTATCGCGGCGACCATTATGCTGTGTAAATCACGCGTGCCGTGGGTCCTTGGTAGAAATTAGTCGTCGGGTAACTTAAATCCTTCCGGCGAAACGGGATTAAGTTGCACCGCGCGATCTTCGATACTAACTCATAAGTCGCGAAATGCACTCGCGTTTACAAATCAGAGACTTTGGAACACTTTGTTGCTAATTTAATCACCGGACAAGCGTAGTTTATCGTCCATCTAACTTACAAAACGGAAAGCGAAAGACTATTTATCTAAATAAAGCTTTTCGTGTAACCGCATTCTCAAATTCTTCGAATGTCGCCACAGTTTGTATTTCACCAATCCGCAGACTGAACGTTCCGCAATTAGCTAAGAATTGTTTCGAATTGTAGTATAGCAAATTTTATTGGTGCCTCGGTTAAAAGAAAAGACGAAGTTTATCGTAGCAATGATTTTCGTAACATTTTCATAGACTAATCATATTTTTTCAATAACTAATTTAGATCTCGAAGTATTATGAAAAAATGTACAATGCACAAAATTTAGTAGACGTTACTGACTAACTCGATATTGTGGTGTAAGGGAAGAAAGGATTGTTTGCTAGTAAAGATCAGCGATCGAAGATCAAGATCGACTGCGTCGAAGTGCGAGATGTCACCGAATGGGCATGGTCGAGGTCGTCTTTTTTCATTCTGCGCTAGGTACCGAGGGAAGGCACATTTTGCTGCATTTCCATGGCAGAATTAGCAGGAGACAGATAAATAGTGGACGAGAAGCAGGAACACTGAGTGGGCGTGGACCCTGCAGGAAGTAATGGATCAAACTCACGGGCAACGGTCCTCCGCGCAAACTTACGAATTCGTTACCACACGAGGGAGCCGAGTGGATTCTGTAACAATTACTCCCTTTCACGCTAGTAACAATATCCGAATTAAGTGGGAACAATTACTCTTTATTACACACCATGTAATAATCACGGGTTTCGCGGACTCAAAGCGATCTCGAGCTCCCTGTTGGCGCATTCGTCACGAGATAAGCATCGTTTCCGGTTCTGCGATGCGTTATAATCATCCTTTTAAATAGTAATAAATTCTCGTGATTCTTGGTCTTGATTGTTCATTCGTTTAAAACGCGATGAAAGGATCTGCGAAGGTTTTAAATGGCCGAGCAGACAACGTTTCGACGTTGCTGGATTGAGACACTTTCATTAATTAAATGATTTTGCAAAATGTAAATATAAAAGAGATAGGTGCAATTCGACGCTTAGTGGCTGTGTTTGTTTCTTTTATAAATAACTTCAATATTTGTTTTGTTCAAGTCGCAAATTGCCCCCTTGCCTTTATCCTCGAGTTCCAGGCTATGTACCTTTGTTAGCGAAATAAACATATAACACAGATAAAACAAACACAGGTGTCGAACACCTGTATACTTCAAGTCCTCACTTTTTCGTAATTAACGCAAAATTGAACACTCTCGCACCGATATGTTGAAACTTTCACGGATATCTGCGCCTGGTAGCAAAAGCACATCTCGCACGCTTCGTACAATCTCTTTAATGGATTAACATCTTAATGGATTTGTTGGAAAATGTCATTTCCACTTACCGTAGCACATTTCGGGCTCGGGCGACGTGGAGCAGACCATATCGGTATCATCGAATTCGATATCCTCGACCATAATCATGGATGAATCCGGCGCCACCAGCTTCCGACCATCCGAATCGTTCGCTACTTGAAACAATCAACGCAACTGTTGTTATTGTTATCGATCGTATGAATGTTAAACCAGGAAAAATATTAATGATTTCGGCGCGACGTTTCGATCAAATAAACACTATAAAGTAGTTTTACAAATTAATTTGAACTTTCAACGTTTCGATCCTTGTGTAGATCATTTTCAAGAAAGGAGAAAAACTGCGTCTGAAATTTAACAGTGAAAACAGTGAAAGATGTTATAATAAAATCAGATTGTACTACATTATCAATGTTCTGTATTTTAATACTCACTTGTTTTATGAAAATCTTAACATAGAGATTGAAATTTGTAATACATGTTATTACTACGTCGTTACACAAGTTACTGAGGTACAATCAACGCAACTGTGAACTAATTTATACTTGACAAATAAAAACACACTCTCTCGAAATTACTTACACTCATGACCATGCAAATACAATTCGGTTTGCATGGGTACACGCCTTTCATCTTCCGTGGTCTTCTTGGTCGGCGCTAAAAGGCTTTCGATACTGAACGAGCACACTTTCGAGTTTTCCGTTAACTCTGTCGACTCCCTTGCGGATTCTGAAGCTTTTACACGTTCTTCCGACATCCTAGATGATCCTCTTCTATCGCGTGTCATCCACCAATCTTCTAATTACTATACTTGAAAAGTTGTCCGTGATAGAAGCGCAAAATCATTAGGAACGCCCCATCGATGTTCTCGTGATAGTTCTCTCGGTTCTTTTACACACTACACAGTTCGTACACTATAATCATCACCATGGAAGCCACAAGCGCACGAACAGTTTCTTTTACAAAAATTCGGTGACACGTCCGAGTGTCGTCATTGGGAACCTAATGATCTCCGATTGAACCGATACAAGGCAAATCATAGACACCCTGCGGACCGTTCGCGGGATTAGAGTTGAAACCAGCGACTGTTTGTCGGGGTTGCTCACGATGTCCAACAATATTTTTTTTTGGCAGCCAAGTCAAATTCTTCGTTCTTCGAGGCGGTGTCGAAAAGCCACGTGCTCCCGACGTCATCTGCGGCTCGGCCAATCGGCGACCGTCCGGGGCGGTTCTTGGCAAGCACGTGCGTTTCTGGAAGGAGCCCCTAATGATCTCGTACAGTGCGACGGTAGCAGTCACTAAACGGTGGTAATGAGGTATCCATAAATTTCTGTCACCGCCATGAAACGCTATTTAATAATTGTCTTGACAGAAGGCGGGCGCGGATTCGAAATCAATTTTCAATCTGTTGCACGTGAGACGTATAAAACTCGTCGACTTCCGGAGCGTCCTTCTATCCGAATCATGACGCACGATCAGCCGAACGTGTAACATTCTCGATGATCGGCTGATCTCGTTACCCGTATAGATGTTCGAACGAATACGCGCGAGATTATGTTACAAAGGATTCGCGGATATCGGCGGGGATATTTCGGACATTCGTCTAGAACAAGACGAGCAAGATGAAAAACTGAATAGCCCGGATGTATTATTAGATCTTAGCCAACGGTTCGCGTCGTTTGGATTCCTATGGATTCATATAAAACGGTGAAGCGCGACAAGTTTGTCAGGTCGAACGCGGCCGGGCCCGACAATCAGCCGTAAGTTTAATGAGATTATTAGGCGCACAATCGCCTGTATTAACGCGACGATGATGGGGATGACAGAGTGATACAAGAACTGTTGACAGATGTGGAACTTGGCTACGATTATGCGAACCAGCGGGAATACACTGCAGAAATTTGTATCAAACAAACGGCGGCCAAGTCGCGATTCTTCCGTATAAATCAGACCCGGGTAACGTTCGCCCGGTGACAATTTCTCGCCGGACAGGATCTAATTAAAATTGATTTACGCGCGTCTCGGTTGATTCATGGGAATCCCTCTGTTTTTAACCGAATCGTAAATATGAGCTGTCGAAGGAACCGTTGTGAAACTACGTTCGATCCTGCACTCTTCGGTGTAACGTGCAACGAACAGAGTTGTCGAAAGGACTCGGAGTAGGTGTGTCCCTGGGATCACGTTACCCAGACGACACTCCTATCGCAGGTTCTGCGATATGTTATATTGCCAGAAAGCCGAGACTCTTGGTGGAACAAGTCGGCCAAAATGTTTGTCAATTTCACGCTTAATTGGTGCAGCGATCGACAGGTCTCTCTTCCCTTGTAAATTATCGGTTCCTCTGGACGTGTCAACCGCAAAACAAGCTGATGCAGACGCATTTCCCCTTGGCGATGATTCCCCCTCGCCTTGAACATATTTTTGGAGTCTCGTTTCGTCAGACGAAAAATCTCGAACCGCGATTCGGTGTTCGCGCCGTTGTAATAATTCGTCCCGTGTCATCTTACTTCGGTAGCGCGACTTCGCCCGGAAGATCTAATTTAACATGTACTTACCAATTCGAGCTTCGTGTTGATAGTCTAAATAGATGCTTAAAAGTGACAGGGTTTCGATAAGTATTTTTATACACGTTGGTTTTAATATCTACTGTGCTTCTCAGTAGCTTGATGTTAGACGAAGTTGAATATTGTGCAAATTATACGATTGAAAAAAAAGTTAATATTTTAAAATGAGCGCTTGTAAAGAGATCGAATCAATTTTAATAGGGTTTGAGTTTATTTAAAAGAGTTGTTCTTTTCTTCGAACTACTCGTTATTTGCAGTGCACTTGCTTCCATTTCTGCAGGATGACGAAGGAGAAACGACAGATTATACAGAGTTTGTCTTTTGTATATCTTTATTTATATATTAACAGAATAAAGGCCCTCTAATTAGTGCATCTTGCCTTTGATCATACAATAAAACGTAACATAGTTGCTATGTTTAACGCGTATTCGTGTTACCATCCGAAAATGCGTGGTTCCGTAATTTGTTAGAAGAGAACAATGATAGAATTTTCTCGAAGAATATCTTCAAACGTAAATTATATTATAAAGTCCTGAAATATTGTGACACTCACACTATCGTTATAAGGATATATGCGTAGCAATTGCAACACGACTGGACAGCTGCGTCTGGTCTGTCTATCGTTTGCGATTAAGAATAAATAATCTAAATAGAACTGTATTATTGGGGATGGAGCACCAAATATCAAGAGAATATTTCACGTGTAACTAAGACATTCCTTTTTTCGGCTTTACCGTGATCATATCGTGGAAATATTCGATTTACGGTGCAAAGAACTGGGGAGAAGGTGTAAAAGATTAACAAAATAAATTTTTTTTTAATTAAACCTGTTGGACATTCTAGTTAATGAGCCAACTGAACCCACTGGGATCTTGGAAAGCTCGATGATAGAAGCTACATTTGTTGCGTCGAATTACCGTTCCAAGTGTTATTCTCATCATTATCATCCCCACCTGAATGAAGTCTATGTATATTCCCCTCCGTTTTGATGGTTGTCCCCCCTTGATCACCCAAATATCTTCTGACCAAACTAAATACCACAAATAATATTGTAATGAGTCGTGCGTTCGACTGTTAAAGAATCTCCTTCGTAAATGTGAAGACCTACCCAGACGAGTTGGCAACGTTTTGAAGGTTCGGTATCATAGCTCCATCGGAACTATTCGCCGTGTCATTGCTGTCGGGGTTGCGTGGTCTCGGCGTATTTCGACGATTACCTCCCGAGAAATAACCCATCACATAATTATAAACACCCAGAATAGGAGCGAATAAGGACCACATAATCCGTGACAGAAATCCAACATCCTGGGACGATGACACAGTCGCTGTGACGTCGGACTGAAACCATAAAACCAAATGAATATATATTCAAGGGAGAGTCAAAATCAAAATATTTCTTTGAATCGTTACAATTACATTTTTCATCGGCAGGATCAAAATAACAGCTGTGGGGACCAATTCCAGTTCTAACAATGTTTTATCGTCTTCCTCAGCGGTTAGGTCTCTTCTGGGGAACGAGATCGACATCGAGAACTGATGGAAAGGCAAATCAATGTTCTGGACAATATAGTTACGTAAATCACGCAAAGAATTCGACGATTCGAATTGGCCCATATGAGGATTACCCGATGGCAGTCTGAACTGAATTCGAGTCACGGTTGCATTGCTTACAACCGACGTGACTGGTTTCGACGGTTCTTGGTCTGGTTGTTTCTGCATCTGTTGCTGCATTTAACAAACATGTATCTTGTCCAAAGACGGAAATGCAAATTTAGTATTTCGAAAGAAAGTGAAGAAAAAGGGTGCACCAACCTGCATGTCTCGTTCTTTTTGTTTTCTTTCTAATTTATCCTGAGCGATTTGTTGTCTAACTTTCTCCCTGGCCGCCGCATCCACCGCTTTCTCTCTTAACCTTTCCTCACGAGCCTGTTTCATTTCTAGGTCTTTGCGACGCTCTAATTCCCGCAGTTTTTCCTTTCTTTCTTCGTCTTTAAGTAGGTTTTTGTGTTGCAGTTCCATAACCCGTTGTACTTTCTTCGTAGTATCCTAAAAATGCGAGATATTTTAATGATTTTTTCACAACATTGCATGACCTTGAAAACGAAGGACTCTATACCTCTCCTGTTAACTTTTTGGTACATGTATCCTGTGGCTCGCTGCTTGCTGATGGAGCATTGTTTGGTTTGTCAACAGGAGATGGTTCTACCTTTGCATTTTCCACCGGTACGCTGTTACTCTCATTTTCTACTGTTGTTGTAGTTGTCTCTACGGCAGATTCCGCTTCTACTGTTGTTTGCTTCAAGGACGAATCCGCATTTGAATTTATTGTGCTATCACTTTCAATAGGTTTAGAACTTGTACTAATATTACTAATAACGCTGCCACTGGCAGTGGCTTTTTTCTCTGCATCTATCAAGCTAGATGACAGAGAAGTTTTATTTTTCCCTGATTTTGTTAAAACCGAATCAATCTTTGATAGTAAATCATTGGCTGTTGTCGTGCCAGCAACAATCTCCAATGGTGCCCCATTTGTGCCAATAAAGAATATAGATGGTACAGGTACCAATTGATCTTACAAAAATTATTCAGGAAAATCATTCAGTGGTAAATATCAGTGATTATACGAAATAATTATAAACAAAGGATACAAATCTGAGCAAAAAGCCTGTAGGTTTCAGACCCACTCTCCAAACGAATCGCTACGAAATCATCCTGTTCCAATCTAGTGGAAACTTCTGTGGCATTGATTGCTGCAGCAACTTCCACTGATGTGTCATCCTTGCCTAAAACACAAGTACGTTACAATACGGTTTGCGAAAGGAACAAATATCGGGATTTGATGCAATATGAAACGGGATTGCATAAAGTTCACCTTGATCGACGCCAAAAGTTGGTTTTTATTAGAAACATACATTTTGCCAGGCTGAACAATAGCCTAACCTAACATTATAAATACACACCTTCCACAAAAACGACGAAAATCGCTTTCTTGGATTTCGATGTTGCCACAGCCTCGTTGATGCTACCTTCGAACCACTTCATTTTTTCCTCGAAAAACTTACGAATATTTATATTTTGTTCTAATATCAATTGATAATGACGTAATGAAAAAGCAGTTTAATCACTAGAAATTTTCTGTGGAACTTGACGTTTCAAAATCTGCTCAAGGTTCGGATAGGTAACATTTGGACTGTATCGGTGGGACGGGTCAAGGAACTGAACAGTACAGTTTAGTTTCATTTGATTCAGCGTACAAAAAAAGTGTGTGCGGTAGACGTTATCCTCCACGATTCTACCTAAAAACGCGAGTTTAATTAATACAAAAGGTAGATCAGAATTATGCGTATATATCTTATATTCGTTTTAAACCAATAGCGTTAAATTTCGTTGTTAAATCGATGGTGGTCGGGCGCGTTGCAAGTCTGCCTTTAGGTTCTAAGGCCAAACAAGGATCAACGGAAATGAACCATTTTAGCGAGGTTAGTGTGTAAATAAGTACTGCGAGTGAGGACTGGAAGTTGGTTGAATTTCGGCTTGAATTAATTATTGCCCGTTGCTGACTAATAGCGTGGCTAAACAATGGCACAATTAGTACAAAAAGGTAAGCGTTCTTTATACAATTCATCATTTATTATAGCGAAATAGCATTCGTAAGACGAGGTCGGTGCATCAAGCCGTTCCGTTGGCTACACTGTTTGTATCGCCATGTTCATCGTTTTCCCTTGGACTGACCAACAGGAACGAACCATTTTAGTGAGGTTAGAGTACGAAGTACGAATTCAAATTACGCAGTGTGAATCGATCGTTGCTTATCGCCAGAAAGTATTGTTGACAAACAATGGCACAGTTAGTACAGAAAGGTAAGCATCGTTTGTGCAGTGTATTAGATATTTAAATTTAATTTCAATAGAGAAAACGGTATTCTGTTGGTCAGCCTGTCCGTGTTCCTCGTTCCCGCTGTCCTGACATAAGCAACAGTGGAACGAAATGTGGTAATGGCGAGTGCGTCTGTTCCGCATATTTGATGTTGTGATAAAGTTGGGCGTACGCGTCTGTCTTATCAGTTGTGACAAAGTATATTGCTTGGATTATGTTCACTTGATTCTCTCTGGCGCGCTTAGTTTCTAAGCGAGGATAGTCGACGCTAACGAGATTACAGTGTCCAGTGCACCATGTCGGTGATTCATTATCGGAATATGGAAGAACGGGACTGATAATAGAAGATAATCGTATTATACGAGAAAAATTCCAGTGCTCGTACGCTCCGCAGTACCTGCGTTCTATTCCGCAGTAAGTTGCCACTAGTTACTTCGAAAACGTTTCCGTAACCTGTTATTAATCAATACGAATAGGTAAACGAGTGACGTGATAATATGAAATCGGAGCGAGCATGAAGGTAACTGTGTGTTTCGACAACGTTCGAGTGGTGGTTCCATGCGGGGATGGAACCCTACTGGTCAGAGACTTGATGCACGAGGCTATCCTGAGGTATAAAAAGGCCACAGGGAAAAATGATAATGGGCTAACAATCAACAGCTTGTCCTCCCTAACAGGAGGTGGCCTGCTCGATCCAGACGATAGGTTATGTGATGTAGCCGATGACAGGGAGCAGATCGTTGCACACTTTGTGAGTACAGACACAACGCATGCTGGCGGTGATGGGGCAAGTTCTGTTGGGACCAACAGCCCAGATTTCTTCCATTCGGATGGCAAAGAGTTAGCATATGCAATAGACACACATTCCTCTATACCTAGCAGTAGTATTAAAAGAGAGAGCACTAAAAGATTGTCGATGCACGCACTGTCGACTAGAGAACCTTGTTTAGCCACGTATTCTGCTCAATCCCTTCCCAGAGAGTCTCGCCGCAGAGAACCACTGGGACAAGATGCCAAAGCGTTGTTCGACTATGCGAATGCCAACATAGATCTTGTTGATCAAAGCGAGATCCGAGAGATCATGATAAAAAACGAGGCAGGTCCGTTGGGACTTCACGTGGTGCCATGTTATGACCTTTTGGGCAACGATCAGGGGCTCCGGGTGGAAGGTATCGAACCCAATGGCAGAATTGCTAGAGATGGACAGATCGACTTGCACGACAAAATCATTAAAATAAATGGCCACAATTTATTGCACATACCGTTCTCCAAAGTGCAAGAAATTTTCCGGACTTGCATGACCGAGCCATGTCTTAAAATATCGGTGGTGAAGCACAAACAGCCACGCAACCACGATAAATCGTTGCACAAGAGTCATGGCAATACGAGTGGCGGGTCGGAGAAAACGGAAACGGACGAGAACGTGAAGAAAATTCAATGCAGCAACTATAATCTGTTGCAGACTGCGAATACGCGGAAGATCGGGCGCATGATCGAGATCGAATTAACGAAAGGCAGTAACGGGCTGGGGTTCAGCGTGACAACGCGCGATAATCCTGCAGGGGGGCATTGTCCTATATACATTAAAAATATCCTACCAAAAGGTGCTGCGGTTGAAGATGGTAGGTTGAGGCCTGGTGACAGGCTATTGGAAGTAAACAAGAAAGAAATGACGGGGAAAAGCCAGGCGGAAGTGGTCTCAGTCCTTAGAAGTATTTCGCCAGGTGGTAAGGTAAGAATGGTAGTCTCCCGTCAGGAAGAAATTTCCTCTAACGCTCCCGAAACTCATTCGACCACGACGTCCACCATTCAAACGACCGAGACCACCACGGACAATGCGAAATATTGGAGCAGCTTGAACGTATCGCCAATAAAAAAGAACACGGAGGTGCACGAGAGCAAAGTTAGCAGTCGCAGTTACGACAAGTGTGCGTTCAAGCCCGTGAAATCCTCGGAGGACGTCGTACTATCACCTCGCAAGAATCGCATGATCCTGACCTTGGACATTCCGGTGCACGATTCGGAGAAAGCAGGTCTGGGCGTGAGCGTGAAAGGGAAAACGACCAACACGGACGAGAACACGAACATGGATCTGGGAATCTTTATAAAAAGCGTGCTTCATGGGGGCGCAGCCTCCCGAGACGGTCGATTAAGAACCAACGACCAGTTGCTCAATGTGAATGGTGTGTCCTTGCTTGGCTTATCGAATTCCGACGCTATGGAGACCCTCCGAAGGGCGATGCTCAATACAAATAGTTCTGTAACGGGTGTAATTACTCTGACCATAGCGAGGAGGATATCCTCCTACGAAGCGAACGAGAAAAATCTTCCGGAAAATCTGTCTTACCATTGTAAATTAGAATCCGCGAACAGCGTATACATATCGGACAATACGAAGGCGAACGAGGGTAGGGTGAAGGAGAAGAACAATCTGAACTCGCAGTCGGACATTTTGGACAATGGAGGGTTGTTGTCCTGTGTGACCGCGTCCCCGTGGAATCCGGTCATAGACAGACTAACGGAACAATATAATAAGAACAGTCTGAGAAACGAGAGCTACTGCATCGCTACGAATAAAACGTGGATAGAGCCCATCAGCAACGTGAAAAAGATCACCGTGGGAGGACGCGAGGACCGCGCGGAACCAGTATTGTTGGAGGACTCCAACGACGCCCAGTGCAATGATCCGAAGAGGAACGCCGACGATAAGGACAGCCAGTACTCCGGGGATCCGACTTACGATAGTCAGCTGTCGTTGGAGGAGTGCAGCTCGTCCTCTAACAAATTCTCTAGGGACGCTCTTGGCAGGCAGAGCATGTCAGAGAAACGGCATGCTGCTCTAGACGCCAAGAACACGGATACTTACAAAAGAAATAAAAAATTGCGCGAGGGCCGCGAGAGTAAGAATCCAGAACAGGCGAATCAAAAGTCATCGAACCAATCGACTGAGTCCGAGGACCAGGCGAGGCACTCCAGCAAGGGCAGCTTCGAGAGAAATAAAAGCAAAGGCATCAGCGAAGGAAGCACCAGTGACAGCAATCTGAAACGATACGAAAAGTCTGTGGACCCGGCCCAGTCCGAGTACGTTTACACCATCCCCGGGTGCAACAATAAGTTCACTTCCCCGAGGAAACATTGGTTGGTGGACGACGTTCAGGGCGAGATCACCAGTAGCAATAACTATAAGGACGATCGCGAGGGTTTCCCTAATAGTCGGGGGGACGTGAAACAGGCTTCACTCAATTCAGCTTTAGATGATCGATACAAGCGCTCTAGAAAAAAAGGTGGCATCCGGTCGATGCTCCGGTTAGGGAAGAATAGGAAATCGCTCAATTTCGGTGACAGTATAGACGCTCGGCACGAATCCAGTAACTATTGCAGCGGAACAATCAATTATATCGCATAATAATTAAGGAAACGGTGAGAAAGATAAGAGAAAGAAAGAGAGAGAAGGAATGGTATTTATAACGTAGACGCGGTACACCGACGGTTATACATAAAAAAACGTACTTGTACATCTAGAAACACGCTATCATACACGAACCATACACACTGACATACAAACAAAAAACGTACACACACAAACATGTTTTTAATACACATCGCACGCTGCGTACTTATAGTATATACACGCGTATACATGTATGATTTGTTCCAAAGTGCCTTATATCGTTGAAGAAAGCAAAAGTAATCGATTCTGTATATAATATACATATACAATTTTTGTACTCGTCCTCAATTCGTACCGATCATGTATCTATTTCGAAAATAAATCGAGAACGTGCACTCAATGAACTCCAGTGTGTTGAATGAATTCGGAAATGGGGGATAATTCGCTCGATTTTTGAAATAAGGTATTTATGCCGCCCTTGATGAGCTTCGATGTTCATAATTCGATTCTGCGTTTAAAATGAGCGACATCCGATGCAAACAGTGTGAAAATCGGCCCGAAAATATATCACAGTAGGTATCTTTGTTAGACGAACGAGACGTGAATGTTGCGAGACGATAAATCTAATCAGTCTTCACTGTTTCAGTCTTTCAGTTAACACCAAATCAGCTGCTGTACCAGCAGAAACGTTTCAGAGGCAAAATCAATTTGAAAAAACCGAAAATATATTATAAAAAGGCGATCATGAATCAGCTTCTCACACCGTTTTTCGAAAATCCCAGGCCAAATAAGACCATTGAGAGTTTGTGCGCCAAAGCGATAGCTCCGAAGACCTACGCGCTTGGACCGTACGAGAAAATTTTAGCCAGGGAGGCCCGCAATTGGTTCGACAAATCGAGAATGGTCGCCTGCGTGCATGTGAACAGCATCAGCATGAACGATTTGTTCGATGTAAAGGTTCCTCTGAGGAGAGCGAACATGTATTTCAAATCTTACACGCCTAGACTCATTCTCGCTGCGCTGGAGGGCACGAGTTACGAAGAAAAGTTCGCTCCACTAGTCTGCAAGCATACTAAGTACATATTCTGCCCTGAAATAAACGCGGCTGCTTTGGAGAAAATACTAAAAAAATGCCCGCAAATCTACACGATCGGTAAGTGGCTCAGAAAAATGGTTGGCGCATAATACGCTATAAAAATCAATTTTGTTTATTTGATTGAAGAAATTGTATAGGATTTCTGCAAAAATCATAGACATTCTCGAAAATTTAAAAAGGCAGGTAATTTCTATCTCTCAAGATTATACACATTCAGAAATTGAAACATAGAAATGATAACGAATTGTATAAACTTTCTGTGTATACTTGTAAATGATCAGGTTGCGAACGATTAGATTAATTAGATTAGATATATTATTTTGCGGGACCTGATAGTTGAAGGAATGTGTTGGAACCTGATTGTTTATTTCAGGGGGAATATTAGAGGGCGAAGTTTTGAGTTATCATGACTTCCTGAAGTTTGGACAAATGGACATAGCAACCGCACAATTGGGTTTGGTTCAAGTATTACAGAACGCGGGTGGCGTTCACCTAAATCGGCAGCTCACACATCATCAGACCACACTGGTATCACGACTGAAACAGATCGGTACAAACGGGTCAGCTACGAACGAGGACAAGAAATCGGTGCCTGTATAATTGCAGAACTATCTGTATCAATAATTTATTATACATTTGTCATTCACACGAAGCTTTATGTAAAATACAATTTATTTACCCGAGTCCTTAAGTTAGGAACGGTCGTGTAATTGAATTCGTTAGAAATTTGAGGTATCCGCATAGTTTCATCTTTTTATTCAATTTTGTAATTTTTTCGAATTACTTCATCGATTCCAGGAAGGACGGTTCCGCGATAAGGTTGAGCAAAGCGGCGTGTAACGCATACGTGTAACTTATCGGTATCAAGTTCTTTTTTATCGGTTATCGAACTCGTTATTAAACAGCCGTCAAAGGCTTCCGCGGCGCTTTGATCGACGATTTCATTCGAATACGCAAGCACTTCGTTAGGGGAGTATACAAAAATTTTCGTCGACGTTTCTTCGGATCGTGTACATTGTTATTGTGCGTCGCTGCGGTAACTGTATCTTTTGATGGTGCCCCTCAGTGACAGTAATTGCAACGAGGATGACACTTGACTCCATTTTCCCCGCATCTACAGCCTCCGGATGTGTCCCCTTTTCCCTGCGAATGCGAGAAAAGCGATCAATAAAGAAATGAGACAATCAACTACATGCCAGTGCACTTTCTTCGTTTTTAAGGGACCTTGCAAAGTAGTGGTTTGTTTCCGCATTTTTATATCGTTCTAACGAATTAATGGACTTACTCCTGGTCCCCAACGAGGACCTCTCGTTACCCAACATATCTCAGTTTTGCACATTGAGCATCGTAGCCAGTCGCATCCCCATTTTTTCATTAACACAACTGCACATGTTGGACAAGCGAGTGCTTCGCCCCTATCAACCATTTCCTCTAGCATTGCAGCGGTTCTTCTTGATTCCTGATCGGTTTCTTTGGACAGTCTTAGCTCCAGCTGGTACTGCTTGCAATTCTTACCAGCGTGTATTACCTACGAGGTGAGAATTAATTAACGATTGTTATCTGAGAGCGCAGATAAGATATCGCGAACGAAACGGGTCTTCGTGCTCTCCTTTCTGACCTGACAGGTGAGACAATTGTTTGCGCCACACACAGGACAAAGGAAGTTATTCACGTCGTCGTCGTAGATGCACCAACCAGGACAATCAGGCGTTTTACAGTGGAACGCGTTGTTCCCAGCATTGTTCTCCGCTTGGGCAATCGACTTCGCCAGATGCTGTTGGTAAACCTCTTGTTCAACAAGCTAAACAGACGTATGAATTGTGAATCAGGGGTTGTTCCCATTCTTTGCTTAGTCATCGCCAATTTTCTCCACTAATTGCAATAGCCTGGAGTCAAATTTAAATTTGTAGCTAAATTTGTTAGCACATGTAGGATAGAAAGTACTTTAAAGACATGCTATTGAAGCGACATAGATTTTTGTTTGTTGTGTCTACTTTGTGAGCTATTGACTCCTAGTTCTGGCGTTAATAATATTAAATAGTGGTTTTAATAATGAACTCACAGCTTTGATTTCACGTTCCTGAAGAGTTGACTCGCAAGTGTATTCCGAATCTCTGTAAGGACATTTCACCTCTGCTTCTTCGCAGTATCTAATCGTATTGACAATACATGACCTAGGCGAAAATACACAAGGTTCAAACTCCATTCTGCTAATTTTTACTTTCTAAAAAAAGGTTAATACTTGAATACCTGCAAAACATGTGTAAGCAGTCTCTCAATATCACGCCTTCGCGTGGACCGTATGTAACGAAGCATACGGGACATTCGATTGGCTCTGAGTTCGGTATAACATCGCAGTTCTCTAATGAGATCAATTCTTCGTATCGTTCCATCTTCACCTCCTCTGGCGTATTCCTTTCCTCTGTCTCCTGCACACAATTAGTTTGCTACAATAAATACCTCATACAAAGAGATTATTTAACAATATTGCTACCTGAGGTTCTTCGACTACTTCGTGATGATCTTCTTCCACAGCCACTAGCACTTCTGTAGACGTAGTTTCTTCTTCGTTTGTTACATTTGTCACCCTCTCTGCGTCGTCAGGTTTCTCTACGGGCGTCAGCTTCTCGGGTTTCAGCTCTGCAACACCATGAAAAATAGCAGACACCATTAGGACCCAATAATTCTGTGAAGTACCGTTTACGGTGAGCACAATTTAAGAGGATATAACGACCGAGGATGTTTACCTGGCGCCACGAGGTACAAAAATACAGGGGACCCATCAACAGCCTGCAGCTCATTAAGCGTGGCAGCATCACGGTCGGCCAGGTTCTTGCCGATGATCCATCGCTGCACGTTCGTCGGTATCTCGAATTCGGTGTGTACCTTTGCCTTCAGCTCGGCCACCGTCATCCGGCTGGGCAACTGTTATCATATCTCGGTTTAGCAAAGCATCTAATATCGTCTTATGGATGACAAGCGGGTGCCTTGATTTGAGTAGCTACCGCTATTTACCTGAAGGGGTATGGGTCCCTGGTGAGCGAGTTTGTCCTCGATGTACATATTGACTTTAATCAACTGATCTTTGAGACGGGCTGATCGTTGCCGAATCACGGAACAGTGAATCTTGAGCCTGGCCAGTTCCTTCGCCAGGCCAGCCGCCTGCTGATGATGTCCGGACGCGATCGCCGCCTCCAACTTCCTGAGTAATCGGTTTATAGCGAGCGTGTTCATGTTTTTCTCCGCTGAATTGTCCTCTGTAACAAACGGCCGAGCGTGAGCATGGTTAATAGGGAAAAACGAGGGACAAACAGAGAGAGACTCGCGAGACATAAATTTAGTCAGATGATTCAGCCACGGTACAGTCACACCATCCCCTAATCACAATCTCGAGTTACCTTCCTCGCTAACCGCGAGCTTGTCCTCGTTTGCGTTTAATTTTCTTCCAGCCAGCGGAGACACGATTGCCGTTCCGTGAACATTATCGGCCTTTCTCACTTCATTGATCCTCGGAGAGCTTGTGCGCTGCTTCGGGGACATCGGAACATGAGCATTCGCGTAAATCGACTGCTCCATCACGTTCGCGTAAGTGTTCTCGTTGCTCGCGGTCCTGGTAGTCTTGGTGGCCTCGATCTCAGCGAAATCGCGCGGCCGTATCAACTGGAAGGTGTTCTTTGTCAGCCCGGAACCGCCCAGGTTTCGACCGGATGTTTTATAAACGACGTTCTCCTGCTTCCAGCCGGAGGTAGACGGCTGATCCGTAGATGTAGACCGTTGCTCCGCAGATGTAGACGGCTGGTTCAACCGGCGCACGTTGCCGCTGGTTTGCACCGAGCACGAGACCTTTTGTTTCTCCATCTCGTAATCGTTCTGCAGCGCGATGTTCTCGACCTTCGTAACCGCGGATACAAAGTAGGTGGTCTTGTCTGGTGCAGCAGGTGTTTTTCTCTCTTTCAGCCTCTCGAGTCCATCATCCTTTCGCGCTGCCATTCTCGTCGGTTTCGGCCGTTTCGGTAACGAGTGTTTCATTTCCTTCAACATCTCCTTCAGGTCCACCGTAATTGGATGCTCTACGGTGTTCAGTATCGGTGACCTGTTCTTCCCTAATTTCGGGGAACTCTTTAGATCTGTCGGTCGGACGACGTCGTTCTCCAACGGAATTGTTTTTTCTTGCACTGCAGTCTTCGTCTTGGCATCTTTTTCCGCCTCCACCAAAATGTCGAGCACTTTCGACACCTTGCTAGATATCCCAGCTTCTTCTACATGATCTTTGTTCCTCTGGTTAACGGCAGACGCGTTCTCGCGAACCAGTCGACGGTCCACGAACTTCAACTCCTTCATACGCAGTTGCTTGTCAATCTCATCGAAAATGTCCGAGAACTCTTTTTGTACCCCGTCGAACTGACGCCTGTCAATCCTGCGAGGTTCCTCGAAAATGCTCGTCGGGTTCACCTTTCCCCGGTCGCGGGAAAACAACCCTCCACCCAGGTCTTCTACCGCTGGCTTCGTCTCTTTAATTTCGCCGGCGACTTCCTGCCTTGATCGAATTTTTCCCTCCATTACAGCCGCTGCGCTATCCTTCTGTGGAATCGCCGGTTCGTTCATTCGATTTGCGGCGAGTTGGCTTTGCAGAAACGATATTCTGCTGGAGGTCTCTGTGACCAGTCGATCGTTCTGTTCCTTGGCCGAGGAGCATCCTTTGCTACTCGGGATCCTCGCGGCTGCATCTTCAAATTTACTCTTACCGGCCTTCTGCTGTTGGGGGAAGTACCTGGAAATATCTTTCTCGAACTGGCTACCTTGTACTTGCGGCGTGAACCTGGCGTGCTCCCTCCAATCCGTCGCTTCGTCAACGCGTCTCGCGTTTCTCACCACCTCCCTCTCGATCTTAGCTCCCTGATCTTTGGCACCCTTCGCAAAGAAATTTGCATTCACCGTCACCTTGGTGATGTTGCTGATAGCATTGAACTTCGAAATGAGCGCCCTGGTGCCTCTTCTAGGCGACGAGTTCTCCATAGCAGACGTCACGATATCCTGAACAATCTCTTCGTTCACATCCCTCTTTTCGAACGCGTCTGCGAACTTCGATGACTTCAGCAGCATCGACGCCCTAGCTCTAGCTTGCTCCTCCTGCACGATTGCAGCAGCTTCTTTGTCCAACTCGCTGATGTTCGTCAGGATCGACAGACCGGACTTTCGTTTAGCGTCTCTCTTCCTGTCGTCTGACTGTCCTCGATGGAAGAAGCTCAGTCTGGACAAAGAAGCGTCCATGGAGTAACTAGCTGAGGATCCCATGCTCGACGACGCAGAGTCCTCTTTTATTTCGATCGCGGAGGCTGTCGGCCCTCGAAGTACGTCTCCTCTGCGGGACGGCCCGGAATCCCGGGAATGCTCGAAGACGCTGCGTTTGTACCAAGGTCGTGGCATGGCTGCGTTCAGAGTGCCGAAGGCAGGGACAACGACCGGGGTGTCCTGAAGAATGCCAGTCTCTTGTGTGCCTGTATCTTTCTTCTCTTTCGGGCTGTGCCCGACGTCTTTCTTCGACAACAGCACGCCTCCCTGAAGAACCAGCGTGTCGTTGCTGATGGCTTGCCCGTCCTCGGCGTCCCCTCGCGCCTCTACGTCCATTCCCCCATCAGTAACTTGGGTCTCTCTCTTCCCTCCAACTAGATCACTATCCAAAATCCTTTCTGGCGGTTTCGGCGCTCGTCTCTTCCTTCTGTTACTACTCCTAGGTGCATCCACCTCTGCAACTTTGACCGCTGGAGGATTCGGCGCTCTTCTCTTGCCCTTCACATGCACCCTTCTTCTCGTAGAACTAGCACTGGAACTGGCCCTCCTATCATCCAACCTTCTCAACGAACCGAGCAGCTTCTTTTCAGGATAAGGAAGATTCCCACAAGAAGTGAAGGTGGCGGAGGGTTGCAGAGAATACCTGGCAGTGATGTCTCTCCTATGAGAGTGCGCGCTCGTTGGCAAAGTACAGGCAACGTCCGCTACGTCGTTCTCTTTGTTTCCAACGGTGACCTTGGAAGCTCCAGCTGCGAACGGGCCAACTTCTGCAGCCTGACCCAAGATGTCTAGCGATAATCCATCGCACCTGCCCAATGTGCCCGTGTGGAAGGCGAAGCTGCGCACTGTGGTGGTGCTGTAGAAGGTGTCTACGCTCTCCACGCTCGACGAGACGCTCTGTTGTTGTCCGTTGTCATTGTCTCGGCACTTGTCGGTCGTCTTGCGCCGTTTCTCGACGGTGTTCTCCCGGTTGCTGGATCGCTTGAACCACTTGAACAGAGAGAACCTCGCGGTGCCACGGTCTTCCACCGGGCGCAATACGTGGTTTATGGTCGCTTCCGGCGCGACGACGTCCGCGACTCTTCCGTCCCGGTCGCTGATCCGTACGCCATTGGGGAATGTGTTCGCCTCGATGCTGCATGCGGCTCGCTGTACCATTCTTACTCACCGCATATCCCCTTCGCGGCTCCGCCCCACCTCTCATCCGTGGCTCTGCATAGTTCTTTATTTAGATTCGGTCGAACGCGGCTTTTAACTTCCTTCCAGCTACTCTCTCTCGCGGCTATAGGTGAACTCGAACTCGTGGAACCTTCGAGGAATCTTGTAGCATTGACGCGGCACGAGCATCCGGTTCGCTCGCACCTAGTTTCACTTCGGTTTCCTTCGTTCCTGTCTTCACCCTTCAACTCCCCCGCAATTGTTCTCTCTGTCTAGTTTTGGCTTCAGATGTCTTGCTAGGTTCTCTTGCTCTGTCCACCTGTCCACGGTTCTAGTTTCACGTTTGGCCGCCGCCGCTGCCACCGTCTTCTTCGTGTCAGTCGATTCAATTCATGATGACTACCAGACACCCAGCTAAACTTCTCCGCCGCTACCTCCCTTCCGATTCGATGGTGTAGCTGGTATCCGCCACAACGGCGACGATGCCGTTGTTCCCCGCGCTCGCGGAGAATGTATCGCGGAACCGTAAATCGACTGACGAATTTCGCTGCGAAACCGACCGCGGGGACGCTCCGACGAAACCCACGACAAAGATACTCGCCGGCGCACTATTATTAGACGGGCCTTCTCCTGCCGTCGGTTATTTTCAAGTCCACTCTCGCTGTCTGCGCCGCGCTGTCCGAAATCAAAACAGAGGAGCACGGGATACGCGCGCGACTTTCGATCGAGGGACACTCGGCCTCGAGAATATTAACCCTTCGCACTCTACCATTTAAACTGTGTATTTTGTTCATCTCGTAAATCCAATAATCTGGTCGTATTGGAAAGAACATTGATATTTATTAATCGGACTGTGTAATGAAACGGCATCGTATTAGCATAATTTCTTCAATTATTTATTGTCTATTACTAGACTGCGGATCTTTATAAATTGATTATATCTCTTAATGATATTGTTACAGTAAAAACAACACTGCAATGATCATAAATTTTTCTAATCTTCGACTGTTTTACATTTCATGAAGATCCGCAGTGTAATTATTACCAACATAGTTTTAACACAACAATACTATTAAACTTACACTATTTAATCAACGAGATTAATGCTTTGTGTACTCATTTATTATAGGTTTCTGCCTTGGTGTAACATCATCTCTGTCTGAAATATCTTGAATCAGATTCCCTATTATGGAAGGAATTTTCATCTTGCTTGGAGATACTGCTTCTAAGACGACTCGTTCATAATGATCCGTTATGTCCCTTTCATAAAAGTAAGTAACTTGAAACTCTACCTAATAATTAAAATTATATTAAAGAGGAGATAACGAACAGTGCACTTTACTGTTCTCCAAGATGTGCTTGTTTAGATGCAGTAAAACGAGATCTCTGGTAACAATAATTTGGGAAACATTTCGAGAACTTATCAGAAATTCTACTTTTGCTAGGTGCAAATGCATGTGCAACGAAAGAAAGCGATTTTCCTGAATAGTTCTCCCATCTTCGAGATATTTACGATGCCCCTTTCACGCCACCTCTTCCCTACACCGAATCCGCGATAGCGTACCGCAAGTAATGTCCAACGCGAATATTTAATAGACTGGCCCGCGGATTTACGGGTCCGAATAGCTTAAACCGTCCGATTTACATCGTTGCGGAGATTTGTACTACAGTATGTGCAAACGTTGCCCGCCCACGGTATTATTTTGGGATTTGACTAATCCCGTGAGGGGGCATGGACCAGCGAAGTGATGACCAGAGTCTCGTTTCGGGGGCTAGGCGACGCGCCACTGTACTGTCGACACTTATTTACGAGCGGCTCGATCTCGTTTCAAAAAATATCGTGATCGGCTGTCACTCGGTATTCGGACGCCATACTGCCAGGGTACACCACCCGCACAGCGCTCTCTCGCTCCCCTAAGCGAACCGATTTCACTTTCAATTCGTCGGGGCTAGGCGTGCCGACATTTTCTGAAAATAACGCGCACTCTGCACCATCCAGCGATATTTTCCATCACAATCACTAAAAATAAACGAAACATCGGATGCGACGCTCACGGCTCCGAGCGGTTCCGTCGCTTTAAATAAAACATTCGACACGTTCGCCCGACCTTTGCACTTCAACTGACCCCCCGGAACTGCACCTGCAATTGCACCCGGACCGCCGTAATCCATCGTTCCCTTTTTTACCGACGATTCTCCATCTCGTAGACCTCATTCAAGAGGTATTTTGTACACCTCTTAAAATCTCGATATATTGCATTCTTTTAAAAAATATTCTTTCAGAAATTTATGAAATAAGAAAATTAACCTTTCACTTCCAGTTCACGTCTTCAAATCTGCTAGATTAAAAATAATCGTATCTATGAGAAATACCTTGAAAAAGATGATTAAATAAAGAGTAATCCTAAGCATGATTGCGGAGAATATCGGTCGTCTGTGAGGTAGAATTTCATGTTGTAGAGCTTGTTGGAAACAGTTACGGATTAATCGGATCACAACTCGAAGGCCAATAGATAGTATGTAATATTTCCGTGGACGTCTATACATGTAACAGATGGGCACCATGTGTTATTTCGCAGTAACGTAATTCGAAGTAATGGTCAGCCATTACCATCAGTGGCGAAGCACTCTCGTTCTAACAACTTCGAGCTCTATCAAATATTCAAATTCGGCCGTAAAGCTTTGGGAATACGGTTTTCAAGACACAAGGGTCTCCCGTGAAACTAGCAGAGCTCTTAACCCTTGGCAATCCCTTCTCCCCTCAAACCTCCCCTGTCGTGTACTCGCCATTAAGAGAAATTTTTTGGTGATAACGCGAGTGTTTTAGGCGTGGTCCGCGGCTGTTTGGAAATTAACCGAGCGAGTATTTTTAATTACATTTAGCCGGCGGAAGAAAGCCGGCGAGAGGGAGCCAACTCTTGCAGACTTCAACTACACCACTAAGTACGAGGCCTGGGTCCAAGAGTGCCTACGAAAGCTAAAGCGCGGCTTCTGTCAACGCAACAAGGAACACGCGCGTTTACCAGCCCCGATCATCCACAATGCCGTCTAAATCACTCCTAAAAGGATTTCTCTGCGCGAGGCGGCGGGAGTTTGAAGAAGAAGCACAAAGTTCCGTGTATCTCCGTGTTTCGTTTAATTAAGGGGCATCATTCAGCGCAGCAACGGTGTGCTGCACCCGCTCGTCGAGTCTTCAGACGTTCTGCATGCGTTTTTTTCATTGCGCTACGAATTGCACCCGCGCGACCCTGCATTATACCCGCGTGCACCCGCCGACCGTGCTCGCGACCCTTCATAACGGTCTTTCGCCCTTTTATACGGCTTTATTTTGGAGGGTTGAATAATACACGAGGAAGAACACGATTCTGAATCCTCCGACGTTCCTCGTGTCAATTTGACACGTTTTTAATTGATTCTGAGTACTTCGTAGATTCCTCGCATTGTTTTATTGGCTGTGAACGCTGGTAGTTCTACTCTTGTTTCGTACTCGTTGCACCTCAGCTATTTCCAATGCTGGACTATATTTTTAATGTTTTGCATAATGTACAAGAATGAAATGATTTTATATGGCGCAAATCAATAAAAAAGAAAGTGGAATGATTCTTCGCAACCAGTCGTGCAGAAACTCAGTCTTTACTGAAAAATGTTAGAATCGTAAGAAATATTTCTAGAAATTCCGTGTCACAAGGAGCCCCGTCGATGAGGAAACCAGTTCTATTCTCGAGCATAGTTGTTCACATCTTCGCGGCGCTTTCGAATTAGATCGCGCATGATCTTCCACGTTCTATGTATATGATGTTCCTATCGTCATTGTAATTATCCACAAATTCAAATGACATCAGTGATAATGAAGACGAATGGAAGTGCATACAACCAAAGAAAAAAATAATAATTCTCAGAATCATAAATTAAAGTTGTGGGACGTGAGACCATTTGGTGACAGTTGTGATTTTCTGCTAACTCTAAGCACCGGTCACAAGAAGACGAAAGCAAACATTAGAAAATGGAGTTTACCATGTTATAATTATAATTAATTCTCTTTCAAGTAACATGAGCCCCTCTAACGCTAACGGGACCATAAAAATGCTCATCCGTTCTCGATTTCGTCCGATTATATCGAGAAGGCCAGGAGGTATCTCCGTCGCCAAATAAACTCTGTATAAGTGCATCTTCCAGTGTTAGTCTACAGTGCCGAGGGTGTACGTTCACAACCAAACGACGCCGCGAAGCTGGGTCTGCGTGGTCTTAGCTCACTTTTATTGTCGGAAGCCGAACTGGAGCGCAAGAGTCTACGGCGTGGCCTGTTCTCTGACCCTCTCTTTCTCTTCGGTTGGCCACCCCCTCGCTCTGGAGTTTATTTCGCGAATCCACCCACCGCCCTGCCTTGGCTCGAGCGCCATATCGCGTCCTGAATACAAATCGGGATGTTTCCTTTCGCGAGTTTCCGAAGACTTTTAGGACGCGATCATTACCATTAATGAAGAAGTCAACGTTGCGGCCGTCGCTTTTCCCCAGGCTTCTTCTCCCTATCTCCTTTCACCGCATGGTTTTCATCGCGTACTTCGGTTGATGGTCTCCCCTGCCCGTTTCCAATGGCACGAATTCCGAGGGCTCTTTACGCGCCGCAGAATCTCTTCTTTCGCGTGTAACTCAGTCGGGAGGGAAGTTTTCGAGGCCGATCGTAATGCACGATTATTCCCTCCGGTGCCGGGCCACCGGCACATCCGCGATTTACAATTTTTATGCTGGACTCCCAACGGAATGCTACAAGTCGCAGCAACCCCGTTGCACAGCCAACGGGTCCGAGTGTCGTTGAACTTTCGCGGTAAGGTCGTGGGGGTTGCTGCTGCTACTGCTATTGCTGCTACTGGTTCTGCCGGTGCTGGTGCGGCGCCGTGCCGCTGCTTAAAATTTAGTTACTCCGTTGGATCCGGCCCGATGTTTTATTCAGCTACGTGCAGGCCCGCCGCGTCGCCCACGGACAGAGATATAAATTAATCGGGATTCGGTACAATTTTTGCCCAGGCAACGGCAAAAAGTTTTCCGGTATGTAAAGCGGAATGTCGATCGCGACGGGACGACGTCGCTTCATTTAAACCCGCCTCGACCCCCTCGCGACCGTCTTAAATTAAAATTGAAGCCGCGAGCCGACTGATCACAGACCCCCTAGGCTACTAGGGCTGTTTGTAAGTGTGTTTGCGTTAATGGTTATTAGATGGGTTTAATTGCTCCGCTTCGACTTCGTTTACTTGCTTCGCTTTGACTCCGGTTCTCCTGATTTCCGGTTAATATTTGTGACAACCCTTTGGGGTACCCCAATATCCCTGTTCATGTAAACATCGTAAATTTATATCTTCCAAATTTTTTTTATAAAGAAGCTGCAGCAGGTTTTGCAGATTAAATGACAGGATATATTAAAAATTAATGGCAGTGTAAGTCTTGTAGGTTCTCACGATAACGTGGCTGCTTAGATCATACTCTGTTTAAGATAATTAAATAATGAGAATTAGTTTGTTTTTATTTGTTTCTTGAAAATTTCTTGAGATACGTGACTTAAAAATAGAATTAGATGAGTTTTTCACGTAGAGAGGACTTTGTTTAAAAGAATGGATAAGTTGTACGAAGATGACGCGATCCATTCGTGGGCCATTCAAAATGGCCGAAGCCAGGGCGAGGCTCGACGGATTCGCGAAATAATCGGTGAAACGCGCGTGTCAAATTACATTCGCCGGTAAACTCGTTTCGCAGCGACGAAATAAATTATGAAGCGGGGCCCTCTCGTTCGTTTGTTCGACGGGGAATTCGATTTCTGTCGTCGTTCGCCGTTGTCACATCCGGTTGCGCGGCGGTCATCGTGAAACCGAAGCGGATTTAACCGGACCGGTTGCTCCCGGTCACGGTTGACGCACGGAAAACTTTTGCCGAAGTCTGTTTAATATTATTGAGAAAATTTAATGGAGTTCGTTGAAACCAACCTCATTTATTCAGCAGATTTATTTGACTGTTAGAAACGGTGTAATATCAGGATCCGCGGAGATCCGGCTCCCGTGGAACTTTCATCGGAAAGCGTCTTTCGCGATTTTCTACTATCCTTTAATAAATTACCCCGACTCGACAGCGTCTGGAATTACGCGAGCGCAACTCCGAGGGCTGATTATTAATTTGAAATGAAGATGCGTTTAAATAATATCATAGTCACTGAAAATAAAAAAGATTATAACGTGATCCAATGATATAAAAGCTGGAAAAGGCGAATCGGGTCGTAAGCTTTAAATTTAATTTCGAATATTTTTGTTCTGTAATATTATGAATGCACGAACAAGAGTACTTTTTCAAAAATTAATGTAAATTGTATAGCATGTCACCATCGGCGAGATTAATAATAAAATACAACCCATTAAACGCACGAAATATTCGGTTTCACCGAACTGTAATCTTTTATGTATTTAAAATGATAAATGAATATTTCATCGAATTTTTATATTACAATATAATGTCTTTATTTAATATCCAGCCGTGGGAATTTGTTCTTGGCACTGAAACTGGATGCTGAATTAACATCTGCAGTCTATTCGTTCAAATTGCTGTGTGCGTTTCACCCATCAGACACAGTCCTCTTGAACTTCTCGAAGATACCGATACCAGAGAGCAATAGGTAGCATAATTCACACGTGTTGCTTTTATAGCAAACTAACACTCGAGCACACCTACGGAAACTCTGATTCTTGGAGTTAATATCTTTAAACGTGCTGCAGTGATAAAGTTTAAGCGTCCGTCTGCTTCATGTAATTGAGTGTGCGAAGTGAACTACGAATAGTAAATTGTTCTATTTGATAATCCATCATTAAACTAAAATATATCCAACATTGTTCCGCTTTCTGGCATCCTTAAAAGGAGAAGACAGCGCATCATGGAAGAGTCAGTTTTTCTGACAATGAGCACACCTACGGAAACTCTGATTTTTGGAGTTAATATCTTTAAGCGTGCTGCAGTGATATAGTTCAATTCTATTTGATAATCCATCATTAAACTAAAATATATCCAACATTGTTCCGCTTTCTGGCATTCTTAAAAGGAGAAGACTGGAAGAGAATCTTGGAAGAGTCAGTTTTTCTGATAATGTTAAAATGGGGAGGTATTTTAAAGAGGTATGTTACTTTTTTGATGAAGGTAAGGTACTTAGAACGCAGCGAAATTATTTTTTGATAAGTAAATAGTAAGCTCCTTTGCGGAGAGACCACGTGTACTTAGCAGCGGATATTCCAGAAGCGGGTTGCCGTACGTATGGACACGGGTACTAAGCCGGCGAATAATCTCGCATGGAACGGATAACTTCTGGGAAGACAATCTAACTATCTTGCTCACGTACGGAACAACGGTGTAACTAAGGAGATAGCCAAAGGGTTCGAGGCCCAGCAAGCGAGCCCTAGTCCGTCTGCGGTGTACTTTCCCTCACGTATCGCGGCCGCTCCTTCTGCTCCACCACAGAGATGAACAGATCGTGCTGGTTACACGGCTTCCCTTTCTGCTGCTTTTCAACTACACTCCCAAGGGAAAACCCTTCTGTTAGGCTTAATGTTGGTTAGAGGCGTCGATTGAATCTTAACGTTTTACCTAGTCGAGCTTATTTAACCGGACCTCAAAGGTCCAGGCTGGTTTTTGCGCGAACTTGTTTTCCGCTTCTCGGTTTCGCTCGAGCGTGGATGGAATCGCGATGGCTCAGGGCTCCACTTTGTAATTACATCTTTACGAAAATATACTGTTCATATTATTTATTTCATAGTTTCGTAAAGATTTTTTGATAAGCTACTTTGGATTAGCGACTAATGGAAGCCACTGTGGCTTAGCGTGATTTTTCAAATTGAATGAAGTATCTTTACATGCGCTAGGTTTCTTTGAAAATGTTTTAATCTCTTCTGGCAGAGGGAAGAGATTTGTCGTTTCTTTGAAAAATATATGCTCTATCAAAGAAGGTGGACAGCTTTCGGCGCACTACAACAGAGCCTACAACTAACAAGGAGACTTAGGAGGGTTTAACCGTAAACCACGCGCAGTACATCGAGCCAAAAGCTTATTCGGGTCAGCTTCAATTTCGTTTCTAGGAGAATCAGTACACCCCCTGGCAGAATGTTTCCGATAGGAGGCATTTAAACGGATTTTAGATAAAATATTCACAATTTAGAAGTATAAAATATTACTTTACGGAGTTAAAACTGATAGGAAATGAAAAGGGGCTTATTAACGAATGAAAAACAACAAAATAACATAAGCTTACATTTATTATGGAAAAGAAACAAATAAATAAACCAATTGATACTGGGAAAAAAATTTCCGATTGATACAACTGCTGGAAAAAAGTTTCCGAAGATATTTTGCTTGCGGGTTCCAAAAAACGTCAACTTACTAATTTTAAAGGGTTAGTCTCAAGATAAAAGTCTGCTCTATCGCGTGATATAGTTCGATTTTTCGCTGCATCCTTATTTTGTAAGATAAACGTAAACATATCCTCACAAATTGGTGTAAAAAGGTTGTCTCTCCATCTTTAACGATTGTTTAAACATGTTTAAAGATCCATAATGTATTAATATTGGATATCACTGTATTCGGGAAAGTTTACAGAATCTATTTCTGCAAAGAACAGTGCAATATCTTGTATAATAACATGACAATATTTGTTTAAAATTGAAAAATATATATTTTCATTCAAATTATGTTTCTTAAAAACTGTGCGTCTAGGGGAAAAATTAAGGGCAGATTCAGATTCAGCTCAAAATACTCTATAGGAATCATCCAACTGCAATTGTTTAACAAATTTAGTATTGGACAGTGTAAATCGAATCGGA
>CM052330.1:12796361-12838441 GCA_028455615.1 Lasioglossum zephyrum | reverse complement strand
TACAGAATCTATTTCTGCAAAGAACAGTGCAATATCTTGTATAATAACATGACAATATTTGTTTAAAATTGAAAAATATATATTTTCATTCAAATTATGTTTCTTAAAAACTGTGCGTCTAGGGGAAAAATTAAGGGCAGATTCAGATTCAGCGCAAAATACTCTATAGGAATTATCTAACTGCAATTGTTTAACAAATTTAGTATTGCACAGTGTAAATCGAATCGGAAACTTTTTTCCAGCAGTTGTATCAATCGGAAACTTTTTTCCCAGTATCAATTTGTTTATTTGTTTGTTTCTTTTCCATAATAAATGTAAGCTTATGTTATTTTGTTGTTTTTCATTCGTTAATAAGCCCCTTTTCATTTCCTATCAGTTTTACCTGCGTAAAGTAATATTTTATACTTCCAAATTGTGAATGTTTTCTCTAAAATCCGTTTCAATGCCTCCTATCGGAAACATTCTGCCAGGGGGTGTAGAATTATGGTCGAAAGCCTTGACTAGTCGAGTTTCATAAGCACACGTGCACGCTTAATGAAGTCCGCGAGTGTTCGAGTGAAAAGTCAAGGCCACTTTAACTCTATTCCCGCAGTTACGAGGAACTTACAGGTAGGATATTCGTTCTCGATGACGAATCAGAACGCACAGAGACTCCTACTTTATAAGCGTCGTAAGCTTTTCAGGAAGGCCAAAAAAGTACTCGTTATAACCAGAATTATTAGGCTGTCTCAAAAGTTTGTTTCGTTTTTGATTAACGACACACACGATGCAAATTCAACCAAGCTTATAAAGAAACCAGATCGCGTGGCGATGTTAAAGGTACGAAACGTTAACGACCAGATGATCTCGTTATATAGCAACATTAAACATACACATTGCGAAGGAAACTGCTCGGACAAAAAGTATTTGCACACGGTTTACCTTTTTGCTGGTTGAATTTTTGCTTGCCGGCGAACAGCAGGGGGAATGAAACAAATTCGCCGGCGATACGAATAATTCACAGTAATTCGAGAAATTTCGCAAGTCCAGACGGGAGCGCAGTAAATTTCGGGCTCGCGAGGCATCGAATCAGTTTCCTGCTAATTCGGTGCCCGTTTCGGATCCCTGCCCCATCGAATCGGACGGTCCGATCGGGCATGAAATTGATATCCAGTAAATCTTCCTCTTCAATTTCAAAACACGCTTTAATGCGCTTTGCGTTTCGCACCGGGGATCGGCTGGGGGCCCGATCTTCAGGACGCATTAACTGAAACGTGGCGCGACCGCCCCGACAGAAGGGTGGATGGTCATTTATCAGGAACAATAGCAAAACGATTCTGATAATCGTCGGAAGATACCGCGAGCAGGATAGTGTGCGCGGTGGGTTTAACACCGAGAACGTAGTCTGGGCTGAGAGCAAATGTAATCGGGCTTATCGTTGCTGTTTGTTCTATTTATTGACGAAACCGTCCGTCTATTATTCCACCGTTCTCCACGGCCCGATAACGATACTCGACACGTCACGGATAATAATCAGAACCGAAAAGCGCGCCACACCCTATTTACACCGACACGCCCTGCATTCCGCGTCTGTTCGATTCGCGAATATTCGTTTGTCCTCGAATTAATTGTTGCCCCGGATGCTTGTTAAAATACAGCCCTTTTTTCCCCTCCCCTGTCGTCTCCTCGCCACCGCGCCAGCCTCGTGAATCTGTAATGAAACGAATTTAGTATTGTGCTCAGTCGTTTTTCGCGATCACGCGAATACCGTTCGTCCGAGGCCGTCCGAGCGTTTATTAATAAAACGTGGGATTCATTTATCATCCATTAATTAGCGTAACGGCATTCTTTAACAGGACTTCACAAAGTAGAACGTAACAAGATAAAAAGTTGCTCGATTTTGCTACTGTGTGGGCATAGCTTAACGTGTCCTAAAGACAATTCCGATCCTCAAACATTATTATTGATCGAACTCCATGTTCGGACTAGATCTCTCTCTCTAAACCACGCATAATTAATTAACTCTGGAAGACGTTTGCCGAAGGGATTTACAAAGCAGTCGCTTCGATGTTTCTTCGTATTTATTCAAAGATTCCATTGTCCGTTACACCGCGGCTGGCGTACGATAAATTATTCGACTAACAGGCCAATAAAATGTCCACGATCCGGTGTGTACGTTCCGAGCGGTAAGAGCTGGCAGAAAATTATGAAATTTATTATCCTCGGATATACGGCAGTCACGTTTCAGCTGCGCCGAAGCATCCCCGACGAAAGAAACGCCGGCAATCGCATTAGACGCGCGCAAGCCACGAGCCTGGGGACGCTAATACGCATAGTTAAACGCGAGCAAACGCACATGCGACCGGTGTTAAATAACACGCCCCGCGCCGTGGGGAAAACCCTGCCGCGCCGCTGGAAAACCGGGAGAGAAAGCCGGAAAAGAGCGTGAATGCGGACGGCACGCAGGTCCGCGGGCGCGAATTTTTATACGTCGGATTTTATGTTTCGTTGAACGTTTGTTTGCAAGGTCCCTCCGGCTCGCCGAGAAACATTTTATGGTCCGTGTATCCGCAATCCGGGTATTACGCAAGTATGGCGCCCGCTTAGTCGATCCCCGGCTGCGCTTTTCTTCGTTTCCCGGTTCTTCAGACCGCTGGGCTAACGGCGTACTGCGGTCCACGTTCTTACACCCCACCATATATATTATCGGTCTACCACGGACGCACCTGATTTTAGTCGAACACCATGGGAAATTAATTGTCACGGCGTAAACTGATCCCACTGCCAGCGAATTTCCTGTTCGCTTCGTCCTGGTCACGTAGTCAGATAGTATAATTTCATCTACCTTCACAAACAGTTACATTATTAATACATTAAATAATTATTTATTTGTTGGTCCAATGGGTCGTTAAGGATGTTCTGGAGGTATATAAAAACGCAACAAAATTTTTAAAGATTTGACAAAATTCTTACTAAATTAATGCAATTACCAAAGTTTGGGTTCGATTCACTGCATCTTAAAGTTTGCACATTTTAACAAATCTTCTTATGGAGAATTCATAAAAATGTACTCATGAATGACTTTCATTGGCAATATATTCATGGATTTCAAATTTCTCGTACTTTTGTCTCCCATTGTACCTTCAGAACATCCTTAAACTTTACACTGTATTGATTACTTTGTCCTGTCTTTCAACTCTTGGAAATTTTGTGCACTGTTGAAATGGTTACTATAAATTATTATTTTATACGATAAACTGTCATTAAATTGCTTGTATAAAAGTTGGATTTATTTACAGGACTGTATTTTTATCTACGGTAGGAGAACCGTACAGCTGTTGATACACGCGTAAGCTCCAATTCCGAGGGTGTTTGTATGTCTGTCTATAGACCGGGACGTAACCAACACCTAACCCAAAGCTACCTAAGACTTAACCAGTATCTAACCGATACCTAACCCAAGTCCAACAAAGATCTGACCAAAACCAGGACAAGCCTAACCAATGGTTTAATCTCTCATGGGATTGCTCATGGGTTTCCGATCGACCTCCAGACACTCAGCGTTTTCTGTTTCCGCGAGAAGCGAATCAGCTTCTATCGTGTTATGGTTTTGGATTGTTTAGTATCTCTACCTGCAGCCCCATCGTGTACTTTCTATCCTCTAATGCATGTGATTCAGAATTTCTGGGCTTGACACACATTTGGAAATACGATGATAAGACAGTAATTTTGATAAAAAGAATAAGCAAATTGTGTGCACGAATCGTGTCACTTCAAATTTGAGAAGCTCGTAATCGCAAATAAACTGCAAGCACTACTTTCTAAAACTATCCCAAACGAGAGGAACGTTAATCATTTTTCTGGTGGTATGAATTTTTTTTTTAAATACTTTAGAGTAAGCAAGTAATACATTCCAAATATTTCCGTCGATTTGCGGAGTCACCCCATTCCCTAATCTCCGTTACCTGCCATAAGGCAAGCTTATCTGAAAGTGTCAATGATACGAATCCCGAGTTAGGGCGTCCGTATCCCGGGAACCCTACATTTTCCCCAAAATCCTCGAGGGTAACTCTGTAAAATTAGTTCCGGAATGCTCCGAAGATTCGGGAAGTTTCAACAAAACCCACGGTTGATCTGTCACATCGCATATACAGATTAATGTTCGCAATATCGCTAAAATATTGACGGAAGTCTGGAAAGTGTCAAGCGACTCGAGCAGTGGCTCACACGAAGCGACACCTAAGAATGAAGGGATCTGTCGTAAGCGATACCTAGAAATTTTTCCCGGTTTTCATGTGTAGACTGATGGGTCCCCATAGTGGCGACCTTGAGCCTCTAGCTAAGTCTTCGTCCTCCCTTCGTGGCGTCGCGGTGCGGTATCGCAAGAGAGCCGGCGAAGTACGTCATACTTCTCCGGCGGATCGGTTATATAGCGTCGTTGTCTTTACGCAGACAGTAAGTTATCGTAGAAGCTTATGGCAACGGTGTATCGGTCGCGGTGGAACGGTCCCGAGAAAAATTCGAGTTGTTACGCGCCGCGGCGCCTCGAGGTGGCTGAAACGACGCGAGGCGTCCTGACGGATATCTCGGCTGGCATTAAAGTATCCCGGGTGAAATACGAACGGCGTGTCTCCCTTCTGTCCCGTCGCAAACGACACGGTATAACGACGGGAATAAATTGCCGTTCCCGTAATCGAAGTATCCTCCAATATTAATAGGAACAAAATCCGAAAGCCGCCGATAAATTATTGCAGACGGATCGCCCGTTAGATAGGATAAACTCGTTCGACTATTATATTAACCCATCAGCTATTTAGTAGCTGTACACATCACAGGGCTTTTCTGATTATGAACTTCCCCAAAATCGACTTTTATTTCTTGCTAATTTTTAGATTTTTTTTACGGGAATGTAACTTTGTTACTCGTTTCCGTCATAAATGCATAAAATCCGCCAGTGGTGCACCCAGGATTTAATCTTGGGGGGGGGGGGACGAGTTGAATAAAATGCGCATTAAATAAATGCCATTAAGATGATTATATAAAATTTACAGAATGAAATCTCGTTTTCTTTTCTTTTTACACAGCTCTTCAATTACTTTGGTTATAGTTACGTGAATGTCTCTGTGTATGTATAACAAAGCCAACCCAATTTATATGTATAGGGAAAAGTTGTTAAAAATGTTTATTTTTACGTATAACATATCCAAAAATCATCGAAATCGAAAAGGAAGCAGCTACTTTACAGTTTAGCTAATTTTCCAGGGTTTTGTTTCCTTTTTCTTGGGTGCACCAGTGAAATCTGCGGTCTATTAAAGAGAGAAATGAATAATCTGTTTGCAGGTCTTTAGCACATAGACTTTGATGTGTAAAAAATATTTTTTCTGTAATAACCTCTTTTGAAATATGTGAAACATGTTTCCCAATTTAGAACTGCACAAATGATTACACATTCATGATGAAAGGAAATACTTCCTCGTGAAAGATGTGATTTTTAAATTTACGAATGATTGATTTCGCCGAATTGATTTCGATATTTAATACAATCCATGGGCCACAGACAGCGGTCACGGTTGTCTGTTATAGGGGATCTCGGGATCCATATCATTTCCACGATAGGATATTTCGTGGATATCTAAATTTGCCGGGATACATCGATTAAACTCTTGACCGGAAAGCTTAACGTTGTCGGGGATTGGCGAGCCAGGGAGCTTATAAATTACGCGGTCTCGCGGCGATGGTTAAAACGTTGCCGAAATAACGGCGCCCCGTCATTAACCGGAATATTGTCAAATGTGGTACATCCACGTTGTCGGCCGAGGTATTAGAGTAATCGTTGAGATCTGCGGGGGATCAGGAAAAAAAAATGGGAAATTCGAAAGGACCAGAATAACAGCCAATTTCGGACCTAGCTGACGTTATTAAAATCCAATTAATCTGAAACACTTATTACAGTCGAATTAATAGATATATAGCAATCGTCATTGTCCAGTTCCAAATAATCCAATTAATAACATAATCACTCAACCAGCGTCTCTTCAACATTATTGTTAATTCTTCGGCAAACGTTTCAAGTACTATGGTGAGCAAATTGAAGATGAAAAACGTGTTCGAGCATTGCCGCGTGATTGAAGTATAAATATTGTAACGATAAATCAATATTCGCTCTTTGCACAGTATTTAAATAATTATTTTTCGTTCTTTTAATTTGACCGCCGGCGGGCGTGTGCGCGTACATGCGTATGAACACACACGACGGTTAAAAAACATTTGATTACTTGTTTGACCGGCGTTTGCCATTTTTCCGCGAAAAATGGGGAACGGTTATTTGAGTTTCCATATTGGTAAAATTAATAAATCTAATCTAAGCGAAATGGTAGAGCAAGTTGATCGAGCCAATGGCAAACCTTGCGAGTGATTACATTATTATTGAATGCTATTGAGCATCGTGCATCGTTTACTCTTCCAACTTTTTACAAATTCGAGCAGCCGTACGATAAACCGTTAAACACAATTCCCTCCGGAACTTTGTTCAAACGATAATGTTTCTTGTTTCGGATTATCCTGTTGTCGTCTAAGAAGGAGTGGAAGGAGTTAATCGGGATGCAAGGAAACGCAACGAAGGTTTACGGGGATGTAGAAAGCGGACAAGTCGCAATTACCGGTCGCAAAAACCGATAAAGAGATAAATATACAGATCCCGGGGAAACGAGCAATTGTAATGGAACCGCAGAAAAAGAGTTGTGAACGTCTCTTTCCCTCTCTCTTACTCCCTCCCTCTCCAGGGAGAAGGACAAACGACGCAAGAGCTTAATTGAATCCGCTACGTCCACTCAGTTGATTAATTCAGTTCGATCACCGCAACTCGATACAATTATTTCATGTCGAGTCGCTGGAAGGGACAGCGTGCACGTACGGGCTGACCGCTTCTAATAATCATTCGCGATCCGACGTGGCATCTCGCATGCAAAACGATCGGTTTCGCGTGCAGGATGCCCGCGGATACACGCGGATTTACGCCGACCTCGTCAACTTGCGTGTGGTCGCGCTCGCTGCCCGATCTAGATGCAGTTGATATTATCCTTGTGCCTCAGCTATTATTCCCATAGTGCTCGCCAGTTCCCATTATTTTCATTCTTCTCACCACGCAGCAGGCCTTTAACTATTACAGGATTTCCTTCGTGTCCCAGTCTCTTTAAAGAATTTTTTTGGGGTAATTATGGTAGGGTTGATGCATGTATTGTATGCGTGTACAACGATAACAGTAGAATCATAGAATTACGATCGCAAGAAAAAGAAGATCAGATCAAAACGAACGTCGCGACAAGAAACACGTCTGTCAAAACAAATGGTTCTATTATCAATAAAGAAAAGGATCCTCCTCACGGATTTTGGTGACCTTCACATATGTTGTCAAGGACACCGAATCCTGTCATTTTAAATGAACTTTAGTCAGGAGGGTCTCTATCCGTCCTTCGCCCTGAAACACGTCTTCCGTCAATTTAAAAGGGCAGAATTAGCTGTAGAGAGTGTCCGTAGGCTCTTGTAAATGTCTCGAAAACTATGACCTGTGATTAATTGTATAAATTCGTGATGTAGATAGAGAATCTTAAGGTATATAGCTATATTAAGAGCGGATCGCTCGAGCGATCGTTTCGCCCGAAAAATCAGCGCCGAGCAGCCGTTGTGTAAGCTCGCGGTTCTCCAGAAAGACAAATAGAAAGCGTTCGTTCCTCTTCATCATTTCGAAACTGATCCGCCGCGTATCGACCGGTTGGTGAGACCTTCCCCGTCTCGGGACGAGTCCTTGCATAATCCGATTCGTGAAGCGTTCCCATTTGTTTATTCCCTCCCTGGATGGCATGGCGGATCGAACGAGATAGATGGTCTTACGAGTGTTTGGCTTCGAGATTGAGGTCGGCCGAGGCAGCCGTTGAAAAAAGCTCCGGGAACGAAAGACAGAAATACAGAAAGGGAAAGGATTGCTGCCAGGAGCAGAAAATGGTTGGGGGCGGGGGTAGGGGGAAGCAGAGAAGGAGAATCTGGAAAGAGAAGAAGATGCGGGGGCGGGATAGAAACGCGCCTTTTTGTCCACCTAGAGCGGCGGCCGTTCGGCCACCTTCCAATAACGCAATCGGCGAGGATCGATTTTCAATCCAATCATCAGAGAATGCAACGTGTAAACCGTGGTGGAAAGTGCAATATACTTTCATGAGTACCCACCTATGATCAGCCGGGAGGGGGAAGCAATGCGGATAGTACGTTGGTTATGCGGGAGGGTTGGAACGCTTGAAAATCGAATACTCGAACAAACCCTTGTACCGGCTGCGGGAACCCAGCATAAACTCATAATCCCACATTTTTCCCTTCCCTCCTCTCGTCTATCCCGTTGTCCCCTTTGTTTGTTCCGGTTCCTCCTCCCTGTCTTTCTTTATTTTCCAGTTTCATAAGCTCGGTCTAAATATCTGAGCGTTCTTCATGAGCCGCTTACTGTCTTATTTAACTCGGCTCCGGCGAATTCTTTCCACCCGTTTCGTTGCATATGTCGCCTGAATTATTCCGCATTGTTTGCTTGGTTTTGGAGGGTGCCTCGATCGCTGCTGGTCTGCGAATTCGATGGCGCAGTCTTCCAGTTCTGGCGAATTTAGTTTTCATCGCGACGGTTCCTAATTTTTCGGAGAAACTCCGATGATCCTGGAATTAAGGAAAGAGATTTCATTTGTGTTCCTCTGTTTCTTAAATTAGGGGTGTAGAATCAAGTCAAAAGACCGATGTTCTTTAAGACCGTGCGAATCGAAATTAAAATTTTTCTCAGCTTCAGATTGGAATACTGTCATTGAACGCAGTTTCTTTCGCGAGATAAAATGAATAAATAAGAGTGCTTCTCGTTTCCTTCGTGAAATCGTTTCCATATTCGAGAGTGACCGGCAGAAGCTTGCCAAGATTAAGGGATCGATACGATTTGACGCGCACCGGTAATAGAACGACTTTGGAGGTCATATTCCTCTCGCGTGAACGTTCTTCCTGGATGTGGGAATTGTGGAAGTTTGTGCGTGCGACGCGTAGATCTCGGTTACGCGTATCCCGTCGCGTCTCGTGCTCGAAACCGTGAGTAAAAGTTGGCTGCACGCTGGTAACGTGATATCGAAACGATTCTCCATCCCGGAGATTTTCCTTCTTTCCAGGATCGCGGGAATCATTCCCTTGGAATCGGTGAATCGACGAGGAACCGCCCGGGGCTCCAACGGGTCGAGGCAGATTTATTTCATGAAATCTTTTTCGCCGCGGCGCGCGAGTTCAAAAGGATCTCGTTCGGTTCAAAAGGTGGGAATCGCTCGTATCAGTCATTCGGTCTCTTCCTGCTGGATCCCGAAATTACGCCGCGATGTCTGGCCCTGTACGCACAGCACGGCGTACCTGTCCGCGTGCTAGACTGCATTAGGTTTCGCCTCGTTCCACGGTTTATTTCTTTTTCGCTTTTGTCGCTCGCCGGAAGTGTTTGACAATTAGGGTTTATCGCGGGAATTTCAGCTCCGCGTTGAATGATTGACGATGAAGAAATGCTTTCGCCAGAATTGTACTCTGCGCGAGTAATTCAGGCTTTCGTTATTCACTACCCGAAAATACTCGCTTCTCGAAAATCGCCTGCATTCGAACTGTGATGATTCCGTAAAAAATGATCCTACAACAATGAACTTACATTTGTTTTAAAGTTGAAAGCCTCTAGTTTCATAAATCACCGTTCATTTTATACTGAGATCTTTTTCATGGCATAGTGGGCGAGAAACTGAAGACGCAGTTTTTCTCGTAAATGCCTCACATTCAGACGAGTCTGAAAACTTTGAAAAATTTTCTGCGGGATTGCAGCTACCATAGATTTAAAAATTGAAGCTTCCTCTTTACAAAGACTCCTTAAAAATTGATGTACGATTTTTTTTAGTCGTTTTATAAAGCTTTGAACGAGTGGTGGCGCTGATGAAAATTGTGAGTAGAAAAGGACAGCGTCAGCGACAGGACAAATTTTAGTTACACTTGGACGCGTTCTTGCCCACCTCATCGAAAGCTTTGAGAATCGTCTGCTGATTATCTAAACTCTGAATTGGTATTATACACGAGAGGTATGACAAAGGGGTGTCGCCACTTCATCAGAATTCTATTCCGAAGATCGTGTGGAAAAAAGCTCGAGGTTGAAGTCGACTCGGAGCATTAGGTATGCGACGAAAAGCCCAGTTGGTCGATGGTGGGTGGTCGGGGGTCGTCTTTAGAGTGGGTACACACGCCACCCGTCGAAATTCCCTGGGATAATGAAAGAGAGGGTCGCGGAGACAGCCGAAGCGAGAATAAAGTATGGATTGCTTTTAACGGGTTCACGAAGAATGGAGGCGATAGATAGAATAGAGCTAAGCCGAGATAGTGGCCTACGGAGCGGGGGGTATAGGTTCCTCGAATGGGTAGAATGGTAACACAAGGAAGAGGAGCATCCACGTACGGCCACAAACATCGAAAGATACCGGCCACGGATTGTTGCACACAGACATGAACCCCTTTGCACAAAAAGAGAGAAAGAGAAAGGTTGCATTGGTGCCGGGGGTAGTGGTTCACCAACTGCTGGCTGCAGTCTCGATAAAACATTCAGTTCGAAAAATGCTGTTCCATAAAAATTCCATTCACTATTATGCCTCGCAATCTTCGGTTGGATATCGGTTATTGCTACCAGCAGCCATATCGCGGCCAGATTTACGTACGGATGCTTATAATGCCGGCGTCTCGCGCTGATTTGCTACTTGAACTTTTCGAACCGTTTCACGCGCTCGAGCCGCACCATTTCACGACGTATCCGCCCCGCGCACGCCACTTCCGCCAACCGAATGCACCCTAATAACTTCGATCAACATCATATACACACGTACCTATTTGAAATAACGAGCGGTATGACGCGACGCACATGTATTAATAAGTTAATATCGCTACATCGACCCGATATATCGGTCTTTACGCCCGAATGCCAGGGAATTACAGAAAAATCGCGGTGACCTCCCGATGCCGTAATGAGCGGCGGCATCAAAGGCTCTCCAAATTACGAGTTAGCCGGGTCGCGATTAAATGCACAGCCCAATAGTCTCCGAACTCTCGTATTTATGGGTTAATTGCTGTTATTGGTTTCGCCAGCTCAACTACGTACGATGCGCATGTGTCGACGCCTGACGTTGCTGTTGAAATTGTTTCGCTATGGAGGTCCGTATTTCGAGTCGAGTGGATCGATCTCAATACATTTTTCTGCAATGTTTCCAATTTTTCTTCGGGATGTCCCATTTGAAATCTTATAATCGGAACGAATATTAACGTTGGCTTGGTGTCATTCTAAGAGAAGACGATATTATAATGATTCTAGGAGAACGAATGAATAAATTTGAACTCGGCAAAAATGTTGATTTCCGTCGAATGAATGAAATTAGATTCCGCATTAGTTCCGATGGCCAGGACCGGAGAGCATTGCAGTCGCAAAGCCGGTCTGAAAGAAACTCGCGGCGCACTATCGGAGCGCAAAATCCCGAAGTCGGGAAGGACACGGGGATTCCATTCCCGGGATTATGAACAAGATTTTCTGCATACATAAGTTCCCCAATCCCCAGCAGAAATCAACAATGCTCTCCCTTCTGGCGCATCCCCCGTCCAATCTTGAAGCGTATCGAGGAATCTCGATAATGGTTCCCGAATGGAAAGGAAAACATTTCGGTCTGCTGATGCGGCTTACAGTCACGGCCCCCTGTTGAGCCCGAGCCCTTCAATGTTTCTCCGTCGTTGTGTAAAGGTATTGGCCTGCGTGTTCCGCGATAGGCAGATGCCGAGGGATAGATATCGCATTGCATGATCCGTCCAGAAGAAACGACGCCGTAAAAAGCACATAAAACCGCGGCGGCAAAGAATACGCCTTCTACGGGGTTGCCGAGGACCTTAAAGCTTTGCCTCCGGAGAGCTGGAAGGGACGTCGACGGTATCCTGCGGAACCCAGACGGCATCAGGGGCAAACATAATAGAGCCTGGCACATACTGGAATTTTCATTTTTCCGGTCGACCTCGCGGAAGATCATAAACCCGTCGCGCAACTGACGCATCCCCCAAAGAGGGAGAACGGACAAGCTGCGACGACGACGCACGTCTACGGCGTCACCGAAAATGCACAGTTGACCGACGCCGTTCCTCGTATATTACCGGCAACCTTTCCTATCGTTAAACGTCGGCCTCTTCCGTGAACCCAATGAAAGTCTCGACCCGTGTATGTAATCTCTGCGAACAGGGCTGACGCTGTCGAAAGGAGTCATTGATGCGCGTCATCTTCCCGAGGTGCGAGGTAGCTGGTGTTCGAGCTCGAGCAAGTTTTGTGCGTTAAGATAAATAACGGATGAAGTGGTGTGGGGGTGTGCGGAAGTTATAAGTTACTGTGGCACACTGCCTGAGTTTAGGCGCCACGTTGGGACTGGTGGCGCCATCATAGAGGGACTCCTTGGTGAATTCAAAAATTTTGCTTAGCTGCTGGAAATTGCGTTGATTCTTCAAATTCCGAAACATAGATGTCTTTACGTTGTTCATAAGTATATTATTAATATTCAGGCTGTTCCAAAAATGTTTTCCTGGACAGAATAATATTTATGCAATTGCCGAAAGCGCCACAGCGAAGGAACGAATTGATCTTACCGTTTGTGGGCAGCGGACCGTGCATTTCTGGCTTATTTGTGTCGCGATAATGACAAATTTCTGCATCACGTACCATAACCATCGATTACATTTCTTCGTGGCGTTGGACGCGCCGCATGGACAACTCCGTAACGGATGCCCCAATCGTATCACAATTACCAAGCAGAATTCGGGCATATCAATTGACCGGAGTGCCAGCAGCTAAACGCGTATAAACAATTCATCGTCACGGCCGATCGAGCCAATTGACAGATCGTTTAATCCTTCCATTAATGGTCACCGGCCGATTCATTGGAGCCGTTCGTATTTTTGATTGCTGTATTTTCGATCGGAATCATGCGGATCGCCACAATGGTACTTTCGAAACAATCGGCTCGCTCGACCGTCTCTACAATTTGTTCCGCATCAAAGGAGAACGCGGTATAACACTTTTTACCTTCCCCCCTCCTTCGCTGTACAACCCCCACGGCGCACCATTGATTAATAACCCCACGGAAATTTGATGCTCCGACGGGAGCTACGACCCCCCATTCACTCGATGCCTCGATGTCTTAAGTGTAATCAATTTCCCGTCGTCGGCCTGCGGAGGACGGCGTGTAATTTTTTACCAAACCGACGATCCACCCTCGACGATCACCTTTCCTTCCGTGACACCTGTGTCCGTCTCGCGATTACATTATGAAACCACCTCGAAAAAGAGATTAATCTCCGATCGGGATTTCCCTTCTCGTTCCCGGCTTTACGCGGCCCCACAATCGACCAAACACCGATTCCAGATCGTAAAAAGTCATACTCGTTAGGGGCGGTTTCTTGTCGCACGTTTCTTTTTCCACGGCTTCATTATTATACAAACCAAACGAGAGTATGGATTATTTTGAACATATGAAAATTATTAATAGAAGAAATAATATTATATCTACCTCCTGTATGTTGCAATTGATGCACAAAGCTTTTCAATTTGCGTAAAGCTCCTTTGGCTTTGCAAGATTAATTTTGAGTCTGGCTTTGAGTGGTTCCCTGCGGAAAAGTTGTAACAAAAATTAGGAGATTTTGGAAATGAGTTTTGTCCAACTAAATCGGTAATTTGCGAGAGTATGCACGGCAGTGGTGCAATTTTCCGTCTCGATTTCCGGCCGTCCGGAAGAAAAGCTCGCGCGCTGGAAGACAGGTTCTAAAAACATTGAATTATCCTCGCTGCATGCGACGAACTTCTAAAAAGCGTTCGCTACGGATAGGAAAAAAGCCGCTTCCGCCTCGTTAGAACACCGAGGAAAATAATGCTTTTCATCCGGCGGCGCAAGCATATGGCCGACGTCCTCGATCGTTTGTCCGCTCGTGCGTACAAACCGGTCACGGAACGCCGGGAATGGAATTAAAGGCGAGGAGGCTGCGAATTGGAAACCAGACTGCCGACGGAGAGTCTGAAACTGGGGCTCCTGTTTAAGCGAAAGAACCGGAAATCCGGTCGAATGTCATTTTATTTTTATCCTCTCTCGCTCGCGGCCGCGTCCCGCTGCGCCGTGCGATTCACTATTACAGATGAAATTTAATATCACACTTTCGGCCCTTCAGCTGCATATTAAAAGCGAAAAACGAACACCGCGAAAAATCTGTGCTCTCTTTGTATTTCGTGTCGCTGTTAACTGCCACAAAGAACACTCACGGCGCATTTGCCTTCCTATTTTCCGGCGCGCGGAATAGTTCACTCGTTGCGTAATTAGATGTGGAAATGGTCTTTCCAATTTTCCGGTCGGGTCAAAGTTTTATGAAAAATTTATTACGAAATATTCGTTTTTATTCTTCACACATGTGCTCGTTAAATGCATAATGTTGTTCTGACAATCACGTGGAAATATACAGGTTGTCCGAAAGTGATATTTGTCACATTTTCCTATGTAACAACTTCCGCCTCGGCTATGTTAAGAAGTTATTAACGAAAAAACACTGAGAGTAGTATTGATTTAATTAGTTTCTTTAAGATTTAAGAAATTGATTTAATTAAAACTCACTGATTGAATTTATTATCCCAAAGAAAAAAGCAGAAATATTAGCCGTGTAAATAGTAAAATAATTTGAATAATTGCAAACTGAAGAATTCGCGAATGTTTTAAAAAGTGATTGGAGATTGCAAATTGAAAATACTGGGGCGGGCCAACGCGAGAACGGAAATTCGATGCTTAAAATTCAATATCCTCTTGAATTTTCAATGAAACAGCGGACTGCGGGGTTTAGTGTAAATATTCTTTGCCACGGATGGTCATTTATCTCGCATCGCAAATTACAGCGGGTTATTACGTGATCCCAGGTCACGGAGCCCGAAGTCCAGTGGAAAAAGCCGGTGCGTGGTCAAACGCGCAGTTTACGACACTTGCGCGGGACACTCGATTTCTGCCGCGTTTAAAGCGTTATTAATGTCGTTTCTGAGGACGGGAATTTATCTTTATAACTGTCCACCGACGGCAGGATTAGTAACCTTCACTTTTTCTTGGTTATTTTAGCTTTAAGTGGACCCTTCGCAAATACGTATTAATGGGAAAATTATACGGGAGTTATCTCGTTCAGTGACGCGACCTACCCCCGGCTTCTGATCCTAAGGGTTCAGAAGCTGAAATGGAAGCCTCTGCTCTGCGATTATCGTTTTCTGAAAACGGAAAAACCACTCTACTCGAGCTAGGACAAATCCGGTACGAATGTGAAAAATTTTTCAAAAGTGCTTCATTCACACTGTTACAATCCCGTGAAAAAGAATCCTACAACAATAAATCTCTACTTGTTTCAAAGCTTGAAGCTTCTACTTTTGTAACTCTTTTGTTTTTAGATGAGTTTCTATTGAGAACATTTTCAAGAATAAACCGGAACTTCAGTTTCCCATCCGGGAGATCGTCCGAAAATATTTTCGAAGGAATGGAACGATGGGTTGCAAAAATAGAGACTCCAGGCTTTAAAACGAGTCCAGGTTTATTCTTGTAGGATTCTTTCTCACGGAATTGTAACAATTTGGAAACAGAGAAGTTATCAAAATTGCGGTTTCTACGATATTTCGAACGGCTGGACTAATTGTTTAAGTGTTGGATGACAGTCCGCGAGTCGCGCGGGGTATTTATGCGACGGAGTATGAACGGTGGAATCTCGACATCGTCGCCGAATGAAAAAGGTATTAGGTCTTGGCAGAAGGAGCGCGAGTCAGGTTTTTACCCGGGCAATTTCAACATCTACGCGCGACGAAAGTCGGTCGAGCAGTAAATCACAAAGATATGATTTTTTTTCCCCGCTACCGGCGGCGGAAGACGAGTATCCGACCGGAAGGGGCGAGAAAGGCCCTGCTTACTCAGCGACGGTGGCCGCGGCGCTAGGTGAGCGCGTTTCTCTAAAAACCGGAATAGCGTTTCACCGTGAAAATCGAGACAAAAGATTTGTTTAATGGCTGAAGAAGGAAGTCACGTTTTTGAGGTCGAAAGAGATTGGGGTTTCCTCGCGAAACCTGATCGAGATATTTGGACCTCCGTCGCTCGCGCCTCGACCCATTTATTCAAAAAACATTGCCTTCCCATTTTTCTACAATATTAAGTTATGAGGCAGAAAGGTGATTTGGAACTTTTCTGATATCTTCAAGGTATCGATCGGTTGTATAATTTTTTATCAAAAATTTATATCTCCTTCACATATTCGTACAATATTAACTTATAACGGTAACTTGGAATATTACTTCTCTCTGGAATCTTCAAGGTTTTGAACGGTTCTATCATTTCCGATTTTATTTTTATTCATAACTTGATCGCGATATTTCTAGCCCCGTGGATCTCGTTCCGTTTCTTAAATAATTCACGTTACCTTCAAATCTTTCTACAATATTAATTTATGAGGAAGGAAGGTGACTTGAAATGTTACGGTTTTACTCGGCTATACCGTGAATACATAAATCTGTGGATTTTGTGGGGTAGTGAAGATTATTACCGTCTGGGTAATTTACCGGTGGATTCTGATGAGAATGGACCTGAGGGCACTATAAATTATAGGAAACACATCATAAACCCACCACTAACCATTACACTGCAAGCAGATAACCGGAGTTATCGCGTGAGAAAGACTTTTACGAGCCACTGAAACTGCAACATTCAATCCTGGGATAGGTTCGACGTGTTAAGAATAACTTTCAAACGAAAGAGAAAAGTTTTAGTTCAATAGGAACAGGCATACAAGTGTCTTTCTCTTTTAAATAATTTTTAATGTAGGATAGAGACGGGTATATGTATATGTATGTAGGTGCCTGTCTGTATGAAAATGTCCGTTGGCGAAATGACGATCGATGAACTCATCTTAAGAATGTATGTGTGCGTGTGTGTGAATGTCCGTTAAACAAAAGAACACCAATATGTATGTATGTAAAAAGACGATGGGCCGAGGCTTCGTTGGCGACGCCATACGAAGAGCTGGCAGTTCTGTAGAACAGTCCATCGAAAGGTCGAAATAAAATTTTTTTTTTATTAAGCTTACCCAGTCCCCAAAAATGGGGTCTATACAGCTGAACCTAAATCGCATTATTTTACATAGTTTGAGTTACAGAATTTAGTATTTTGAGTTACAGAAGTTACACATTTTTTCAGAGTTTTACGGTTTGTGTATCAGTTAGCAGACTGTTTAGCATGTCAGGTTATATGCGCAAATTGCATTCTTTCAAAAACGTAAAGATACGCAAACACGCCCTGATGTTGGGTTTGGTAAAAAACATGTCGGCTTTGAGGGGTAGAAAGAACCCCGTCGTGCGTAGATCATCAGTTAGTCTAGTTCTGTAAGCATCAAATAGGCAACATTGCCATATGACGTGGTCTAAGTCCTCCACTTCATGGCCACACGTACAGTTGGTATAGTTAACGATACCGGAACAGTGAAGCAGCCAAGTTGTAGTGATTGGCCCTGATGCGATTAACGGTGGTAACAAAATCCCTCTTAAGACTTTCAAAGTTTTTATTAGCAAACCAAGGGGTTCGATTAGAATTATAAAAACGCTCAAAGAAGATTTTGCCCTTGGATGAACCCTGAACAGTGATTGTATTATTGGTTCGGTGGTATGCCTCTATTTTGGACAGGCATGATGTGTCAGAAAAGGGAACGTACTGTACGTCAATGTGTTTGGAAGCAGTGGCAGATTTGGCGAGATTGTCAGCATCCTCGTTTCCTCGCAACCCTATGTGAGCGGGAATCCACATGAATTTAATCAAGCAGGAGTTGTTTTGATTGAATTGTAAGAATTTTTCCTTGATGTCGAAGATATACGGGTTGGTTTTAACTTGAAAGTTAACCGATTCCAAACATTTAAGGGGTCGAAATAAAATATTGTCAAATCTTCCGCGAGCATTTCCTCTCTTACATTAATATGTTTAACATGGTATATTACTAATTCCTAAATTCTTCTAACCTCTGCATCGTGCATAATATACACGAACGTCTGATTCCTAATTTTAACATAAAATGCAGCAACTGAAAATAATCTTCTGTGTTGATTGAACTAGGATGTAGAGACGAATCCATCAGCGATTCCCAAATTGACGAACGTGGTACAAGGTGTCGCCAGGTAGCCAGATGACAGCGATCGCAGTTAGGTGATTTCGGAGGCACGAGGTCGAATGTCGGTGGGTGTAGCGAGGCCCTCGGGGTAGCAAAACATTTCGCGAGTGTACGTAGCGGCGTGTGATCGTCGCTCGGAATGAATGACATTAAATTTAACGCTGCCAATTTGTCGGGGCGCGCACGCACCGTCGAATCCCGGTGTGTGCGCGCACGTGGCGCATTTCCGCATGCATCGGCGAGCCGTGGCGCCGGGAAAGCACACACTGACGCAACGGTGACGCATACACGGAAACGCGGAAACCTCAGATACGCTTGCGAGCGCGAAGCACAGCCCCCCGTGCAAACACGTAGGTATCATTTGAGGGGGCATTCGATGTGCTGCATAATATATGGACTGCGGCATGACGCCGTCGTAATTGATTGTAGCGCCCTGCGGTTTGGCACCCGCTGGTCCGAAGCGTTCGCAATTACTACAATGGAATCGCGCAAAGTTAATGGTAAAATATTCATTTCCGGCCTAGCATAATTCCCCGGGTTCGGTGGGTTCCTCCAATGCAGAATCCATTCCCGGCCGCTTGTTCTCGTGACCGGAGGACTTCCTCCGCGAAAATCCCGGGCCGGAAGTGAAGCGTGCGCGCGCGTACCGACCATGTGCTTCCTTGAATTTTGATGGGTCGATTACCCATCGCATGCTATTATAACGTGACCCCGTGCCCCGGTAATTCCACCGGTCTCTGCCCACGGCGATCTTTGCGAAATGAGGGGAAAAAATTTCTGCTAGATCCCCCAGGGATCTACGACACTTTGCTGATGAACACGGAGATCGTTCGGAAAAGGGTGAGAGGGAATTGTGCATATCAAGTAGGGTAGAAACGATGTTAATTATTAGGTCACAGTCGTTTATGCAAGCATAGGTTTTACGCTTGAATTTATAGATGTTGGAAAGGATGAAAAATTACTTCGCACTGGCAGAGGCTGATTCTGAGGAATATAAAAATGTAATTGGCCTTTTTAAAAATGTGTTTGAGCCGCCTTTGATACCGAAGTTCATTTTCTGGTGGCAGAGCACTGGATATATTCAGGAAAGAATCCAGCATAGTAATGGTTTTAAGAATTGGATTACAGTTCTTCACGTTCTTCATGTAGCCATAGATTTTCATGCTTCAATTTACGGACACTCGACGGGAACAAAAATTTCTTCATTCTGCAAGAGGTTCCTTCCATTCCGAGGAATATGGAAATGTAGATGTACCTTTTCTTTAAGTGCTCCTTTGGTACTCGATAGTATCGATAATTGGGTTACATGTAGACGTCATGGAAAATTAAGATGAATAGATACGATAAAAAGTTTAATCGAAACGCCCAAGCGTTTGTCACATGGGTGTGTTAATGGCGGTCTATTTGACCGGCAGTGAAGGTTGAAATTTCACAGGACAAACTTGGAAATATTGTTAAAACACGTTAATGCACTGTACAGCTTGTTACCACAGGTTTCAAAATGTTTCGACCTCCGCGTAGTAGAGTGCATAGATGTTAAACAAAAATGTAATATCGAAAATTTCGAGATTGAGTTTAAATTTGCACTGCGTCTGCCGAATATTTTCAATTAATTTCGGCTTCGCCGGTACAACGAAGGCACATCCACCACCTAGCTAAAACAATCTGTACACCGGATAGAAAATGAAAGATCTATGCTGCATATTCGTTCGGATAAAATCAAACATTGTTCCTCTCCCAATGAATAAACACTCGTCCAAATAATTGCTATCGCGCGTTCGCACTCTTTCGGTACGTCGTTTATTATTTCGAATGAAATCGTGCTTCGCCCGACACGTGGGAGCATGATCATTAAACTAATATACTCAAAGTATACGCGACGCGTCGTGTCACTTTGAAAAATGCTCGGATTTCGTGTGCTCGTCGCTAATAATTTTCACGCGTCTCTATGATCAGCGTGTCACAGAACATGATGCGCAACATTAGTCATTCTATTCGCCAGCCCTCGTTCGCCGGTGACAGAAATTGCTCGTAGATGGTAGATCGTAGATCATGATATTACGTATATTCACCGTTGAAATGATTTTCGAATACCCTTATCGTTGGATATTTCACTCATACTCTCTAATTCCTTGAAAACTATTTCCCGAAAGCACACTCTAAAATTAGCCCCTCTAGAATCAACCCCTGACCAACCCTGAATGTTATTCTACATGTTCTAGAAAATTAGAAGAAATACATAAAAGACGGTAGTGATTTTTGAATTTCATCAACACAGCGTAATTAGTTTTCGCTTCTTGATTTCTCAGAATGAATCCCAGAACTTTGTTTTTCCGGGATTTTACTCAGGGAATAAATTCGAATTTCCCGGAGGAGAAATAATTTGTCGGCCGGTTTCTCAAACAATTGTGGGTCCGTGAAAGCCGTCAAGACTAATTGTTTGACAGGGTGTGCAACGGTAATCTTCGCCGCATCCGTGAAATAAGGGTCGTTAATTTTGCGCTGCGTGATTGAGATTTAATGGCTGCGATCGGCCGACGTGTGCCCGGGTTCCGGGCGGGTGTTAACGGCGAAATTAGAACGGTTGTAAATAACGAAATATCTGACGTCGTTACGGTAATAAATAAGAGAATATACCGGTGACTGTCGGCAAATAAAAAGAAATATTTGATACAACGTCGCTGTTGCTGCCGATGCCGTTGCGAACCGAACTGTAATCCGCGTGCGCGCGTTGCTCGCATGATACACGGCGGGCCGGGGCATCATCGTAGCGCCGTTTCAAATTTTAAGCCGAGCCTCGATTCAGTGTCAACCAATTACCAGCGGCGAATTGACATTAATCCGTAGTTTAATGCGCGGATCAATTTTCGGGCCGGTGTGCAGCTGCACGGATTCTTCGGGGACGTGTGTTTCATTGATGTTTGCCGCGCGGCAAATAAATGTTCTTCGACGTGTGCAAATAGCCCCCAATTTATGCGAAAATGTTTGCCCGCGCCGAATTTCCGACCCTCTCGAATCCCCCCTAAAAGAGAATCAGGATTTGATTAGGAACCATCGGCGAAATAATCTGATCTTAGCCGATCCCAATCACGATCGCGTCTACTTAATTAACACTTTATTTAATTCCAGCTATTTTGCTACAAAATATGCGAAAATTCAGATGATATTTTATGTTTTATGTTTCTTTCTTAGATATTTCAGCTACTTCTGAGCCGGAATTTGAATGAATGATTCGGGGATGTGTGTTTCATTAATATTTGCCGTGCGGCAAATAAATGCTCTTCGACTTGTGCAAATAGCCCCCAATTTATGCGAAAATGTTTGCCCGCGCTGAATTCCCGGCCCTCTCAATTCTCTCCTCAACAAGAATCAGGATTTGATTAGGAACCATCGGCGAAATAAACTAATCTTAGCCGATCCCAATCACGATCGCGTCTACTTAATTAACACTTTATTTAATCTCAGCTATTTCGTTACAAAATGTGCGAAAATTCAGATGCTATTTTATATGTTGTGTTTTTTCCTTAGATATTTCAGCTACTTCTAAGCGGGAATTTGAATGAATGCCTCGCGCCACGACTACCTAAATTGTCTTGCCGAAGCACATTAGTGGAGACGCTTTATGAATTTGCTACTGAAGAAGCGAAGTCTCGGAGATTCGATGGGAAGTTCGCAAAACAAATGATAATTTAATCAGGTTCGTTACAAATAAAACTTTGACGTTGCTTGCTTACTTTAGCAGATAATCTACATTGTCGTGAATGTTTGTTTTTAAAGAGAATGTTTACTCTGCCAGGACGAGAGATTGGGGTAATTAAAAGTTTAGACATTTTGATATTAACGTATCTTATAAATTCTTAAGGAACTGCTATTTTCGAGAAAAGTTGTTGCATATTCCACCAATTATTCCGGCTTGCTAACATCGTTACGAGATCATTAAATTAATAATAGTTAATTAAAGACTCAATTACATGTTTACTTGTTCGTACGGTGTTATGAACTGACTGAAAGTTTCGCGATTCTGCAGTCCATCAAGGTAAAACATCTGGCCTTTTACCTTACTGTGCGAAAACCCAACATCTAGGTATATTGGGAATTACCTGGTTCCCCTTCATTTTTATAACATGCAGTCCTCCATTTAGGTATGAAGTTACGTACCGGCGCCTTCGCGTTTACGGGTTTAGTTCTAATTGTGCGCCCATCTTGTATACACCTCCGACTAGGTTTTCTTACATCTAAATATATTTCTTTCACTGTCATCGTATAAAATTATTTATACGTAACCTCTCAACCAGAGTTGTGCTAATTCAATTACATTGTAATTCAATTATTAAGTATTTTAATCAGATGTGTAACTGAAATACAATATAATTGAAAGTGTGGCGGCACGTCACGTGCAGCTAGTAAATTTATAAATAATAAATTCCTTCTTTTTGAAACCTTTACATGGATTTTTCAACCTCTTCTTGCCTATTACTTCATTTTTCATCATTCAATTACAATGTATTTTATAATTGTACTCCATTGCAATTACGAATTACATTGTAATTTAATTGAATGAAGATTTGAATTATAAATTACAATGTATTTTATAATTGTACTCCATTGCATTTAAGAATTACATTGTAATTTAATTGAATGAAGATCTGAATTATAAATTACAATATAACTGAATTACAATGTATTCATTTACTTTGTAATTATAATTCTGGAGTAATTCAATTCTGCACAACTCTGCTCTCAACACAGTCAAAGCAGTAATAGTCGTCTACATTAGTCAGACGTGGCAGTTAGGAGGAAGATATAGACAAAGAGTTCTATCGCGAAATCGAGAAGTCTCGCTAGCAAGTATCGTGGCAGTGGTTTACCGCAGCACTGATCAGCCGCGCCAGTTAGGGCGCGAAACAACGCGAACAAGCCGGAAGCGGAGCCGCGGGGCTGACTTATTAGGACGAAACTTGAAAATCGCGAAGTAGCTAGGGCACGTCGCGGCGCAGCTTACGCGGAATGACTTTACGAGACGGCGACGACAGCGTCGTCGGCGTTCAACGTTATGTAAAGTTGGCTGATTTATGCGCGACAGAGTTGGCCCACGAGGCAACACGAAGGATTCCGACGTAAGTTTAAACGCTTCTGTCGCGGCGGCTCCTCGTCGAACGAATAGTTCCCGGTGAAGTTTCGAGCGGCGTTATGGCCGCGTGCACCTGCAGCCGTGCCACGCGAGAGCGGGGATTTCGAATCTTGATTAATGCGCCCCTGAATCCCGCACCTCGAATCCCAGACCCGCAGAAAAATAGTCCCAATCCGGAAGCAGTCCGATTCACCGGATCAATCGCGAATCCAATTCGCGAAATCTGCCCGACGATTGTTTTAAACGGGGCAGTAGCTTCGGAATTAAATTTTACGAGTGAACGAAAAAACCTGAGTGAAAGAATACACAAATTGCCGAACAATTTTTGTTTTCTAAATTTCTTAAAAGATTGTGAGAACTGCAATTTTGATTTAAGTTCGGTTCGTATGTGTACACTTTATCAACTCTAAAAATAATCATTTAGATCTCGTGGAAATTTATTTGAAACGAGGTGTAATTTCTTGATAAACGTTATACAATGACGTTGGCTTTACATGCGCAAAGGTCTACAATGTAATAACCGTTTTCGCGTTAGTCAGGTTCGAAAATGTCCATCGCCGGTCAAACGCGGATCGAGTGAGTGTGGCTCGCCAAAGTTAAACAGCGATCGCGGGCAAAGGGGTTAAAAACCGAGCGCTCTTTGCCTCGCCGCAAAATTTAATATCGTCTATCGCGCTATTACTAAACACCGTCTCTGGCCGTGTTCAAAAATACCGTTTGCATCGTTGCTTTTCCGCGTGAAACGCAGCATCGGCCGGAAAACAAGGTTCCCGCCGCGCGGCGGATTAAACGCGTGTTTGATTTCGAAATTGTGGTGAAACGAGCAGCCGTTCCTCTGTAACTCGCCCCGGTTAATGGTGCCCGGTGCATTATTTAAGCATCGATAATTCAAACAAAATGACAGTACATTTGCGAGGCGTGGCGCGCATCAATCGGCCCGGAAAATTGATATCGTTAGCGAGAGAGATGCTGCGCCGATCCAATGGGAAACAAGCCCATAGATGAACTCTTCGCAAGCGTTAGCCTACCAGATAATGCTGCGGACACACAAATTCCCTGTGTCGAGTGCCGTACTCGAAACTGCACCAGAATTAGAGATCATCCATCCCCGAGGATTCTTGGTTATTCATCATCGGTTATTCTTCGTGGAAAATGTACGCGCAGTATCCTCGCAGAATCTAAAGTATGGTAGATCCTGTCTAGGAACATGCTCTCGCGAATATTATCTTGGAACGCGATGCTGGTCCCATTATTTTTATACTTGACAGGCTATCTTTTCAGTGACAATCGAACTTTGGAACGAATATTCCTTTTCTCCTTCAAAAGGCATTTATAAATTTTCTCACAATTTTTAGACCTTGTATTTCAACTCTTTGATGTAGAATTTTCTACAGGGATTAATTGGATTTTAATAAATTCCTAAAAGACGAATTTATTTTTATATTATTTAGTGTTGAAATATTGGCAGCGATAAAACGGAATTCTATCTTTACAAATTTTAATAATGATTACAGTCTATTTGATTGAGGAGTCTATTTCAGCTATTTAAAATTTGAGGATGATATTTTTCTATAGAAAGGTGTTAGGATTCTGTAAGAAATATTGTTTGGATTCTGCGCTGATCCCAAGATAAATTACACTCGAACGGTTTATGATACCTGCTAATTATCGAAATTTATCGCCCCTAACTCATGTAGGTAAGCTTTGTCAAAATCGAAAATCATTCAATTATCTAGACCATAGTCTCTCGGTACGTAATCCGGCTTAATCTACATATTGCGTGTATTTCAATCCGCGATTTATTTCAATCACTCTTAAACCTTGATGAGCGCACCATTTAGGAAGGTAAATGTGTGTGTGTGTTACTATCAAATGAACGCTCGACTCAAACCATCAAATAACAGAAAGGAGAATATATTATTTTAAAACCTATCAGCTAATTGTTTGTTATCAATTCAATTTGCGAATGAAATTCAGCGTGCATACAATTTTATCCAAAATAACGAAATTTACGATAGATTTTATTTAATTCAGCAAATAGTGCAGCTTTGTTGAGTTACACAAATATTTTATGCACTGTGTATTATTTAAAAATCCTGTTAAAATTTATGGAAACCCTTTCAGCCGTTAAAACGAAATCTGCAAAATTGATACGGCAAAAAGCAGTTAATAATTCCTGTAATCACGAGAGCATGTACAATTAATTTCCTTTTTTTTTAATAAAACGTATGTCAAGTCAATTTGGTCAAGTAAAAAAAAATATATTGTTTGCTTTGCATTTTATCGGGTGTACATTTGCCGAAGAACGATTTAAATGCACATATTTAGTAATCGCTTGATATCATGTCATATTTTGTAAAACGCGTGTCGTACGACGAACCGTGTGCTTTCCAAAAATAGTGTCGATCAATATTGTTATCGATTAATTCTGCTGTCAATAAAATCTGGTTTCGGTGAATTCTTGTCAAAATGGTGTCGAGTGAGGGGCGTGCGTCGGTAATTTCAATGTAACCGGTCTATGGTCGTGCGGAATGAACGAGATAGGTTCCCTAGGCGTGCTGCGGCTATGACACATTATGCGTCCTGTGACATCAACAGGGCCGGCTTGTCAGAGTCTATTTTACGAGCGTGCCCTACCGTTTTCGTCGACTGTACACCGCATCGTTGAATTACTTGGGTCACCGGGCAACGTATGCGCTTCCTGTCTCCTGCCAAGCCAATCTCCAACCGAGTCTCGTCCCAGTTTTTTCTCCGTTTCTTCTTCTCCCTGGCATCCCGAAGGAAACCAGCCGATTCTCTCTCTATCCTTCCACTGTATTCGGCTCCTTTTCCTTCCTCCAGGCCTCTCTGGTCCGTTGCCTGGTAATTGGATCTCTCGATAGACTGAACATTTCGGCTAATGAACTGTAATCGCATTTCAATTTGATCAACCCGCCGTTCCCTATCTCGTCGCCCACGGACACGGCATTCCACCTGATAGCCGAAACATTTCGATTATTCGATCGGATATGTGGGTTATTTTTCACTCAACGGGGACAGCGTTTCTCGGGATCGCCAGTGTCTTGTCTCTGGACCAGCTCACCGCGATCTCGAACATCGTTAGGCGTTTAATCCGTCGAAATTGGTTCGGCAAAATTAGTGTGGACGTCTTGGGTGCGACCTGTTTCAAATTTTTTATTGTACAATCATTGAAGTAATAACAATGATTTCATAAGAAATTTCTCTATGGGAGCCACACAAAGCCTAAATAAAATGACTCTTGTAATTTTCACTCTGGAGCATGAGAGACAAGACTAATCCTGAAAATTTTTCACGAAGAGAAAGGGGATTTTAGGAAAGCCATGGATCTCTGGAAGGGAAAGGATAAAGGGAAAAGTTCAGCCGAAATGCTTCAACACCACGTTCGATAAACCAATGAATCAAGCAATTCAGAATTCTACAAACAGAACAGTTTGCACCTGAGATTCTCCAGAGAAAATGATGAATTGTTTATGAATAAACGTCCAGTAGCCGGTATAACGATACCTGCTCATTAATCTGGCGATTAAACCCATCTCATCCCCGGAACCAACCCGGTCGAGGGGCTGGGTTGGCGAATTTGGGGGCGAGAACATTTTTCAGCGATGGTGGCGCGAACAAGTGTAAATAAAATATAATGAAAATAAACAAAACGAATTACCCTGGGAATCACGGATGACGAAAGGGGTGGTTGTCGAACAGTAGATGAGGAAAGCGCGATACACCCAGCCGGATGACGCGGAGCACAAAAAAGCAGCTCGGTCAATATTGTTTTCCACGGCAGAATTTTAACGCACCACGAAATCCTCGTTACCGTTGACAGGATTCTGCCGGTGGGTTGCGCTCTTTGTAACGCGATGTAACGGAGACCGATGCCCATCGCTACCATCGGAGCTAGTCGACATCGAGGGTTGAGGTGGAACCATCCCCTTGAACCCTGTCGACCGGTACGACCACCCCCGAAACCACCTACCCTTTGTGCTTGGGCATTCAACGGTGCTCGCCAGCCAGAGCTCGCTGTTATTCGAATGAAAATTTGTTTGAACACAGTCGCGAATCAATTTTTCGGCTAATCTTTGAATAAAGAGCTAGTGCGCACCCGCGAGCGAATAACCGGCGTCTGTGTCAATTAAAATTCGCTCGTTTCACCAGCAGAGCTGCCAGACAATATGCCTGTTACGCCTGTGCAGCTTGCTTACTAATATTTATAAGTGGACATCAAAATTAGCAGATTCTTTGTGTTCGCATAATATCAGAATGGTCTGACCATGGTTGTCCTTTTCTACTGGCCATTTTCATTGGCGACAGTCCTCGTTCAAAGCTCAATAAAACGACCTAGAAAAATCGTACATTAATTTTCAGAATGTCGTTGCAAAGAGGAAGCTTCAGTCCTTAAATCCATGATAGTTTCAATCCCGATAAAATTTTCCAACTGTTTTAGAGACATCTTGATTCATAGCATTTTCCTGATAAAACGTGTCTTCAGTTTTCCGTCTGCAACATCCAGCTCCAAAATCTTGGAAATTACAAATGATGGGTAACGAAAGTAGAGGCTTCAAGCTTTCAATAGAGCACGGGTAGATTGTCGTACGACTTTTTTTAGGATATCATAACAGTTCGAATATTGACAATTTTGCAAGAATCTAGTCGGTACTTTTTGTAGCCATTGTGTTTCCTATCACGGGTAGTCTATGGTGTAAAAATTCCGCGAATATGGTACTCAGATTTTACTCGTCATTTGGCAGAAAGTTTTGCCGACTTAGTCGCCAAGCGGGATCCCACCCGTTCCCTTGACGGCCGTCAAACTCTCTCTCTTCCTCTTTCGTAGAGCGTTTGATAGCGCGGAGAGACTGGGAACAAGGGCCTTCCCAGTTTCGATGGTGGACGTCCAGACGCCAGGACTTTGTTGAACGCTGCCTGGTAATCTCTGGGCTTCCTGTCGGCGCGTTCTGAAACGATGAAGTGCGAATTTCCGCGCGCAACGCGGGGCTGGCCGATTCTATGGCGAATGACGGCGCCGAGGGACGCATGGTGGAATTTGTTCGGGTGTTTTTTAGCGGGCGGCCTCTGCCGAGGTGAAAAAAAGGGAGGCAGAAATTTTTGTAAAATGTACTTCGGTGATGAAACAATTCGCTCGAGGCTCCCTTTGCCATCAGGTGAACCGGCAAAATTGTACAATTCTGCGCTGCCGGTATTAATCGGTTCGGTCTGACAGGGAGCCGCACGACGGATTGTTGGTCGCCAAACGGAGTTTCGAGTTTTTTTATTAATAGCTCGCCGGATTTTTAGTGGCGACGGCAAAGCGCTTTTCGAAAAAAATTTCTTTCAAAAATCTGAGGGATCTTTCTAAATTAATAACGATCACGAGGCAATTCGATGATTTGTTAAAGGGAAGATATCGACTATTGTGATTTGAAATTCGGGCACGTTTGTTAACTAACATGCGAAGAATGTGCTCAAATATTTTTAAGCAGTAATAATCATTTTATTATAGAAAATATAAAATGTTTCGTAATCTACGTGAATGGGTCTCATAAACTGAAACGAATAAAATATAATTAATACAAAAAAAGTAACATCAATCAAACAGAGTGATTCGTTTCTATATGAAAAATCTGTTAGGTTTCCATGTTGCAGAATGCAAATTTAGCGAACAATGCGTTTATTGTAGTCTATGGAATAATTGGAGGTGTACTGAATATGTCAGTCAAATTTCAAATTGATTGGCTGATTGGTTTTTCAGATATTACGTTCGCCAGGATAGTAGTTTCATGTACTGTTTTAGAGGGTATAACAAGTAATTACGATTAATTGGCTATTCCAGGACCATGAAGGTGATATATACTACGTGTATATAATACATATATCTAGAGAGGTGTCTATACCAGAAGGGTACTACGTGTCACATTGATGAAATACTCAGCCTCTACCATAAGCGTTGACTTTACCGTAACGTTGCAATTCAGTTGTCAAGCTTCGCTAATATATTTTTACGACATTAACACCAAACCCCAGACAGTTTTCTTTATCTTATAGCTATGAAAATTCTAAAGACATGAAACATTTGCTATCACAAATTCTTTCATGAAGAAACAACTTTTAAAACACTGCTTTAAATTACACTTACACATTTTTTATCAGAAATGCATAAAATCCTCGGTCTACTTCCTGCTTCTCTAAAAAAGGAAAAACAAGTCGTTTAGCCCAACCTTAAAAAAAAGCTGTTGTCTTTTTACGAGTGTCCAAATATTACTACGCGTCACCGGGAGAACCGATTAACAATATCCAGCTGTGTGTGCGCGTATAAAAATCCGCCACATATAAAAATCACTGGCCACTAAAAAATACAAGGATCCATAAAGTCACTTAATCCGGGAGTCATAAAAGTTGGCCGCGTAAGTGTCGGTGGAGGGCTTAGCGGGTCTGCGCGTCTCTTTAGAACCTTCTCACCCCCGAAACAAGTGAAACATGGTACTCTCAGTGAGGCAGCGTGGGGTGGTTCGCAGCTTAATCCCGAATTCCGCGAAGTTCCGTGGAATCTTGATGCTACGGGGGCGTCCGGAGCAGCTACTTGCGCCGATCTAGCGGCGACAAATCGCCGGTAGAACGTTAATAACCGATAAAGTTGGTGCGCCATGTGCTGGTCATAATTCACGGACGGTGTATCGGAGTTACCTCGACGCCTCGCGATTCGTCGGGTTGCGTCCGGGTTTGTTCCGCAAATATTTGCGATTTTTCTCCGTGATGCGATCTACGATTCGATCGGAGCGCAAAGACCATTAATGACTGGCAACAGCCAAAATTGAAATAATGACCCGTCGGACTGTTTGCGTCGCCGAGTTTGTTGAATGAGCTGACGGGTTGTGTATCTAACAGTAGATACACGACGCGTTGTGTGTGTTCAATGGTTGTAAATCTCCTATTGCTTGTCCTGGTCTCAACGAGTATAGTCACAGTAACCAGTTTAAAACTATCTACCCCTTACCTTGCTACCCCTTAGTACTACTAGAGGGTGTGTCACTTAAGTGTGCGCCTCAGAATATATTCTTTAATTTTGACAAAGGAAACAATTTTTGTTACGTGTAATTTGAACGGTATCAATGATCAGTATCCTGCGGGGTTGTTTTTTGAAATGTCGTCTTTGAGGAAGTTATAGTATATTTTACTAGCAATGTGATAGCGTAACTACATTTTTTTATTTGTAATATTTTTCTTAAAATAGAGTTGACCTTCATTTTTTTCGACGATTTCAACCATGTCGTATAGTATGGTCTTCAGGGTCATACAAGGGCAGAAATAAAAGAAATAATTTTAACGTTTTGTAATATTTTATTTACTTATGTTGTATTCATAAGACTACATCTCGTGTCCAATGTGATTTCCTTAGATTCCAATCTGATTTAGTCTTAATTCCCGTTTTTACATGATGTAAAAAAATATGTAGCATTCCATTAAAAAAATGAAGGTCACCTCTATTTTAAGAAATATATTACAAATAGAAAATGTAGATACGCTATCATATTGCTAGTAAAATATATTATAATTTCCTCCTCTTCAGTTTTTTTCTAATGTTTACCGTTTACGAACAAAACGCTTGTCAAATGATCGCGAACACCCTGTATAATAAGCGAACCTCATGAGAAATGCATTCAATTATGTACTATGCGACGTGATCTACAAATGGCCTTGAGCCGTAGAAATCATCGTGATGCCAAGTTCGTTGAGCCGGAAGGAGTTAATGGCAAAGCGATGAATGCAGTGATTGATCCTGTGTTAGCCTTGTTTGTCGAGGTCTCGCCTTCGAGGTTCGCTTGCCCTATAGATCGTAGTCCGATTTCCGCTTAGCTCGAGGAATGTTGGGTAAAAGGGGGCGGCCGTCGACACGGGGGTTGGGCAACGGAATAAAAAAGAGAATATTACGGGAGCCAACGTGGAATCGAGCCGCGCCATAAAACCGCCGTTACTTCCATATAAGCCAAGCACGACCGGCTCCTAACGCGGATCGATGAATAGAAATCACCCACGTTTCGCGCACACGTACCGCTCGAGGACGATGTCGCGCGACACGCGTGCAGAATATGGGAACCCATAAGGCGGCGTCGCGCAACCGACCGGGACCTAACCGGGCTCTCTGTGCTTACACGCGTAGACGTTGCTGGATCGGATGATTTATCCGAGGATCCTCGTGACGGTTATGAAGCCAATTTCGTTAGGGTAATACGATGTGAGTTTAGTTGCCATCGACGCGGGGGTGCCGGAACGACTTTTCTCGTAATTTCGGCTCGCGAGCGTGGCCGATGCGTTACGGGGTGACTCGGGATCAGGATGTTCCGGAGTCTCTTCTTTAAAATTAATAAACTACTACAGGATCCTCCTGCGAGCCCACATTTTCCTAAATCCTTCCATAAATGACAGGGTAAGTGAAACATTTATTTCACCAGCAGGAAGACCCGTGGTGGCAGCTTGTGCGCAGAGTGTACTGAGGGACCGTGACATATTAACAAGACCGAGAGTCAAGCATTCAGCTTACAGTAATCCTCTCGAATGTTAATGGCAGTAAGTAATTCTGCTCGGGACTGGAGAGCAGTGTAATCGATGATGGCACGGTGACACGGAGTGAAACAGAAGACCGAGAATTAATCATTTGAGTTTACAGTGATCGGCTCTCGAGCGCTAATGGCAGTAAGTAACTTTACTCGCGAGCGGGCGATCGATTAATGATCGATTAATGACCGCTCCCGTAATACACGATGCCATAAAACCCGCAAAGGTCAGTATAATAACTGGGAACTTCGTTTTCTGATTAAGTAATCCCGTGGCCGAAGCGCGGTTCCCGTCACCGGAGCAATAAAGCTCTAAAGCTCTAAATATTATTGCGGGACGACGAGGCGAAAGAAAAAAAAATGAAAGAATCCGCCATCTCTCCCGCGTTTTCTCCGAGCGACTTCTATCCACCCGTTTCCCGTTTATTTCCCCGGGAACTCGTTAGGTATTAAGGCAGAGCCGACCGTTTCCCTTCCTTTATGCTCTGTTAAGGCATAAAAGAACTGCCGTAAAACGAGGTATCGTAAATACAATCGAGTAAGCAGCATCTAGGAGAGCGGGCCACCTTGCGTATCTGAGCATTGCCCGTGCGTTATGCCGGTTTTATGTGCGCGGACGATCCTGAGTCCCGCGTATCGGATACGCCGCAAGGATTTCTTCGGGAGATCTACGAGCAACCACGCGATGCCTTGCTATCCGACTTCTCTCTCACGTTCTCGATCTCTCGCTTCCTCTTGGATTTCGCGATACTTCCCGCAGCTTAATTGCCGTATACGTCTTCATGAAGCCGGTGTCGAGAAAGTGTACTTTATTGCCCGAGATGAGCAAACGGAGGGAAGTATCAATGAATCGGAATTTCCCACGGATCCTTCCTCGATCTTCCTTCCCGAACAAAGCTGCCCCGATTTCTTCCTGTACACGGTGTTCACTGAAATAAACGACGGGGCTTCTGGTCTGACAATAACAGCAATTTTTGCGGTAAACGAATTACGACTGGGTTCAATTTGTTCAGAAGATCAAGTACACGCTCTTAGGCCACGCCTCTGGTCGGTGCAATCCGCTGGGATGAACACTGGCCACGTCCTGGGTGGGCTTATATTGGGCCACGCTCAAAGTAGACCCAATTTACTACAACCTCTGTCCTGGACGCATATTCAGAACAATATAGATATTCCTTGGTATCTCAAATTAGGTCTAAACTAGGAATATTCATTGCGGCACATTGATGTTAGGTTCAAGTTAGTCTTAGACCACGCCCAAGTTAGTACCCCAGCCACGCCTACGTACCGAGTTCATTCTAAGTTTAATATGAACATTCAGATTCAACAATCTAAGGTGTTTCTCAATATTTCTATACACCAGATCTTATCATTTCCCCCGTTACATCAAAGATCCTCTTATTTTGCAATTGTGCCTGCGATTTTGTTTTTAGACGGGTTACACCTATAGTTTGGTCTTGAGACTTTTGATTTCAAACGTTTCCTAGAGCTACTTTGCTCTCTACACTTTCAGCATGAGGAATTGGTGCTTTTTCTTAATAGGTTGGTTTAGCTATCTCGTTTGTAACGTAGAACAAGAAAATTTTCAAAAGACTTGTCAAGTTTTTTCAGCTATCTCACTAGCTGCATCACGATTGCAATTGTGCCTGCGATAAGTGGCCGGATACTTATGAACGGATGGATGTGGCTGGTATAGCGGGGTGGGGGTGGGGGGCAAAGAACTCGGCTGCACTCGAAGTTGTTGAACTTTTCTGACCGTGGCTGTGTCGTGCTGGCACGGTTAGGAAACTCTCGAAGTCTGGAGCCGCGTTTCTCGTCGGCGCGTGGTGGGGATGCCGTTGAACTTGCATCGGGGTAACATGAAACTGCAGTATCTCACGCGAGATAAAACAAAAGGAGCGCTGAAAGTATCAATGAATCGGTATTTCTTTGGTAGCTCTTCGATCTTTCTACGTGATCGAAGGGTATTCGATTGGTTGGCGGGGCAGTCGTTCCCTCTCTGTCTCTTTCTCTCTCTCTCGTTCTACACCGAAACCAGGCTGTGTACCGTCTGTTATTGAGTATGCGGCTGTGGTCGTGTGTCTTTTTGCGGCGGCATCGTACGTCCGTATGCCGGCAATAAAAAGGGAACCGGAAGACGTGGATAGAGTGTAGAAGTGGTAAACGACAATACTTCCCTGCGGGGTCGCCTTGCTCCCACCTGAACACCCGAGTAGTCTCGATGTCTGATACCACGGCGACGGAGTCATAGAAAAACTTTTTTACCCTCGGTGGCCCGGGGATCGCTCGATCGCGACGATCCAAGTAACAACGCACGAAACTTACTTATTTCCTGGCTCCTCGAGACCTCGGTAAATAACTCCGGCACCTATCAAAAACATATCGGCGGCGTTTCCGCCGAGGATCGAGCCCCCCTCTCCTTTGCAGAAACCCCGAAAAACAATATCGCGGAAAAAGGAAATTTATCGGAGGCCCTCGCTACCACTCGCAACATCGCGTCGGAAAATATTTGATCGGCCGCTTGATCGAGAATAAACTTGGCACTGTTGCCCGGCGAAATGCGAATCGATGCTGCACCCTCCATACTCTCGATGTTATTTCGTTTAAGAGCTGCTCTAGTATGTGCTTTTCGAAAATCGATTTTTTTTCTATTCTCCCGAGGAACGCAGTTTTGAAAATACTGGATTTTCATGCGAAATAAAACGTAATTACCTGAATATAACACGTCTCTCCATTGTTCAAGTAATATCCCGAGGTGTAACACATCGTTCACCAGAGAGCAGTGATGCAAACGCAGTGGTGAATGGTAACCTACATCGTGTTCTATTTTTTCTCTTCCTCGAACCGAGTATAGTCACGTCACAAAGTGCAATCACTGGCCAGGATCATAAAGAAGATGTCTCTACACTGAAAAACCAATCGATAATGTAAAATAACTTTTTTTCCCACGGCGACGCGGTCGTTTTCGCGATAATCCAGTTACGTAGTTTATGGGACACGCTTTCGAACGTATAGCACGTCTGACCGATACTGGATATATCGCTGCTTACAATAAATTTTAATCGAGCTGTAATATAATCCGTTTTTCATTGACCTTTCTACTCTACATCACACCAATTTGGAATCATTGTGGAGCACGAATAATGCCTGCCAGTTTTGCGCGAGTTATAAATATACCGGCGAATGTAATTAATAATAAAATACAACGCTTCCAAAAACAATGCCCACCGTTCGTTCCGCAAATTTACTAGAACGCTAAAAAATTACGCGTTCGAGTCGGCCGTTTTTCCGCGTTGCAATTTTCCCGTGTTTCCCTCGGCGATTAATTTGCTGCTTTTTATGGGACAGTGTCAAGATGGACTAATTAATTACCCCCTCGATAGTGTAGGGAGAAGTCGTCTCCGAGCGGCGAGAATTCCATCGAATGTCGTGTCGCTAATAACTGTAACGACGCGACGATTCGATATTTGTTATTTATTGATTTATTTGCGTTCTTCAGATTTGTAATATGTGATTTTTAATTATTCTGGTTCGGCGTGTTGAAAAGTAAAGACGTGTTTGATCTTAGATGGAGATTTAAACGAGACAATTTTATTAATTGTATCTAGGTGCACGGTAGTGCATCAGCCAAATTCTCGCACTATCTCCTTTTACACGAAACAACTTAGCCGTTTTCTAGAGGCTTGTAACTCGGAACTGGAGGCAGATGGAGAGATGTAATTTCGTAAACTTGTTAAATGCTATCATGTCTCAATATTGACAAAACATTAATCTTCTAACATTGGTAGGTTCCGAGATATAGGACCTCAAAAATCTCTTTTGTCACTAACTGATAGATCATCAAAACCTTTTGGTTTAAAATTTGCTACATAGGTCCACCATAACAAACACTCAAAGGAATAATGATTAAAGTTTGAAATTTTACACCTTAAAGGGGTTATATTGAAAAAAAACACTACGAAATAGGTACGTAGGATAGAACATAGCAGATTAACATACATAAGTATACGTTTTAGTAGTTTCGAAGTCGCAATAAAAAAACAATCAATAAAAATCGATGAAATCCCAACAAAAACATCCTGTAAACAAGATCCAAGTTCTCTATGGCCGTAAAAAGATGTGAAATCAAACAAAATACAGGCAAGTTCGTTATCTTAGAAATGCCTCTTGCAATACTGAAAAAAGCGGTTGTAAAAATTAGTTTAAAAGAACGCTATTTAATTATTAAAGAGTTACATGGAGGTTTAAATTATTCAAACTTGGCCGTTGCTTTTTAAACCAATGTCCATAAAAGGTGTTAGGTAGCGGCCAAGTTGGAATAATTTATCCCTCCACGTAACTTTTTAATAATTAAATAGCGTTCTTTTAAACTAATTTTTACAAAAGCGTTTTTCAGTATTGCAAGAGGTATTTCTAAGATAACGAACTCGCTCGTATTTTGTTTGATGTCACAACTTTTTACTGCCATAGAGAACTTGGATCTTGTTTACTGGATGTTTTTGTTGGGATCTGTCATATTTGAAATCAAACATTAAATTGTTTGTGTTTACGCGGACGTGTTATTCTATTGACGACTTAAATCCTACAATAGTTTACTTTCCCTCGTCGCTGGAGATGATTCGGTTTGTTTTCCTAATAATAAGATATTAACGAAAGTTCGTGTAGGTCTTGAACGATGATCGCATCCGTTCCATGATCGTCACGTGTTGGCGACAACAGCCCCTTCTCGGGCCGCGAGCAAAATGCAAATCTTATCGCGGCTTTCCAAAGGGGAATGAGGCGGGGGTGCGGCTGATACGAGGCCGGAAGTTACGTTTGATATCTGCGCTCGACGAACCGGCCTGTCCGACTCATCCCCTCTCTGGGTTTTATCTTGCCGAGAGGATACTGGACGCGCCGCGATAAATACCCATTCGATATAATGGATGGTGAACGCGTCCGCCAATAGGCACAGAGGAATATAAATCCTATTTGTTCCACGGATGGCTCCCATACGCCTACTCGCGAATTCGTCTCGTTCAAATAGATATTATTCGTTAATCTCGGCTCGGGCAATCCTAAGCTCTTGAACACCTGAAATAACCATCAACATCGTGCAGTATACACTGGCTCCATGAGAGCGAGTACTGCCACGAATAATATTTTAGATTATAGAGCTACAATAGATAGTGTCAGTAGTAGTCAGACATTCGTTGGAGGAGAGATAACTTTTGAAAAATTCAACAACTTGAATTTTTTTTACCTGTTTGAGAGTTTAGTCGAGCAATTAGTTGAGCGATTGTATGTATTTATAGAAAAAAATGAGAGGGTGAAATTTAAAACAATGAAGACAACTGTATACAATGTTTAAAGGATGGAAGATATTTTTGTCTGGTTCCTATTTCGAACAATCGATGAAAAAAATTTTACTTTTCCATAAAAATACGCAGTCTATTAATCAACTCAGCTTAAGTATAATATTAAAACTAACAAAAAAAGAACTGATTAGTAAATGCATACCAAACGCCGTGGCGAAAGCTTTATAAAACGCGGGCTGGTTATAATCAGTGGTATTTATTCGTCGTTCGCATTAAGTGTATTTATTCTTCAGATTATAGCGAGTGGTATCGCGAGAACCACCCCGGCGCCTCGTATTTTCGTTAATAAAATAACTAGGGTAGATAAGCGACCAACGATGACGCAGCAAATATGTTAACGTCCCGACGGCCGATTAATCGCGATACCGGTAACAAACGCGCTGGTACCACCCCCGCGAACCGCCTGGTCGGGGCAGCCTTCAATTATTTCGAATTAATCCAGATCGATCGGATAAAAATGTAACCGGGGCCGGTTCCAGTAAATTTCGAATCAATCCTCGGCTCTGTGTTTGCAGCCGTTCTCGGTTACACGGCCGAATACCACGGGCCATTGAGTTTTCCATACGATCCCTCGACAGGGGCTGCTACCCCTCGCGAAATCCTTTCGAAATCGTGCGGTAAGTGATCCCCTGATCCACCCGTCGCGCACCAGACCTATAACTCTGCCAGCACGACTTGGCCGGCTTCCATTCGCGGAAACCACCCCCCGCGAACCACCACCACCATAGAACACACAGGGGGGCGGGGGGTCGTGAACTTCGGCTGGTTAGTGTTATGTTTTGACTAGACGCCACGGCTTATGGTCCCGGCCCCCACCCCGCCGCTCACACTTCCGTTACGGGCCATTTAGTATGAATTGTGTAATTAGACTTGCACACCTCCACGTGGAATAACGGCCACGCGGAACTTTTGCGGAACATCCTTCTTTCCATTGAAAATATAAAAGTATATAGGGTGGACTAGGGTGGGCGGTATTTGGAGAAATAAGTAAAGGAAGTTGATAACATTTTCTCAATTGACGGTTCGTTTTTGAGACAATTGAATTTGTGTTCGGAAGAAGTAGAATTAGTTCAGAGTTGTGCAAAATTACAATTGAATTACTCCAGAATTATGATTACAAAGTAATTGAATTACATCGTAATTCAGTTATATTGTAATTTATAATTCAGATCTTCATTCAATTAAAGTATATTGTAATTCAATTGTAATTTATAATTCAGATCTTCATTCAATTAAATTACAATGTAATTGGTAATTGCAATGAAGTACAATTATAAAATACATTGTAATTGAATTATGAAAAATGAAGTAATACGCAGGAAGAGGTTGAAAAATCCATGTGAAGGTTTCAAACAGAAGGAATTTATTATTTATAAATTTACTAGCTGCTCGTGACGTGCCTGCTGCACACCTACAATTATATTGTATTTCAATTGCGCATCCGATTAAAATACTTAGTAATTAAATTACATTGTATTTCAATTCTATAGTATTTCATTTACGACGTAATTGAGTTACTATTAAGTCAAGATATTATTAACGTAACATTGGTAACATCCGGAGATCTGGTTTTGATCCAACATCAGTACCAGAAAGAAGTGACAATATAAAAAATATTGAACATTGCAATTTAAATTGAAACTTCGAATATCAGTTTGATGTAAGTGTCTTGTCTATTTCCTCGCGTTTCTGTCCCGACGCGAACCTTAAGATGCTATTAGTACCGCCAGTATTGGTAACACGGTTACAAAAGTTATGTAATAGACACCACTCTGACGTTCGGAAATCTACTTTCGCTCCGTTCGCAGTCATAGTTGGCTGCTGTCACGAGTTGATAGTGATAACGGTTAATGTATAACGAGGGACGAGATGCGATTACAACCGAGACAGTATCGCAAATATTTTTCAATAGATATTTGCGAACCATTGACGTCAGAGAGGCTTGCTTTGATCTTTAAACTATTTTGAACGGTATGCACTCAAATAAATTGCAATTAGAAGGGAAATTTCATTTGCGCTGTAAACGTTCGGAACGTAATTCGCATGTCAGTGCAATTTGGTGATGCAATTAAAAGAGACGAAGAAGAATATGTGGTTGATATAATCGGGTTAAGATCTTTGTCATATTACCCTTGCAACTTATTTTAGTCACACTGTTTTCATTATTCCTGGAAGATCGTTGAAATTTCCGAGATAGTTCGCGATTATTATTGTTAAACCTCTTAGGGAGCTTAAAAAGAATAACTGATAATTTCCCTGGCTGAGAATGCATTTCGATTTCATCGGCAATATAAAAATTCTACAGCTGCGTGTATTTTCATTGTAGCTAGCATCCCCTGCATGAATTCTCATAAAATAAGAAACCCCATTGGCAGGTGTATTTCTGTCACCACTGGATCGCGATTCATATATCCAGGCCGGAAGTATTCGCATATCAATTTCGAACTCTCATAAAATCAATCCTGACAGCGCACAAGACTGTTGCTCAATATCGAAATATGAAGTTGACTGAATATTTTTCTTAAAGTCAGTTATTGCAAGAAAGGATTTTCAGATTCAACATTGCTCTTGTTCAAAAAAGTAAGGAGAAAAGCTTGCACAAGATGATAAAAAATTCAGTCGAGTGAAAGTGTTTACCAACGAGTGATCATACAATTAAGTAGAAAGGAATCGTTGTATCCGACCCAATATTTTCTCCATAATTTTCCGAGTTGTTCGCGTGAGCTTTTTGTGTACACGTCCGATTTGAGAGAGCTTTTCAATTTTCTAGAGCACGAGACGAGGGATGAAACAACGCTCAGCCCCATGAAGCTTATTCCAATTATAATGCGCATTCGGCGACGATATTACATCTTGGCTAGACGGTTCGTTTATGATTCCGGACAGCCGTGTCGTGCGTGACGTTAAATCTGCTCCACTGCTGCCCTATTAAACCCGTTGCTAGCATTACGATTTTTTAATCGATTCGTGGAAACGAAGACGCGGAATAGATTGTAACCGTTTCCATAATATACATGGCTTCTGTACTGTCACGCTCCATAATTTTCGCAATTTCGCTGTTCACGATCAATCGCGTAACGCTTAGTAGCTCGTTCCAGCTTTGTTCGCTGCTCCTTTGAGGTCTGAAAGTAATAATTCTCCGCTCGAATTCCAGAATCGAGACATTTACTTTATAACACGAATTCTGTCGTTTACCTCTCCGTGCTTTACCAGAATAATAGGAACATGCAAAGTCGTATTATAAATAAGGAGGATTTAACGGCACAAAGGACTAAACATTGTCTCTTGCGAGATCGCTAAATTCAACAGTTTTATTCCTGTCGGAGCTCGTAAAAGAATTTGGTTAGCAAACAATACGTTCAATATTTAAGTACACTTTCGGGTTATTTTGGATTTTCCCATGGAAATAGAATCCATCAGTGCTCCCTCGAAATTTATTTATAAAAACAACGTCCCAGTTTATTTCCTCGCTGAAGTTACTACGTAGAGGAAAATTCAATTTTAACTTCTTGAGAATAAAAAATAAAGAACTTTTAATTATTGCATGAAGAACATCTTACGGGGATGAATGTTTTATAACCGTGTTCTAGTTTACTTGGGAAATGGTTACCGTTTCGAACAAGGTATTTCTGCTTGTCTGTGGACCAGAAATAAAATTTTAACGCGTTAGAGATTCTTGTTCAATTTTGGCAGCGTATAAAACTTGAGGCCGGTCATTGTTTTTCGCGAGAGCGTCGCGCAATAAGAATTGATTTTGGCAGAGCTTGCATCACCGACGCGCGCGCTCGACGGTAAATTATCCTGCACACAGAGCGTATCGGCGATCACGCATTCATAGAAATACGATACGCGCCGTTGCGGGGTTGTGCGTAATACAAGTTGTGTCAAGTTACCCCTCCCAACAAATTAACTCCGCACACGCTATGAAATTACTGATTTTAACATTAATTATCTGATGATCTAATCCACCTAGTTGCGAACAATCTAGTCGTAATTACCGAACGGGATTTCAATTAACTCGTCCGTTTCAAAGCGTTGTTGCAAATCGTCCCTCTTCAGAAACGTGACCCGTCGCACTTTACCGCATCGGAAAATAGGTTCAGCTTGAATTGTGCGATCGATATCGTTAGTTGCTCATGAAGAAATAACGATTGTCAATGGATGCAACAGATCGAACACAACTCACCTGCTCGCTGGGATTTTCTTACCAACTAACGTTAAATCTAGCGTTAAATAAATTCTCTTGGTATTACTATTCTTGTTGAACAAGTCAATTCTGGAACGTTCTCGATTTCATTTTTTTCGTCGAAGAAAACCGTCCGGCGGAGACTTGATTGAATTTTAATGAAGTTTTATCATGAATTCAATCTACAAACCTTCTTCAAGCGATGGTAACATTGTAAATCTGCATAGGGATGAGGATCGAGATCTGAGTCGATGCACCATTTCCCCTTTATCGATTTCTAAGCAATTTTTATGCATATCTGTTCTGAAGAAAAATAATCCGATGAATATGTCTCGGTTAAGCGGGTATTTTCATCTAGCAGATTCTGCGAACAATTTTTGCCCTGAAAGTGTGTTTATCAGGGAAATAAGTATTGTTATTATTATTTATTTAATGCTTTAAATCAGATATGATTTATATAGCATATTCAATACATGAATACATTAGCGTATTACATACTGACTTAATGCGTCTCTTAGCTTAACTTAACTTAACATTAATTTGTAATTCAAAAGATTAATTCAATGAAATTAAATATTTAGGGCACGACGCTTAATAAAATTTAAAAT
>CM052330.1:12725078-12796261 GCA_028455615.1 Lasioglossum zephyrum | reverse complement strand
AATAAAATTTAAAATAATTAATATCTTATACAAGTTGGAAGACAGTACTTGTATCGAAATAGAGCTGAAAGTAGTGTATCACGTTCATCTTCATATTTTGGGCATTGCCAAATGACGTGATCAAGATCTTGAGATTCAGCACAACACTCAAAACTGTAATAAATTTAACTCTGGCTAACGAAGCGTTTAAATTATAATGGTTAGAACCGCATCTATTGACAAAAGTAACTTTCTAGGTAGCCCACACCCGTGAAACCATGGTTCACCACGATCTTTATGAAAGAGTCGGACATACTCTTTACCCTTAAATATACAGGGAAATAAGTATTGTAATTACTTTCAATTAAATCTCGCCAAGAAACCACATATTTAGATTTATTTCAGTTATCAATACAGGCGATTCCGACCAATTTTAATTTAACAAAAACATTTCTCACATCTTACAGTAAACTAATCGCTCTAACTTGTTAAAAAAAAGAAATCCAAGTCGCGTGGCTCGTTATTAAAAGAATTATCTGCCTTTCAAAAGTGTCCGAATATTACTGTGATTCACAGTATATGCCAGGATGATTAAAAGGCATTAACTCACCGGGTGAAATCGTATCGTAACCTTTTTCCCCAGATGGTTTTATATGGCTTTAAAACCTGATTCTCGGTTCGGTTGTCAAAGCTTGAAGTTAATCGAGACATGGTTGGCGCGAAAGTACGTTCTCCAACAATTTTATTATCGTCACTGTCTGCAGCCAGTATGGCACGAGCACGTACACGGATCTAATTTGAATCGTGGCCGAAATGGTGGGTGGATTTTACGAGAACGGTAGGTTCGTCTGGCTGTCGTCTTGGCCGTTCGTTCATCCACCATGTTACAGTTTATGGTATCGCCTTTACGACGCCAGCATCTGGCCTACGTGACACCTTCGACGTTCTCTAACCGTTAAATCAACGGCTCGTAGACCGTGTTCAGGTATTCCTCTGGAAGACGCTAGCCAAGATTCACGAGACCAAAATTTTCCCCACGTCTCAAAACACTGACAAATAAATTCTGCCCGACCAGGGTGCATGCTGGACTCCTCGGAGCTCCTTCGTTGCAATGTATCATAGCATACCGGCGTATAAGTTTAAAAGAAAAATTCGTTTCAGGATCGCTTCGTCTTAATCTCTTTATTAAATAAATATGGGGCGTACGAGAACAAAAATTGCAAGCGGAGAACAAGACGTTGTGTATGCAGGGAATATTTAAAATTTACATGTAAATTCTCTTCGATCAATATTTTCAAGTGCCTCGAGCACGCTATAAAGATTCAAAAGAAAAACGTGTTCTCGATACGACTTCATTTTGACCTATTTGTTGGAAGGTTTATAACACGCAAAAATAAATATTGCGAACAAAAACAAGTAGATGAGTAGATGAGCAGAAAACTCTATCCAATCGATTGCATACTGGTCGTGTCAGTATTGTTAAATGCATCGAGCACACCGATATAAGAATGAAAAGAACTTCGTTTAAATTTCCTTGTTAAACAGTTTTGCAGTTATTACGAGCCAGGGAGGAAGCATTATTGATTATATGATTATTTGAAATTACAGATTCCACGTGATCGGTTGCATGCTGATCGACTGAGTAATTCGAATTGGATCATATGCACCACCAGAAAAATGAAAGGAAGAATTTTTTCCCAACACAACATCATTGTAGTTTGTTTTTTAAAACGATTTGTAACAGGCAAAAATGAGTGCAACGTTCCGCAGCGAAGGAATTGAGGTTTAATTGAAAGGTTATTTAAAATTACCAAATTCCATCCGATCGATTCCACATCGGCCGATTCAGTATTTCGAACTGCATCGAACACATTGACAAAATGAAAATGAAAAATTTATTCAATGCTACCTCATGTAAATCTCTTTATTGAAACAATTTGTAACATGCAGAAATAAACAGCGCAAACCGAAGACGGATTGATTGAAAACAGATGGATTGCATATTATATAAATATTAGATAACTCTCCTTTGATTACCACGATATTATAAATTTATCCCTCCGGTGGTTTATTAAAAATACATAACAGGAGATATGACTAAATATAATAAACTCGCTCTCAGTACAATTTAGAAAATGAACCGACATTTATTTGATCAATTTTAACGAGACATCAACCATGATTATTACATACCAATCTAGCCTTCGACAAACCGTTATTAATTCGCCATTTCAAAATTTCAATTTCTCTCGAAGTTAACAGTGACCAGTTCCATTATACTTAATGATTTCACGATAACTCGCTAATCCATTAAATTAACGTTTGTACTAGCAAAATTGCTAGAACACGGTCCTCTTATATTACATTCGGTCAGACAAAATTAATCAACCCTCGAGCAAAGTGCATACGACCACGTGATATTAAATTTGATTTATGCGAAACATATAATGTTCCATGTATCAAAATAAAATCCAAATTCCGACATACTTGAATTCCGATATGCTACAAGAAAGTTAAGAGAATCACACGAAGGTTCTAATCATTGCAAGGGGTTAAAACGAATTATTTTTATTTTATCTAACTTTGATGAGGATTGGTGCTGAAAAATAACGCGACAAAAATACTGTAAAACAAAATAAGGATATACAGAACTCGCAGCTGGATATAGTATACTCCAGTGCCTAACTCCGCGTCTACTTGGCGGGTATCTCGTGGTCCGAAGCGCAAAATCCGACTGTCCGCCGTCATCCCTCGGCGTCCGAGGCTCATAATTCTTTCTTGTATTCCTCGACGGGGTTGCGGTAAAGCTAAGTCCGGCGCACGCATGAATTCATGTGAAAATGCGCGATAAGAATCGCCTGGTTTCTCCTCCCTTTCGTTTTAGTCCGTCGGCGAGCAGACGTGATTTTTCACGCGAGCGAAACGGCCGCAGTAGTAAAAGCGTTCCTTGGTCAGACGTCGGTGGTTAGTTTTATGGAGAGATATCGTTAGGTGTGTTCGACGGGGCAGGGGGGTCACGTTTCTCGTTTTGCAAGGGAAGTATGTCGGTCGCGATTGCTATCGTTTCCACGATGGAAATTATGCCAGGAGAATAGGTTGAGCGGTGTTTAATTAATACGATTGGACCACGGATGTTACGCGATTGTTGAACACGCTCTGTAGAATATGTATTTGTAGAACACGCGCTGTAATAAACGATTACATGGTCTCTTAGTGCTCCGAATTCAGCGGGAACATTAACGGAGACAATAAGCTGCTGTTTCGCACACGTTTATGAATATCTCATTATAGCAATGCACGTTCGCGTAAATGTTGTTGGTCCAATTATTTCGTGCGCGGTTTAATGTCCCATGGTAAAAGTCGGAAGGGCAATATACGTTTAAATCTAACGTTAACGGTGCTTGTACGAGTGCGTCGGTTAATTATGTACAGAGCGGCGGGAATGATTTGTGAATATTTTTCGGACAGTTTAACCAAACCGGTTGAAAATACTCATACCGAAAAGGGCTCCTTCGAGGGCCACGTAGCTTCAGATCCTTTCACCATTCTTCGTCCCTATTCCATTCTCTGTTCGGCTCTGCCCTCTTCAATTGCTGTTCCCCAACTCTTCACATTCCTTCGAGCATCATCGTTCAAAGATCCGGGATCCGTGTATAGAAAATTCCGAAGCTTCTGTGGACCGCTAAAGGGTTCCTTTGAAAAACACACTTCTCAGTCTGAATAGTATTTACGTGCAAATAGTATCTAATAATTTTCCGAAGTAACCGGGCCCGAAGAGAAACGTCTTTGTCGAATGAAGATGCCGGTGAACGCGGAATACGTTACTGCTTACTTTTTTACGGAGAATAAAAATTTTCTGCAATGATTGCGGAAGAGCAGGAGTAAAGTAAAAACTGATTTCATCCCTTAACGATCTTGTTGTATTAGAAACATTAAAATAGTCTTAAATATAGTTGATGTTATTTGAAAGCAATTTTGCGATATAATAATTTCGACGTTTCGGTGTTTGTTCAGACCCTTCGTTTTAACAATTCACAGACGCAATCATTATTTTCTTGAGAAGGGTCTAAACAAAGACTGAAACGTCGACATTAATATATTGCAAAATTGCTTTCGATTAAATTGATCATAGTCGATAAGTTGATAGTTGATAATAGTCTTAAATTATTCGCTTCTTTTCCTGTTTTATTTCACCGCGCTAATTTCTTCATAAAAAATCCGCAGTCTATTAATCAAAAACAAGTATCGACTCTCTGAATTATTTGTCAACTAGTCGTGACTAATCGAGCCAGTGCCCCCAATCAAGTGGAACCTCTTTAACATTTAATATCACGTTGCGCCTGGCTCAGCACTCGGTCGACAGCGGCGCAGCTGCGTGTACAATGCTGCACTAATTCGCTTAAATTTACACGCGGCAGCTTTATCAATGGCCCTGTAATTATACTAATAACCAATCCGAGCCAAATTAATATTACTCCTATCAGATTTACAAAGCGCAACCTGTGGGCCACGAATCCACTGCAGTGAATCATAATGAGCCGTTTAGCTCCGGTCGATTCGTTGTTCTCGAGCTTCTGTTCATCAGACGGGATTGATCACCGGCGCGGTGATCGACGATCAATCGATCCCGAGAAACATTTCTCCGTGACACCGTTATCCTTGAAATATTTGTCACGCATGCATCGTTAAACCCGGAGACATCGTGCGCGCGGCTGTTGAATAATTTGTCGCCGTACGAGTCACTACGGCTGTGGCCGTTTCCTGCCGCGATCGATCGATCCTTCCGCGTCAGAGAAAAGGGATCCACGGGTACACGTGTCACCGGCGGATAAAGGGCATGCCTCGAGTCAAGTGACCACGTCCGGAATTCGCCATTGTTTCTTTGTCCGGGGCTCTTAACGCGTTTACTGCTCGCCGGAGGAACAACCGGACCCTCTCCCTCCTCGCTTCTTTGTTTTGCTTATAAGGGAATTTAGCGAATGAAGTCTGCGAGAGAGGAGAGAGAACTGTTCATTTACTTTGAGCCAATGCCTTCGCTCTGCTCGCACGGTCCATTTAAGTTATAATGCATTACACCCTGGATTGGCAAGATTAAATGTTAATAACGCCGCTGTTTAAACGCGAGAACTGCTGGAACTCGGGAGTAGCAAAGTGAACGAGGGGCGAGTAGATTAAGGCAATTTATTGGGTACTGCAAAGTTACTCTGAATTACGTTAAGGTTGCTTGTAAGGCTGTTCAAGGGAGTCGGAAAAGTGCAAAGTGGGTGCAATACTTTTGAAACCATTGATCGATGCCTTCTCCTCACTTGCTGACTCTTTTCTTCGTGTTTCAATACAGACGAATCGAGTAATTACAAATCATTACAGATACTAAAGCAGGAAAAATATTAATGATTTCGGCGCAACGGTTCGATCAACTAAACGCTATAAAGCAATTTTACAAATTAATTTGAACTTTCAACGTTTCGATCCTTGTGTGGATCATTTTCAAGAAAGGAGAAAAACTGCGTCTGAAATTATAACAGTGAAAGATGTTATAATAAAATCAGATTGTACTACATTATCAAGGTTCTGTATTTTAATACTCATTTGCTTTATGAAAATCTTAACGTAGAGATTGAAATTTGTAATACATGTTGTTACTACGTCGTTACACAAGTTACTGAGGTGCAAACACGAGGCCTACAGGGAACAAAATCAATCAGAGATCAATACATGAACCTAACCAATCAATATGAACATTTTCTTTGGTTTTTTAGACGCAATTTACCTTCGATAAAGGTTGAAACGGGAACCGAAACGTCAGGAATATTTGCATAACAGCTATTTATTTAAAAATCGATTGAAACCGTTGCGCCGAAAATATTAATTCATAAGAATTATACAAGGTCTGCAGAAAATGTGCAAAGCAGTACCAGTTTACATTTTTAATGCAATAATATCGAAATTGTCTTTCTATTAATGTATATATTGAATAAAAATGAATTGAATATGCAATCGTGTGGTATTAAGTCGCGAAGCTCGGTGGAATTGGAGGTTTTTATAAACTATCGTGTAGAAATAAAATTATTCCCGCTCAGTAGAGCTTCGTTCAGCGAAAAATAAACACACTGCGAGATTTGATTAAAGCATCTGGATTATTCTGGTCGACACACAACCGTGTGTACTATAAATGGATTGAGTCCGTATTCTGCTTATCACAAACTTGTCAGCGGCATCTGTGCACTGTGCACTTCTCTCGACGCGTGCATTTCGTCTATTAAACATTCAAAATGATGCGATAAGCCAATAAAGATGGAAATTACGAATAATACCTTCTAACAATACGCTTATTTTATAATAATATCCTTACAAGTTAAGTCACCAGTATTTTGACACTCTAATTTTATTCCCAAAAGAACTGTAATGGCACGTTACGATCAGACGCATTTGTGTTAAGTAGAACAGATCAGCAATGGTCAGGTACTCGGCTATGTTCACGTGGGAAATCAAGCAAATGACGCGACCGATTTTGACACGCTTTTAGTACGACGTACTGCCCAATGAGACGTTCAATACACAAATTTCATGCTCATTTTGTTGATTTGCAAGAAGCGAATAAAATTTTTTTTACGGGTGAAACGCTCGATCGAAGCCTTCAGAAAAACGGAAAAATTCTTTGAGCGTTACAATACGTCGGGTGTCAGCTGTCGAAAAGCTCGGCAAGGTATCGAATTCGGTGACGCGGAACGTTCAGCCCGGAGGAAGCAATTTTAATTCATTTTTTCCCGTGACTGTTTGCGCGGGGCTTCGTCGGCGGGCGCGCGATAACGGCCGATCAGATACTTCCAAGCAACGATGTACATCGTTGTTCACCGAAATCCCGTTTAAGCTTAATTTTGTTTCACCAACCAGCGCACGATAATCCGTTCCAGATTTAGGATATCCTTCTTGCAGCAGCCAACTGGTCAACATTAATCCTTAACTACGCTATAATTTACAGTGGGGCCAACGAGTTTCTCGGGGCGAGCGCGAGGAGGCTTCGTTTAATCGGGGGCGAGCGAAACGCGCGGAATGTAACGCCGCCCCCGAGGAAGATTTATAGAAAAGCCGCTGGCTCGATTTCTCAGCTTCGACAGACACATTCTGCTCGCTCTAAGAACCTGGCCCGTGCTCCCCCCCGCAAATCATTTGGCTCTGTCCTTCGACCTTGCCGAGTCCGTGTCCCGAGACTTAAGTCAGATCGATGATGCTCATGATTCCGAGGACTCTCCCTCGTCCTTGAGAGGACGAGCAGGGGACGGCACTTCTTTCGAGCGTTTTGAAAAGAGCCGAGGCACTCGAACAGATCCTAGGATTTCTCTACTGCTCTTCAGCTCCCCCTCCCCCTTCCCGCTGACACTCGAGCCTCACGTCTAACTGTCTATCAAGCCTTCTTTTTCGCCGCTCCCTATCTGTTTCTGTTCGCTTCTGCCGGCTCGCCCAACGAGAATTGGGGATTTGCGGTTTACCAGCAGCGTCGCGAGTGCCAGACGCAAAAAACAAATGAACGAGCCACGAACGGGGGGCCAACGAGCGGGTTGGAAAAGGGGACACAGGCCGCTGCCCGGATCTAGAAGCTCGTACCATCGTCTCACTACTTCCTTTTCTCTTTCCCTGTCTTTCTCTCTCCCTCTCACTTTCTTTTCTTTTCTTTCCTAGTGGTTTTTTGTGCTTCTATACGCTGGCTCGTTTCTTCCCCACTTACCCGAACTCGCCAGGTTCGCTGCCTCCGAGAAGAAACACCTTTCTTCTTCTCTGTTTCAACTCAGACTCAAACACCCTCCGGGAGGCCCCTCGCCGGCTGTGTTTCCGCGAGTTATCTCCCCCGGCCGATAAATTCAGGAACGTAAACAACCGGCGCGATTTTCGTGCGCAGATTATTTTACCACGCTTAGATTAGCTTGCCGAGGTGTCGTTGTATGCGTCAAATCTTGAAAACGGATTTTAAACCACTCCCCGATGAGCTGGAGACTTGAAATTTTCAACATAACTCAGAACTAGATGACAATGCAATATTAAAAAAAATTTTTTTTAAAAGACTGTGACCAATATTTTTAAATATTCTCCTTTGTCCCTTTCCGCGCGACGTTCGGTCGTACGTCATCGAGTGCAGCGATGCCCACTCCGCGACCTCCCTACTCTACTGCGCGTTTCCACTCCGATTCCGACCACGCTCCACTGGCCCACTTCGCACCGAAGGAGCTCAGTTTACTTACTGGGTTGGTTTGGATTGGGTCTGGCCGGAGGGGGGGGGGGGGATAAAAGGGTGGGGGTTTGCTCGGGAAATGGGTCTTACTAATTACGATCTCGGTAGTAAAGATATAGTTGTATAGAATTACAATTGAATTACTCCAGAACTATAATTACAAAGTAACTAAATTACAATGTAATTCGTAATTGCAATGGAGTACAATTATAAAATACATTGTAATTGAATTATGAAAAATGAAGTAATACGCGCAGGAAGAGGTTGACAAATTCATGTGATGGTTTCAAACAGAAGGAATTTATTATTTATAAATTTACTAGCTGCTCGTGACGTGCCTACGGCACATCTTCAATTATATTGTATTTTAATTACACGTCTGATTAAAATACTTAGTAATTGAATTAGCACAACTTTGAGTAAAGACTAAAAAGTAGAAAATAAAAAAATATATAAAAAAACTTTTTAAAAACCACGCTTATATTAGAATGCACTAAAAATGAGAAAATAATATTTTTATATATTAGTGACTATAAATAAAAGCGTGGAGCGGCCACGAAGATTACGTTAATATATCCTAGCGTTCAACGCTTTTATTTATAGTCACTAATATCTAAAAATATTATTTTCTCCTTTTTAGTGCATTCTAATATAAGGGTGGTTTTTAAAGTTTTTTTTCATTTTCTACCTACCCACGGTTTACCCTTCGGGTGGCCAGCGGTGTGTATCCCCTCTTCTTTGGCCATGAATCGGGGCCCATGGGTAGTAGAACGGGGAACGTCAGTCTTATTTTGAAGTGCGTCCGAGTATGACGGGAGTTTTGTGTTCCTCTTGTCTGTGCGTCATATATTTGTTACAAGTCGTTCGAGTAAGTAGAGTTTCCAAATATTGTTTCTGTTGGTTGTTGTTTGAAAGACAAGAGTCAAATAAAAATTTGTGTCCTCTAATAATGTTCATCAGCTGCAACTAATAAATATCCTTGCATATTTGGAGATTTAGTATTTCAAATTGCTACTACTCATTTGTGTCGTAAACGCACAAATAAGTTATAACAATATTTACATTTCTGTTGATTACGGATCTGTCTATATTTTCATCAGGATTCCTTAGTTTCAAAGTTTACAAATGTAATGAAAAATCGCTAGAAAATTAGAATAATTTCTCTGAAAGAAACCAAATCTAGAAAGTTAAAATTTATGATATATTAAGGTTTTTCTCGGTACAATGATCGAAACTGCTATTAACGCGGATAAATGATTAAAAATCGACGGAGAGGTGTTTCGGTAAAGTTAATAATTGTGAAATGAAAAACGTGGTCGTCGAATAGCAAAGCGATCGATCCCGATAGGAATGTAGGGATCGCCGCGGCCGGGCTCGTTTCAACACGGTTGATAGAGGGACCTTTTGTTCTTGAATGAAAAGAGTATGGTAACGATGATGCACTTTTGATAGAGTGGCTCTAGAAATCGCAATAAATCGGATGGGAACAAATGAAATGACGCCCTGTGGATAGAGTGGTCGGGGCCCATCAATAGGCAAATATTTCCGTGTATCTGATCGATTGTCCTGCGGCGGATCGGCGAAAGGAAATTAAACAGGGCCAATATTAAAAACACGTCGATCAATCTGATCGCGTGTCGCGTTCCCGGCGTTCCAAGCAGCAGGAACAATCAGACTGACAGAACCGCAACGGGACGTGGGATATTTCTATTGATTTTCGAACAAACAGAGGCATGCATGCGCGCGCGTTGACCACGCGCCGATAAACCGTGGTTTTGGATTAACAGCCGTCCCACCGATTCCACTGCGTGGATTAACAAGACGGATTCGGTTCATAACGCACGATCCATTTACCTTTTCATCTCCTCGAACATTTAGGAAACATTACACCATCATTGTTCGCGCTTCTTTTATTCCACCACTCCATTGTTTAACCTTAGGAGTCGTTAGAATGAATTACCTTGTTAATTAACTACCTATCAGCCTTAAGATTACTAAGGGTAGAGTTAAAACGACAGCTTGACAGTTAATTACTTTCTGTAAAAATTCACGGTAGAAAATAACGGAAGGATTCCTATTAGAAAGATGGTAAAATGAAATTTCCGAGTTCCTCAATGTTTAATGTGTCACTCACGCGATCATAGGAGGTTGATGCTTTTAAAAAAGAGTTACTGAAAAACGAAGTTTCAGGTGTCGCGACACAACATAGTGGAATAGATTAGTTTCGAAATTAAGTTCCGAGCCGAGTTCAGATGCAAAGGACTAGACTCGGTGTCTCTAATTTAATTCACGCTGTTACGAAGTCTAAAACTTTGGGAGTGGCTTATGGAATGCACTTTATGTTACCGTTTTGTCGTACCCGCTCGAAATTCAGAGAAACGTGCGAAGAATAATTGGCAGACAGCTGTTTGTGAATCGGTGATTCTCTTCATTGCTTCCTTATTAATACTTTACGACATCGTTTATCCAACTTTCGCAGTAGTCTGCATTCGTCGTGTCAAACTAGATCTAAAACCACCATCCATTAATTAATTCTCGAGTTCTTCTTGCATCTGTCGTGTACGCAAACAAGCAGAATACTCTTCAAATTAATAACCTCAGCAAAGAGTTGAAAGCGGCATTAAATAAATATAAAAAAAGAAAATACTCTTCAAATTAGCGTCCTCGTTAGCTTCAAGCTATTCCAGAAACAAAACGTCGTAAGATGTAGAAGTTTCCAAAATATTATTGTTCTGTACACGTCTTTTATATCCTTCAACTATCGTCCGAAATAATTTTGTCAGAAAAAGGGGACTGGTAAACGAACGTTGGGAGAACATAACATAAAAAAATTAGCGAAACGACAAGCAGAGTTATCAGAGGGTTCCGCGTTCCAGGTATCGCGCGAGGAAACGGATGGCGGTCATAGCTTCCCGTGGGGTAGATCATAAAAATGGAGACGCTCGTAAAATCGACGGAGTGCAGCGCCGGCATTCATGAGATCCCGGGCCGCGCTCGGTTGCCCGTCCTTTTAGACGGACGGACCGGAAAGCAACATCGATAAATAGGAAACGGTTTTTCGCAAGCCGCGCGGCCGGTTGCGAAATCGGCGACGTGAAATCGCAAGCACGATTCCCTCGTGCAGGGCCGAGTGCGATGGCTCTCGCGTGCCAGCTTTCGGGCGACGGCCCGACTCAAGATTATCGATTCGACGCCGTTTTCTCGAATACAAACGACAGCCACTTAGTCTTCTATCTCTTACGTAATTCCTGGCGGTGCTTTTATTAGGTTATTACTATGATTTGTCACTTCTTACATGGTTCCGTTCGCGGAACGACGCTCGAACTGCGCCACCCCTACGTCTCTCGGTTTTTGGCAACTGTCGCCATTCCAGAACGATATCAAGCGCGACCGCGATGCTACGGCATAATGATCGGGGGCTGACTTATGCAATCGCAGCTCCGAGTGGGCCCTAGCCGATCGATACTGCTCGAACTTTTGTGTTACACGATTTATTGATCAGCGAGATTTGTCTAATACAGTATGTCGAAAATATTGGAAATATTAGAACATTTGTGCTCGTTTTAATTTCGATATTGGCAACCTTTTTCTAGTCCCTTCGCCTTTAGCACATTTTACTTGTCATCTTTTTTCTTCCAGGGTTTCGGAGCCACTAAAGGACAGGAGAATATTATCGGTCTCCTAGGAGCCCTTTGTCGAAGTGTCTCAGGGAAACGAAGGCACAATATTGCACAACTTTAGTGCACATTTATGGCTAGTATTTGTGTAAAATTTTCAAGGCAGTTATTATTTTTTTAAACGTTGTTTTGGAGATTTGAGAAAAATTCATTTTACTAATTGCAACACTCAAGAATCAAAAAGGTATTTACTTCTCACTTTTATGAAGCTGTAGAAGTTTTTTAAAGTTTTTATAGTTTCAATTTACATCCACTCACTTTTTCCATAAATTCGTGAAAGCCGTAGTTCACTAACGAAGACATTTAGCTTTTTGGGTAGAAGTAACAGGAACTGTTATCAATATTGTCTCTCGGGGACTTAGTTAAGAGTCTCAACGGATTAGGGTTAATTAGTCGGACCAAAGGAGCAAGTAAATTGAGCCAACGAGTATCGCGATAAATCCTCGTTAGCGGTTTCAGAATAAAGAGTGAGAGATTTATAATATTTCATCAATGGAATATGGCTCGTCGAACTTCTCGTTTTCTTCCGGCGCATTAATCCGTCGATGAATTGGTACGGTGTAACGATCGGAAGTTCGCCAGGAGGTAAACGCATTTTGACAGAAATAATTCATCGTCCGGGGAACTTTTAAGTGGCATGATTTCTTCATTAAGAACAAAGCTTCCGTCCCGGAATAATTAGTTCTCTATGTAAATTCTGACCATCAATTTCCCGTTAAATAAAAGAGGAGGATCTTATCCATCTCGAAAAACTGTCTCCCAGAGGGGAACTACTGCAATCTCGACAAAAATTCGTCTCTTAACAATAAGAAAATTCCCAAACCACTGCTTTAGAAATGTAGAAAACTAGAAAAATTATACACACTCTTTTCTATTTACCAAATAAAATCTCGGACAAGAGTTTAACAAGTGATTAATCTTATTTGGGATTTTTCTTCGTCGTTATTGCTACTTTTGCAAAATAAAAACCCGAAGAAGGCGTGAGCAAATAATTAATCGTATTTCCGATTTGTCCGCGGCGGTATTGCTATTTCCACAAAACGACAGACGCGGAGCGTTTTAAATTGAAACGACGTTGGAATTTTATTAAATAATTAGCGGAAATGCAAGAGAATATTTTATATTAAAATTCTCCGGTAATCCTATCAAACAATTAGCGACGATTACATCTCGCCGGCGATATAACGCTTGGTTCTCGAAACTCGGGATACGCGATGTAACGGGAATAAATCGGCGTGCTCGTCACGAGGCATTTAATTCGGCCGATCTTCGTTCATCTCACTGGTGTACATATGTATGTATACGGAACGACTTCATATTTCAGCGAGGCGGAATCACGCCGCTAATTTTCCTCGATTGCCGGGCAGAAGTTTCAATAAAAACAGAGGGAAAATCCAGCGAAAGCGGTCATTAGCGGGCACGCATGTATCATTCATAACTCCGAGGCGGGAACGAGTGGCGCGACAATTAGCCAGCTCCTGGTGCACGATCTGGTAGCTGGTTAACGAATCCCAGCACGTAGGGAGCCCGAGCAGGTTTTAAGCTCCACGTGAGACGCTAACCGCGACGATCTAATTATGCAATTTAAATTTGAATCAGCGCCGCTGATGCTGGGGACCAGCGCCGAGAGCATCGTCTGCGAGGACAACTGGGACTCGGCTACTTTGGCCAAACTTTTCAATTTTTGTTTAAGAGGTACGCGAATCGCGACGCTCGCCAAATTGAATGACCCGTTCGCCGCAATCAAAAGCTCGACCAAAATCACGTTTTATATATCCCCTCATTCTGAAAACTTATCGTTATTCTTCTGATTTTTGTCGAATTTTAGCGACGCAGATTTCGTGAGATTTCTATGGTAACATATACTTGAAAAAATTTCTGACTATGAATTGTAAGAAATCTAACATCCCTGATTTGAATTTTTCTTTTTATGTGTTGATCATATGTCTAAACAAAGTTGATGTTTTTGGCGCACCGGTTCGATCATTTAATTGAAAGCAATTTTGGAATATATTTATTTCGACGTTTCGGTCTTTGTTTAGACCCTTTTCAAGAAAATAATGATTGCGTCTGTGAATTATTACAATAACACAAAAAGTAATATTTTGTTGATGAGAACATGCTAAATACAATTTTTGAAATACGTCAACTTACTTGCTTATTGAAATAACTCTAAGAGTTATAGAAGAACAACGCTTCGTGCTGTGTTCCCTGATTTTGTCAAAAATTTGTGTATTTTTATTCGTCATATTTGAAGCTTGAGAAGGGTTACTTTCGGTTTAAATATATAGGGTAAAAAGGCGTCAGTTAGGGTGCATATCTACGACATTTGAAATTTGAAAGTGATAGATCCATCGCAACCTTCTGCAACGGATCCCTTCGTGAACGATCCTTCCGTCTCTATTTTGTTCCGTATTTTCGCTTTAATTAGATTTGCAAAACGGAATTCGCGCGTAATCACGATGAATTTTACATGAGTGTGTGGCAGACCTTACTTAAAGTATCTGCATACAAATTTTTCGCAACTACTTGCAACTGCGGAAGTTGCAGCAACCTATTCGAGTCAGTGGGTGGAAGTCTTTACTTAAAGAATGAAAAAATAAAGATTGGCGAAAGCATTTTTCACAAGAGGTTAAAATGTACATACTTCCTTCTATACATATACGTATACGTCCTTCTAAGACGTTTTTTTTGGATTTCGAAACCATGTGAAATAATTTTAGCGTCGTCGTCGAGTTCACAGATAAAAGAATCGGTGACCGAAATCCTCGTAATTTTTGGTTGGACTTTTAGTTCGCGTTTTCGACGGTTTCGGAGAGCACAGTGCGACGCCCTTATTATTATACGGTCCTCTGCGAATTTGCATTATTGAGTTCCACCCGGACCGGTGAATTTCTAACGGGTATCGATTATTCTTTGAAACGCTCGCCAAGGCCAGCTGTCTCCTTAGTAACCAGTCATTTCGTGGATCCTCCGCGGAACGGCGTTTATCGGGAAATTAGCGATTTCATTCCCGGGTATAATTATTTCTCGATACGTACAGCGTTCGATTTTTCGGCCGGACTATGGACTCTCGTTGCGTCCATTAGTACGGCTTGTTGTATTGTTCTGTGAGGTTTTTTCTTGAATATTCACGAGCCATCCGCGAATCGAGAGGATATCCGTGATTCTTGATGGGGGACCAGGAATAGTCTCTTTTGTTTTTCTTTTCTTTCCGTTTTAATGAAACCGTGGATAGGAAGTCGTCCTCCCTTGGAATGCTCCGATATTCTGTTGTAGATACTATTTTTGTTCTGATTGTTAACGGGACACTTGGGAAAATTCTCCCCCGCGAGACGTGGTTATTTTTAAGGGACCGATTTTCTGGAAGCACTTATCCGAGCATTCCTAACAAGCTGCTCTTGTCAATTGTCACAACTTGCTTCCAGATAGGAGGCTTTTTAACGTTGATGCCGAGGATGATTTAAGTGGACCGATGCGAGTGATTATCGGAAAGGCATGGAGAGCGAATCGGTCCTCCAATCGGGCTACGGAATATTGAATTGCGTGGGTAAAAACTGCTAGAACGTCATTACACGGAAAATGGTATTGAAAATATGAACGTCGCAGTATCTAAAACAAACGATTATTTTGTTATTGTGCTTGATCGAGCGTTAAACGAACTGTGTTGATTTTATTCGTTATTATCGGGCTGATGAGAAATAAATAGGAGGGCTATAGGGGTCGTCGATTTCACCGTGCCGATATTGCAAAAAACTTTTGTTCTTTGTCGATCGTATTTATTGATGAGGCTATTTGCGTAGCGACAGTAATCATTCATTTTCATCGTATAAATCTATCGTCGACGCGAAAATTATTTTAAAAAAAAATGCATGAAAAATGTTTACGAAGAACATTTTAATGGTTTCGAATCGTTTGGTAAAAAGATCGCAGAAAACCGAGTCGAGAGAATTTTTCAATTCTTATTTGATAAATGTTTGTAGCATTGAAAAATGTAGTTCGACTCCCTCTGAACTTCACAGATGGTTCTATAGTATAATTGAGTTAAATAACTTAACACTTGCGAGTTAAGTTCTCCATTAAATAAGCTCTCGTTGAAGCACACGTAAATTCGCATTAAATTCATACACCGTGTGGATGTACAGTCCAACCCTTTGCACTCGAAGCTATTTTAACTTCTGAACTCAGAAATTTCTGCCGACCTATAACATTTTACAAACAAACGAGTGAGTTTACTCATTCGGTGTGTTCAAATTTACTTTGTTTCATTAAACATAAATAAATTTAATAATATGATGGCTGTTTAGAATTAGTATCATATAATTAAACTTCAGTGAAATTTCTATTTCACTCGAGTTTGTTGCAATTTAGGTGGAAAATTGTTATTTTCTATACAGCTCCACTGTCTACATATAATTGAAGTAATATTTCAGAAGTGTCCATGTCTGCCTTTGGCGAATAATATTTATTTCTAAGAATATTTCGACGTTTAAGGTTGCTTAAAAATTCGTGCACTTGGTATGCAGGAAGCTGATAGTGAAATCCGCCAATTCGAACAAACAGCAGCAACTTATTCCAGAGGTCAGCAATTCGCTTAGTTCCGGTAGAACGAAATAATCCGAGAGCGACACGGCGAGGTTGGTATCGTCGATTCAGGCACCGAAATTGCATTCTACAGGTCGTGGCTCGTACCAGCCTGGGTACGCTCGGACCGGTCCGAAAAGGATCCATTTAACTTGAAAATCACTCGGAAACGCGGCGGCGCGTCCCACGAGTGAAACTTTTATCATTGTTTTCCCATCGAGGGATCGCTTGTGACACTGTACTCACGTGGCTTGGGCTAACGTAGCGGGCCGAAAGGTGATAATCTGGTCCTTTGATCCTCGGCTCAATGGGAACTCAGCAGTGTAACGTGACTCGTCATGTACGGGGTAATCCTCTCTCCTGGTATTTCTCTCTAAAATCCTATCTCACGGTCACGTAACAGCGGATCCGAGTTTGGTCTAACAGAGACAGTTAATTTCACGCTGATTAGGAAGCTAGTCGGACGGTGGAAGGGGACGGAGGTGATGCTCTATGCGACAGGGTTTGAGAGAGAGAGAGAGAGAAGAGGGTGGTTGGAGAGGATGACCAGTCAAGACGAGGGAGTTTTGAGCGTAACTGTACGCGAAACGGATACGTGTTCGTCCGTGAAATGACCATTAGGTCCAGCTGGCCGATAGATCCACGCAGAATTCCGGAACAGCCGGGCTAGATAGACAGCAAGCTAAGCATGTAACATATGCGCGAAGCAAGTGCACGCTGCGCGTTCGTCTGCATACGAATTTTGGGGACGGGGTACCATACTCGAATCGCTCTATCGACTTCGCGCCCACAAAACCTCGGTGAAACCTTGGTACGCCCTAATGCAAAATGCTCGTCTGGACCGAAGAAAGCAGTGTGATGATTAGACTGCGGATCTTTATGCAAAATAAAAATGTTCGACCTAAATTGCAACTAACTGGAGTAAAATAGAAATTCATTTTTCTTTCTTAATATGTCTGATAGGTTGAAAACAATATATATATATATATATATATATATATATATATATATATATATATAGAGAGAGAGAGAGAGAGAGAGAGAGAGAGAGTATTACTTTTAAATTTTTTAAATATTTTTCCTGTCTTAAATTGCACGTATTCACTTTTGTGATAAATGCATTACAGATGAGCTGGTTGGTTGAAATTGATGTAAGGTACCGGAAAATAACTTTGATCTTGAAAATTTCTATCGTTCGAAATCTTGCTTACAAGGGAACATATTCAGTTGGTACAAACCGATGTTGATGAAACTTATGTGACAACTTTGAGGGTTGTTTTCACCCCTTCAGAGTGGATGGTTGCCGATAAAAAAACACGTTCCAAATATTTTTAGGAGAACTATATCACACATAAGTTTCATCAAAATCGGTTTGTATCAACTGAATATGTTCTCTTGTTAGATCGTGTTAACTATTTAATAGAATATATAATATCAGAAATTGTCGAGGCCTGAAGCGGTTTCATGGCATAAATAGTTTGTCAATGGACGCCAACGACGGTAACAATGGCTGCCACATCGAAAGAGTTAAACAGGAGTTTTTGATGCACCTAGATCCCACGGAGAAAAATGGAATCTGGGCCACGAGAGGACGTAGAACACCAGGATTCGGTTTTCAGACGTTTCCGGTGTCGTACGTGCGGACCGTGCACGGCTCACATGAATTACTACGTCAGCCGACGAGCATGTCGTGTTCATTCAGGAAATATGAAGGGTCTGGTACGAGGACGCGAACACGCCGCCGGGAAAATAGCTTTAAAGGGAAAAATGGCGACGTCCGAGCGGACCAGGCTTGGACACGCCGAACTGGATAATCAACGTACGTGCTCCAACATGGTTAGGATCCTGTCGCTCTGGATCCTCGTCCTTTCGAGCACCGTGTTTCGAATAAGTCGACCGTGAATGAACTCGAAATTTTGAGTCGGAACTCTAAAAAAAAAAACAGATCATAAAATATTCCATCTGGTGTCATTTTAAAAGGTGAATTTCCGGCTTTCAAAACACCTGAAGTTGTTTCAAAATATATTCTTCGTTATGAAACAGAGTGAGAAATTGAAGTCTGGTTTCGTACGAAAACTTTTATGTCACAAAATTCTGCGGTGTTAAAATTTTTTTTTCAACATTCGTTTCGACGCGTGAGAGGATCTCTTTGGAATGACGTATCAAAAATGGATGTGCGTTTTTTCACCGTTTTATTGCACTTTGAAGTTTGACGGATTCCCGCGAAGTAGAATTGGTTGATCGCGGTCAGACGCCGATGGACGACTCAACAAAAAATGCTTCATTTATCATTGTTGGCAACGTTAATAGTTATTACGTAGAATTTCTCCACAACTAAAAGCTTTATACATTCAAACGTTGCTGTAGGACTAAATAAATCGTATTCGAGGTTCAGACCGCTACAGACTTAAAGTATGAAGCCTTCCTCTTAGAACGAGCCCATAAACCTAGATGCACGATTTTTTCTACTCGTTTTATTGCACCTTGAATGAATAATGCACCACGAGCAATAGAATTGAAATGAGCGTAGATGGATTAGTGCCCATCTGTCTTCGCAGGAATTGGAACAGATAGTTAATCCCAATTTTTAATGAATATTTGACAAACTGGAATCGACAATTGTACCTTAAGATCATCCGTTTTCTATCAAGATTATTCCAGAAACCGATTAAAATGAAACAATTGAAATGTTAAAATAATTCCGAATATTATATCGCATCCAGAAGATTTCCAATCGTCCTGCGAGTCTCGGTAAAATGGGACGCGGTTTTCGCGGGGGATTAATTGAGCGGAAGAATTAATCTGATTCGTGGATCAGCATTAATCGCAACTACGTTCGACGATTAATTTTTCACTGAATACGTTCGCGCGGTTCCATAAACCGACACCTGTTGGGTCGGGAGAGGGAAAAAGAGAAATGGCGACAAAATCGCGACTGTGCGTCGATTAAGAATAACACAGGGAGAGATCGATAGTTGACGGTGGAGAGCGAGTGACAACGAAGGGAGCTGCAGTTGTTGGTGCGGGTGGCACGTGTCGGCGAAGCGAACTGCAGTTGCGGGAGATCAATTATTCCGTCGTTGTCCGCTTCAATCTTTATTAGGCCGATCTTGAATTCGGAATCGGTCATCGAGTGGTCGCGGGACAATCAGGAGATGGAAGGGTTTTACGAGGTACTTGGTCGAGTTCGTTAAACGAGTTGCATCGCAGCTTCTTATCCGTCCCGTTTCACCTTTCGGTTTCCCAGCGGGAACGAGACAAGGGCCGGGCTTAAATCCGATGACACTTCCGATGCTGATTCCTTTCATCCCCTTAAAAGGCGAGTTTACGACTGCGGCGTCTCGGATCGGCTGCGGAGCGACAACCAGCACCGACGACACCTCGTCAAACCAGAACGCAGATAGGATCTGCTGAAAGCGTCCGCGACGCTAAACCGGCGGCAAAAAGCCATCGAAATGAAAAATTAAGCCTCACAAAGCTGTCCTGATATTAATTGATTTCTACGGGAGGCAATGGGCACTCGGGGCTGCGAAACATTTGCATTAGGACGCCTTCTTCCGCTAAGAGATGTTCCTCTTTGGTGTTGATTCTTTCCGATGACGAATAAAGAAGCTGTTTGACTTTAGAAAATAAGTTATTGCTTGCGTAAACCTCTAGAATACCAGGAACAGCTGCGAACGTTTCTGTGCGCGAAACGTCACGCTTTAGTTAGTCGTGAACATCAACTACCAAGTATGCAGACAAATAAAAATGTGGTTGCAGTAACAGGATTATTTCCTGTTTATTTACAACAATTGTTTGAATCGTGTTCTTTTTCAAAAATGTTTTTGCCGCTGGAATCACCATCGATGATTTCTCGAAACGTTTTATCGTTTTATCGCACATTTCCGTAAATAAGAAAGGCGCGAACCTAGTGAAACGCGCGTGCACGTTGTGGAGGTTGAAAAAGGAACAGGAGCATTAATTACAGCAGTCTCGAGTAGCAGAGATTTCTTCGAATAATAATCGTGTAAAAAGTATACCGTTCCTCCGGTCCAAAAGTCGTGAGAAAGTTTCGTCTGGAACAAGCCAATGACTCGTTCCAGGAGGCATAAACGTTTAGGGAGGGGAGAGGGTGGCTGTTGAACGGCCGTGAAAGGGACGAAGACGGAAACGAGACGGGACGCCGCACCGGCACGTTGAAGCCGGCGACGCTTGTTGTACGCCGGGATGAAACGTGCAGATCCCTTGGCACAGTTCCGGCTTACACGTTTGACAGCTGAGGAAATTATATTTCTCAACTGCCATTTAAGTTTGCGCGCCGCTTCGTTCATCAGGTCGAATAGGCAACCGGCATCCCCCTGGTGGATTGCTCTCCTCCCACCACCCTCGCTAACCCCTACCCTCCGTAGTCCTCTTTCCGTTTCGGCAGCCACTGTCCTTTTCATTCGTATTCCCCGCGTCTACGTTTCCGTTATCCTGCACCGGAATCTCCGGCAATCCAACTTCGTGGCTTAATCCCTTGATGGTAACACGATCTAGATCCACCAGCTCACTTTACCGCGCGATCCTCGCTGACATTCGGCCGCGGCCTTACTGACACTCCTACGATGTACGGTGCACAGTAGCGTGCCTGTCAGAAATGACAGAGGTTCACCTGACACACCTGTTACGACGAGCTATTTATCAATTATATTTAATGTATTCTTCGCAATCTCCGGTTTAACTCCTTAAATGATACACGAAAATTAAAAACCTGGATCAAAGAGTCGGTATTATTGTCAAATAAGATTAATTTTAAAAGATTTAAATGTCATTTATTACATTTATCAAATGTCCATTTTTTAAGTGCTTTTTCAATGCAGATTATCATATTTCTAATTTACGAGTATTGAGATTGCGAAGCAATTAATTTTCTTGGGTATATATAATATTAATATTAAATTAAATATTAACTCCTTAAGTAATTCACGAAAATTAAAAACCTGGCTTAAAGAGTTGGTATTATTGTCAAATAAGTCATTATTTTTAGAAGATTCAATTGTCATTTATTGTATTTTTAATAACATATTGTATGCGTATCAAATGTCCATTTTTTAAGTGCTTTTTCAATGCAGATTATCATATTTCTAATTTACGAGTATTGAGATTGCGAAGAAATTGATTTTCTTGGGTATATATAATATTATAAAAAATGGCTTCAAATGTGTAAATTAATGTAAAATAGTTACTTCTTGTGTTCTATAAACGTAGTGTTAAAATTTCGTGTACGTCAACGTAATAAATAAAAATGTAATATCTCGGGTCACAGACGACCGATGTAAACGGCAGCAATATGGAAACATATTCGAAATTAGAAGCCGGGTCTATGTACAACATAAGCTGTGGAACTTGAGGGACTTCCTCCGGTGAAACTTTGATAGTTCGCCTAGTCAGGTTCTATGACTTCCCCCGACAGATCTTGGTAGACGTTACGCGTCGACTGCAAGTTCCGTACAAACAGAATTCGACACAGGCAGAGAGACAAAAGCTTGCGCGAGTGATCCCACCTGTAGACAGCAGTATTCCCGCGCTATAAGCTCGTCTTTATCGTAAAGTTTCGCTCCCGGTCTGCGTCATTACTCTCTTCTCGCCCTCGGTACTTTCCCTCTCGACAAAAGAGGAAGAGCCCCGTAGTCCTTCGAGTAGCGAGCTTACGCGAGACACCAGGCGGTACTTCTGCGCATTGAAATCGCGAGGCAGATCCTGTTTATCGAGTCGCTTGAAAATTTTCGGATGAAATCAGTTGTCTCGCGCTCTCGCGTGTATGAAAAGGGTGCTTGTCCGCCGAGAACAGTAGCTGCGTCGGACAAAAGGCAATTCATTAACGTTGTAATCAGGTTTCCGGTGGACGGGAGCCCCGGGAATATCGTCTGTTTAAATTGAAGTACTATCCCGATATATACAATGACGCGTTTATATATATACCGGGTGGAGCATTTAAATCGGAACACCTAAATATCTCGGTTATTATTAGTCGTACAAAAAATCTCCACGGAATAAAGTTGTACTGTTTCAAGGGGCGAATTTGACGATGGTAAAAATTTTTTCTCAAGCTTATTTTTTTTACAAGATTTTAAGGTTCATAATCATACATTATGGTAGGTTGTTGAATTTGTTATTTTATTCTCTATAAGAATATGAACAAAAAAATAGGATTGAGAAAGATTTTTTTAACATCATCAAATTCGCCCCTCGAAACAGTCAACTTTATTCTGTGGAGACTTTTTGTACGACTAATAATAACCGAGATATTTAGGTGTTCCCATTTAAATGCCCCAGCCGGTACATATATATATATATATGTACAGGCTGTATCACGCATAATAGTCCACAATACAACTCACTTCAATGCTTAAAGTTCTCACAGTGACGCTTACCTTTCGCGCGTGTGATTTATATCACTCCCAAGTTCGATCTTTCTTCTTCTAAACGAGTCCTGAACCTTTTATTTGGGCTCGAAGCTTCTTTTAAATATTATACGTTGCGATTGGAACCAATAAAATACGTAAATGCAAGGTAGAGTTATAAATAAGAAAATTGTTCTGAATAATTTTAGTAAATTGAAAATAATATAACAGTGCTCTCAAAGTTTTATCACATTTCAACCGTTTCATGTTTCACTATTTCGTACCGGAGGCGCATAAAATCCGCCCTCTACTTACGACTTCTCCAAAAATATTACAGAGTCGCGACGGGCAACAAAGAAAATACAATTGCGACGAAATGACCAACGTAATTTCTGTCGGACTAAAAATTCTGAGGGTGGACAGACTTTCCAGTAGACAGTACGAATATTGTCAAACATTTTTGCACGCTGGAGAATGGAAGATCGCCAGCGAATGGTCTGAAAAATAGAAAAGACGAATTAAAGTCTCGCTGGCAAATTCCAAAATTTTATTCCAACGTGGTTCTTGATGTGCGTATCGCAGAAACAATTTTTCTGGCGGGTTTTTGCACGAGAACTGAACCACCGCGTCGGGCTCTGTGTACGAGCTGATGCGTCCCAAGGCTTTCCGGCTCTCTGATGCGTAAAAACAATAAAAGGTAACAAAACATATGGTTTCAACCGGATGTCGAATTGACCGCTCGCGAAAAAGCTGACGGGCTAATGCAACAGGGTGTCCGAGAGACATTTAAAATTCGTCGCGCCATTAAAGCCGGTATTTTCATGCAGAGGAGGATTTCGAATTTTGGCGAGTTCTCCGACAAGAATGAAGATCGCGGCCGAGTGACGGCTGATAAATTCATTTTAATAACTAACAAACCGTTGATGTTGGTGCGCCTCGAATCTTCTTCAATTAATATTTAATTTCATTCAAAATTAGTGAGCTCTCGATAATTCTCCCAGTTTGTTAGAATAATTCGAAAGTGTAGAAACTTTATCCGTTCTGTGTTAAATGTATAAAATCCACAGTCTGATAACGAGTATTATCTCTTATCAGCATCTCTGTCGAAATTATAGTGCGATTGGAAGGTTGCACGGTCCACTCGTTGGAGATCTTCACAGTCGAACAGATCGACAAAATTGTGTCGAACCGAGGGATGGTCAGTCGCGTTTGTTTCTTTGCGAGGTCCCTGGTCGCACGACCGGTTTGTTAATTGCGGAGCGGCTTTCGCACGGCCGCGCGTCGTTTGTCCCCGCGGCCATTCATCGCGCGTTTAATTCGGAACAATGTTTACGCGGTCGGCGCACGTTGCATCAGATAAAAACGAATCACGTTCGCTCCGTCGCGTCGCGACGCCGTCGGCGTGGTCGCCGCAAAAATTCCCGGCGCACCTCCTTATATACGGCAGGGAAAACAATTACAGGAGAGGCGACGAAAAGAGACAAAAGGGAGACGAAACAAGCCCGGAGGAAGAGTGCACAGGAGTGGGGGCAGAGATGGAGGGAGAAAGGCGTTTGTGAACAGAGATAGATAAGGATGGATATAAGGATAGAAAGAGGGGTTTAGAGTTTATGACCAGAGATAGAGAAGGGTGGATACAAGGATAGAAAAAGGGGGCTAGAGAATAGAGAGAGGAGGATGAAAGAGGGTAACAGGAGGTGAGAACGAAGAGGGGGGTCAGCGGCAGTAATTTCGCGGAGAAGAAAGCTCGCGCGAGGGACGCATTAACCCTGACTGAGCAACCCTCCGTGCAACCCCCGGCCTAGCAAACCCTTTTTCCTGGGCGCGCGCAACGAGAAGCTGCGTGCCACGACATAACGGCCCGTAAAACGTAATGGCTAACGAAATTACGATCCTAATACGGCCACACACGGTGAACATTAAACACCGCGGCAGACCATCCCGACCAGACGAGACAAGCCCTTTGCGAGAAGCGATCGAGAGGCCCACGATCGAGCCTGAGATTCATAAAGTGCCCGTTCCCAGACCACCCTCCTGGTCGAGGGAGGACTATACTCCCGTATATTTTTCCAGAAGTCGCTGCCTTTTTATCGCTCCCCCAGGCTTTCTGATGGAGAGCTTCTTCCTTTCCCTCTCTCTCTTTGTCATACTTTCTCGCTCGGACTTTTTCTATTTTTCTGTCTTGAGCCACCGCGCACGTTGCGTTTTATTCTCCGCTAAGGGCGGGCTGTGTAACTCTCAAGTTCAGGGTCGTAAGTTACTCTTGTAACAGCGAGTGACACGAGGATGCGTGAGTGCTCGCTGGCTTTCGGTTTCGCAGTACGTGGCTGGCTCTTTTTGATGGCTTTTGGATGCCGACTTTCGAGCTCGAGTGCTACGAACATCCCTCTCCGAAGAGCTTCTTCTGTGGAACATATATCCTGTTGAAATATGTCCCTGTAACATGTCATAGATCCTGCTCCTTTGAACTGCCTGAAAAAAAATTGCCAGGTTGCGTGATGCTCCACAAACCATCGTATACTCGTGCGTACCGAATAACCTTTCACCTCTTGAATAATAATCGTGTCGATTTACAATCGTAATAATTGCAAATTAAACAATTTCCCGTGGATTTAGTGTTAATAGAGTTCTTCTGATTTTGTGGACGATTTTTAAGATTACGTTCCGGCAGTGAAAACACTGGAACAACTCCTCAAAACGAAAATGGAAGTGTCACTGGAAAGGGAGCATATATGGGACTTTCACACCGCGAGTATGTTCATAATTTTTTAAAGTGCCGTAGGTGGTTTGAGTGTCGGTTACGAGCGGCGTATCGTCTGCGCCGTGAAAAAAAAGCGGGGCCCGTGAACTATGAAAGGGCGAAAGTGTCGTTGCCGCGGCAGGCTAGTGTCCCGAAAATTTAAGCAGAAGCCGCAGAGCGGCACGGAACCGGCGAAATTGAAGTGGCGCATGGAAATAGCGGAGACACCCCGTGACAGAGACGCATATACGATGATGGTGGTGGGTGTGTGTGTGTGTGTGTGGGGCGACGGGGGTCTCGCGTCGCGTGAGTGCTTCAAGCCCTATAGAGAACCGGCCTGAAACCGTTTCCCGATCGATCGTGAAACCGTCGGCGTCGTACTACTTGGTACCGGGAATCTATTTTATCAATTTTTACATTCGCCACGCGTTTCATCGTCGAACCGGCTCCCAATTGCGCCGGTTCATTTGCATGATTAATCATTCGACGTCGCGCCCTGGTACCGGATCGGTTGAATGAGCGACGACGAAACCGTCCGCAGTGGAAACCACCTCCTCCATGCAATAAATCTACTCTACCGCTTCGAGGATCCGGTTTAATCGGCTGCCAAAAGTGTTTGGATAAAGGAACCTTTGCGAGAATCCTTTTTTAGGAGGATTTAATCCCACTACATTTCAGTAGAATATTTTTCTCGAGACAATGAACGAACGAGTTCGTCGCTGTATTTTCAGAAAATATTTAAGGACTCTACAGTTTTCTAGCCGACACACAACCCCTTTTTTCTCTACAACTGGATTTGCATCGACATTACATACATAATAAATTGAAACACGATATGAAAAGTCAATATAAATTCAGAGCGTGCAATAAAATATAAAATTCAATGCGATCCTATATATTTTTCTGTCTGCTGAATGACAAATTTTTTACTTGAAATTGGATTCTATTTGCATCCGTATTCTACACAAGCAAACATCCTAAGAGATTTGAAGAGTCTGTATACAGAAAATGCAGAATATCATTTTATAATCAAGAATCTGCGATTTCGAAAGAAATAAAAATGTTTTTGACCAAAGAAAAAATTTAAGAATGTTCCTAATAATTGTGTTCGACCGCATGCGTTCACGATAAATATTCAAACGAAATTTTGTTCCGGGAAAACTACTGGACAGGGAGACTTTTTCATACATTTTTCAGTGTATGTACATGTTCTACGTGGCCACCGTAGAATCCCTTAAAAGTATGGAATATTCATTCGGTGGTGACAGTACGCTCGAAAAAATCGAGTTTGAATATTTCCATTTTGTGCGAGTGCACTTCCAGAACGACGGCTGAGAAAATCTTGCTCGTAGAACCTTCTTCCTTCTAATAATAGCTTCCTAATACCTGAATCTACATCGTAGAACCTCTGCAACCCCATCAAACGCTCAAACATAGTGGCGCAAATCTCCCGCAAAGATTTTCCGACACGCCCGCGAACGTTCGCGCGAATCACCGTGAAAGTTGATTACATATTTCGCAGGTCGCGATCGCTCGTGGAGTCTCGGCATTTGTTTCCCCGCTAATTCCCCGTTCGCCTCGGTCTTGTACACCTGAAATTCTCCCGATGAATATTCACGGTGCTCTACAAATGATCTCCGCCCTTCATAAAGTTGAAGTAAACACTCGTGTACGGTACAAAGGCTCCATTTGCACGTGGAACCCATGCGCGCGAACCATGGCGCTGGGAACGATACCACGGCAGGCGAGTTGGAACGGGGTTTATGGCTTTTTAACGACGATCGTTCAGCAGACGATCCCTCCTTGGGTGCGTTGATACCGGCAGTTGCACTCGAGCGTGCTTGAACGCGCGCTTTACACGCGGATGTTTTCGGCCAGCAGTCTACTCAACGAACCGCTTGTTAACCGTGATACGTTACACCGAACGGTGTACGAGAACCCGAAAATACCGCGATTCCAGTTTCAGAACAGTTCGAGCAGGTCTCGGTTAGGTAGTGTCGGTAGAGTTCTCGAAAATTTCGGGAAAATCCCGATGTATTATAAAACCCTGATATGCCCAAGGGAATCAAGTATATTCTTGGGGACTTCACGATTTTTGAGATCTCGATATGCCCAGAATTCTGAAATTTTCGATATGCCTAGGATCCCTGGTATTCCCATATGCCCAGTATCCCCACATTCTTAGGATCCCCATATTCCTAGGATCCCAAAATTTTCTAGCATCCTGTATACCTTGAAGTTCAAAAAATTTCGAGAACTCTAATATCCCTTAGGAATTCCAAAAATTTCGAGGACTCTAATCTGTCTAAGAATTCCAAAATTTTTATGAATCCTAATTGCTCCGGAATCCCAATATCTTCGAGAATCTCAAAATTTTCAAGATCCCGATATTTTTTGGAATCCTATATACCTTGGAACTCAAAATATTTCGAGAACCCTAATATCCCTTAGGAATTCCAAAAATTTAGGGGACTCTAATCTCCCTAAGAATTCCAAAATTTTCGTGAATCCTAATTCCTCTGGAATCCCAATATCTCCGAGAATCCAAAAAATTTCAAGATCCCGATATTTTCTAGGAATTACAAAATTTTCGTGAATCCTAATTGCTCCGGAATCGCAATATCTCCGAGAATCCCAAAATGTTCAAGATCCCGATATTTTCTAGGAATTAGAAAATTTTTGTGAATCCTAATTGCTCCGGAATCCCAATATCTTCGAGAATTCCAAAATGTTCAAGATCCCGATATTTTCTTGAATCCTATATACCTGGGAATCTAAAAAATTTCGAGAACCCCAATATCCCTAGGAATTCCAAAAATTTCGAGAACTCTAATCTCCCTAAGAATTCCAAAATTTTCATGAATCCTAATTCCTCTGGAATCCCAATATCTCCGAGAATCCAAAAAATTTCAAGATCCCGATAATTCGCACAGTGGAATTCCGGAATCGCACCAAAGATCTTGCTAGCCCGCTCCAAATTCGCTAGGGAAACGTACAACGAAGGGAATGAATCAGTCGGCAAGGGACCTCCATGTTTAAGGAGGAACAGTCTGTAGAAGTTTGCTCGGCACCGCTCGTTTCTTGCTCGGGAATAGAGAGACACTCGCCGGATTGAATTTTAAAAAGCCATTTTGCATGTGCGTCACAGAGCAGAAACAGATATATATTCCGGAATGCGAATTTGAATATTTTTCGTGCTTTTCCGCGTTTCCCTTTGTACGACGCGGGGCCGGCAAGGACAAACTGCGCCGACGGGTTATTACAAAGAAACAGACAGTTTCAATGTTTCGCGAGATACCGAGTGTTTGACGCTTTGGCTAGGAACGGTTTGCTGCGAGGATCGTGGAGTTCAGTGTTTTGCGCTCTGTGGTATTGTGGTTGGTTAAAGCTGGCATCAAATTTATTCGTAGCTCGTGAGATGTTTTTGAGATTGCAGAAAGGGAAGCGGAATCTTGATTTTTGGGTGGCTGCGAAATTTAGTCTTTGTGCCGGCAACTTTTAAAGCTGCTAAATAAAGTGGAAAATCGGGAATGCCTATCACTAAAGAATATACAATATAATTATTAATTATACGAGTTCCAATTATGCCCGCTCGTGAATCTAGTCCATACAGAAATACAGCAAATTATATACTATAAGTAACCCTCATATAGTTGTAGCAGTCTGCGGTTAATTTAACATGTGGTTACCAATGCGGTAATTCGGGTTAAACTATGAGGTTCGCGGTGTACTCACTAACCAGGTGGGTTACCGCGGATTTTTCTTCGAGAATTAATTAATTTAAAATTGTAGAATTGTTAAACGATGGACTATTAGAAATTATTAAAGGGGTGGTTGTTCAGGGTTGAGCCACTTTCAAAGTTAGTAGGATTGAATCCTTCTGTCCATGGTCATTGGGAATACTCTTGTCCTTCTCTAAGGGATTGAGGAAGTTAAAGGACTCCATCTTATAATTAGATATGCAAGGGCCCACGGATAGGTCAATCCTAAAGTTCTTCAGAAATTCAAAGGGATGAGTATCCCTAAAGGGATGCTGATCTCTGAAAAAAGGGAGAATTCAGTATTTCTACTTCGGTACGATAGACGAGGATTTCACAAGGATTCATGGCATTTCAAAAAGTTATAATACTTTAAGGGTTCTTAGGAATGAATGCAAGGGGAAGAGTCTTCTACACACACACACACACACACACACACAGACAAGAGGATACTCAGTATTCTGAAAGAATCCTTTGGTATTCAAGCTGCCAATATTCTGAAGAATATATCTGTTAAACCTGGAATAGTAGAAATGCAAGGTTGTAGGTCTATTCCCCAGGCATTGCAGAAACATGTAACACGTTTCCAGTATTTCCAGTAAGTCCTGGAAGAATGCAAAGTCTAACCGTATTTTAAGAATGCAATGTGTTCGAAAAATTATAGGATTGCAAGACGTCAATATTTCCTGAGGATTTCACGAATGCAGGTCTCCTCGAAGAGTAGTTGGAATGCAAAGGGCCAGAAACAACGTTGCTTAGAATAAAACTTGTCCTATACACAGGGAAACAGTTTTGTCTCGTCAGTTCGTGTCTGGAATAAGGATGTTTCGAGGGTTTGTGTGAGAGTGGCTTCCGGAGCACGCTTATCGAGTCGACAATTCCGTCAGTGAGATTCACGACGGCGACGTCGCCTTAATGAGTCCGTGGAAGGGACAAATGATTTAATTGACCCGTTACGGGACGGAACAATTTTCGCTGGAACGTCGGAGAACAACGGGGGCTCTTTCACGCTGGATTCTTTGAGGATAACTCGGCCACCGCGTCATAGAACGCACCCTCAAGACCACGGGAATTGTTTTGGCTGTGAGTTCCCGGTTAAATGCTCACTCAACCCACATTCAGTAACTCCGCGAAGTAATTGCTACTCCGAGCTGTCAAGGTCCTAAAGCGTTTCACGAAGTACCTGAGGAACTGTTGTTCAAGTACTCGGGGGGACAAAGGGAGATTGTTTATTGTGGAACGCCGACATTATTGTCGTTTTGCTAGATGGAAGCTGCTGAGGCGTCGCTTGGCCACCACCGAGGAGGGCAAAGGCAATTAAAAGAAAGAGAAAATTAATGTGTATTTGTTTCGTTCGTTGAAATAAATTAGAAACGCGGCAGCATTTCGCGGCAACGGATGAATTATGCGAGCCGTTTAACAGTTTTCTACCCGCGTGGCTCGTTCGCCCGTGCACATACAATCGCGACACCTTTTCCTTACGATATTACTTTTTCTCTTTCTCTCGCTCTCTCTCTCTTCTTGTGTCTCTCTATCCGGTGTAACGACGTCGTTGTAAAATGCAATTGCGTCTTTACTTTAAATTGAGCCATACATCTTTCGCCACGGTAAATTAGTTCTTCACATCGGTCCGGGTATAGAAACGTCGCGGATGAATGTACCCGAAATGAATATTCCACGAACTACTTCAAACTTTCTAATAAAGTATCAGAATTTTTTCATTACCTCAGCGATGACGTGGCGCCACGGATCACCGTTTCTGAAATTCTTCGTTCGAAATACTGTTTCGTTATTCTGTCTGTAGAATTTCGATTACGCGCGAGCGTTGTTTCTCCTTCGAAATGAAACTGCAGTCGGTGGACGAACGCGATATTGAAGTTATCGCCTCGTATTAATGCATTGTTCTACAAACGCGAAGGTAAAAGTGCAATCGTACGCAATGAATAATTTTCGGTAAATGAAAATGAGGTCGCAATCGCGTTGCGTTCGTTGCTGGCAAAAATATCAAAATAATTGCAGAATTGTTCGACTCAATTATTTACAGCGAATTAAAATCGCCCCGGCTATTTAATTGTTGTGTACGCCGGTTCCGCGAGTCGACGAATTGCACGGTGAAACGTCGAAATAAGCCTCGCATGATCTGCTACAATTTTATACAGTATTGCACGAGCGTACTCCGAAAAAAAAACTAAACACGAAGAATTGTACGAGGCAAACGTCCTTATCCAACGCTGTTATTACCGGTTTGTACTGCGTTTCATGTTAGTAAAAAGCAGAAACACGTAAGGTTTGAGAACTGTACGCTTTAATTGGCTCGTTACTGCTGGAGCTCTGTGTATCCAATTAATATAGAAATTGTAGATTAGTTCGCTGGACAAATTGCATTCATCGATAAATATCTTTGAAGTCTCATTTATTTTTGAATTGTGCATTGAATTTCCAAGTATACAAACTTCTAGGACAGTTCCGACACAGTACGAAGCGGTGATGTTTCGTCCAGTGATTACCATTCATGTATTGAAATTAATGTTCTCGATTAATTAACTTTACGCGCTGTGAATTATAAAGACGATAAAGGCGACGATATAATTAATATTGCGAATTTCATTATTACATTCATACTTTGGGTCATTAACAATTCCTGCACAAACAACTGCTACAATTGAAGTATAATTATTCGCCCTATACCGATAATAATAATAAATATTGGTAGGCGAGTCTGGCGTAACCGATTCTAATTACTGGAATCGCTTGATCGTGTTAGTTCTCCGTTGGCTGCTGGCTGATTGAATTTTTCGTGTGTCTGATTACTGGTTGACCTATTCTACTTGAAGCCTGATTGTAACTCCTGTTTAACTCGTACGTGTTAAAATTAAAATACTCATTCCAAATGTTTTTTAATTTTTGCCGGAACAGCTTGATAATGATCTAAATATATTAATAATTTAAAAAATAAATTCGCAGGAGGAAAGGTAGTGATTTAATAAAAAATATGAATCACGAAAAATGATTTTGCTTCTTCGTACCCGTGGGCGGCTGATAGAAATCTTGAATTACAACCGGGAACCGCGAGATTCCGTTCAATAATGCAGCCGTCTATCGTGTCAACGGATTCGCCGCGAAGGAAAACCCATCTCGCCGCGAGAATTGAAAAACTCCGCGATGTAACATACCCTTTATTTCACGAGGAATAACGCGAGCCACCGCTAGGAAAGCGTGTGCGTGTGAGGGCATATATATATGTGTTTGTGCGTGTGTGTCGGTGATCGCGCGTGCAACGAATGCCAGGCCGGAACGAGCGTGTTTTCCTGCACGCGTACACCTCCCTGCGTTTTATGGTTTATTAGCCGTCGCGAGTTTGTCCGTGTCGTAACCTTTCCACCGGCAATCCGTACTGCTCTTTTTATGGCTCGCCGCGATACCGTCAACCGTAGAATATTCCTTTCTTCTTCGTTCTTTCGTTCCCGTCGGCTTCTGAAGCGCCTGTCGCAGATATTACAAAGGGTATCTCCGCGAGCCTAAATAATGCCAAGAATGACAGCCATGAAATTTATGCTAAACCGAATTATTCTTTCTTAGAGGGGCGAGTCAGCTGACTCAAATAAGACGAAGATTGACAGCAATCAAGTTCCCTCTCCATTTAAATTATGTGTTCTTGAGGGATGATTCGATTGCGCTAAGTAAAACAATAATTGACGGTTTCATCTTTCAATCATTAATTCTTGAGATAGTAATTCTTGAAATAAGGCAGAAATTAAGAGTAACACGATTTCGTTAGAAATTTAATTTTCAAATTATTCTTCAGTGTTAATCCGACAGACTTAAATAAGACAAAAGTGAACGGCAATGCGGTGTTCTCAGAGGTTTCGTTTTCCAATTATTAAATCTAGATCGATGAGTCTAAATACGGAAAAGAGTACGAGTAAACCTATTTCGGTAGAAATTTAATTTTCAAATTATTTATTCTCGACGGTTGATTTAGTAGAACGAAATAGGGCAAAAGTGAACGGCAATGTGGTGTTCTCGGAGGTTTCATTTTCCAATTATTAAATCTAGGTCGATGAGTCTAAATAAGGAAAACAGTACGAGTAAACCGATTTTGTTAGAAATGTAATTTTCAAATTAATTATTCTTAATAGATGGTTCAACAGATCCAAATGAGACAAAGATTGACAGCCATGAAATTTATGATAGCGACGAAGTTGCTATTGTTTTTGAATTATGAATTCTTAGGGGAATGAATTCTTATTTTTTCCTGCAGTAATTACAAATGCAAATACTGTCCTAACGCGCTACGAACACAATGCAGAGGAAACAAATTCCAAAATCAAGCAGCGCCAAAAAAGAGTATCAGAAAATTACGGGGAAAACCGTGCGTAATATTTTCCTGATTGCAAATTATGTTCGATGCGCGCAAGTTTTTGTGAGACTTTCGCTCGATCGGTGTTAGCATCGGACACAAATGGATTGGGTCTCGCGACTGTAGTTTTTCGCGGTCGACGCGGCACGGAATATTTTTCTGTTTCTTTTACAAATGTAGATGCGATTTATCGGGGGAACGACTGCTTCGATGGGCGTTTACTTTATCGAGAATAGCGTGAAAAATATTTCCGCACATCAAAGGACTGCTCGTTCGAACGGTTTCCAGAGCGTGGCCAAGCGTCGCGCACTCGATAGGAAAGTTTCCTGACGGGAAATATCGAATATCGTAACATTCCCCTCGACTCTGCGCCTCGGCACGACGATAAAGCAAAACCAAATACGATTTAAATAAGGTAAAGAGATAGACAGGCTTTCTCACGGGCCTCGTGAACATTTACAGTGAAATCATCGACGACAATCGAGAATACATTGTCGCATCTTTTTTTTTCGATATTGTTTTAATCCTCGAGTAATTAACATTCCGTCTGTTCGTGCACAGAGATTGGACTGTGCAACGTGCAATTTCGGAATAAAATAACATCCACTAAGGTTGTTGACTTTCCTGAAGGCTGCACGAGATGAAGGAAACGTAGTTACCGCCGGGGGGAAATTCTGGAGTTGCTGGAATTGTATGAAAGGGGAAGAAATTGAATGAACGTCAATTACACGATACACGGGTTTCCTCTGGAATTTTTGGTCAGACTGTAATAGCTCGTTCCTGTAACGAAAATATTAAAGGAATAGGAGCTGTAAACGGTGCAATAAAAACTAATATTTGCGAAGCTGGAAAATTCCGTGATATATGCGTGGTAATTTCGAAAATTCATCAGTATTTTTCCGTTCTTTATTAATGTTTACGAGGGACAATATCTCGTTTATTTAAAGTGAAGTACGACACCTAACCGCGTTGTTTATGTAACGAGACGACAGATACGTTCTAGCCACGCTCTACTTGTTTCATACTAAAATAGAAATAGTCTACTAAGTCTTCATAATGTTCAGATTAATTTTATTAGAGGTGTTCGTTAAGGATGTTCTGGAGATAATTAAAAACGCAAAAAAATTTTGAAAATTTGACAAGATAAAATTCTTACTAAATAATGCAATTGCCAAAGTTTGGGTTCGATGCACTGCACTGTTTAATATTTATAGCGACTTAAAGTTTCACATGTTTATTTTCAGTAATAACCATGAATATTGCTTCCTGATGTATTTTTTATATATTTTTTTTTGTTTAAATATATATATATATATATATATATATATATATTTATAAACTAAATATATATATATATGTTGAATATCACAAATTTATTATCTTGAAGTTCAAATCAGGGGGTACAATCATTCGCAAAAGTCACTTACAATTTTTTATAATATGAAGACAATTCGACTAAAAAATAAATATAACATGAACTTCACTAATTAAACGGAAGTTTTTTTAATTAATCTATTTTGCAATGCAAAATGTACTTATGTATGACTTTCATTGCCAGTATATTGATAGATTTCGAATTTTTTGTACTTTTGTCTCCTATTGTAGGTCAAAGTACTTTCGTTAAATTTGTATCTTCGTATGTGTGAGCAGGATTTTCAATTGTTTAAAATGTCTGTGAAATAAACTGTTTGTTCGCAAAAGGCAAGGGTAGTTGTATAAATATTTGCGGTTCGATAGTGGAACTGTTCGGAATGCGGGCTAAAACTATTTATTCCGATAACGTACTCGGACACGCAAATTTACCAACTAAAAGGTTCGACGTGAAATATCGGATCTAGTATCGAGCCGATAACGTACTTTCCTTCGTTTCGATCGGAAGACTGTGTGTTGGTTGATCGGCTAACGTGGTTTCAGGTTATACGGTTATACCAAAGCCAGGACCATTTGAATGGTCACCGGGGAGAGTGGACAAACGTCGATCGAGCGTGGAAAACGCACTGGCGCAGGATAAAAGCCGCGAAACATTCGAAAGTGCGATGCATTAAAAGGTAAAACCGATAGGCGTGGATTCTCTGAAAGCCGACGGAGCTTTTACCGGAACGCCCGTTCAGCCCGTTCGGACCGTTCGGACCGTGTACATCGAGTGCTCTTCAATGTTGGAAATTAGGCACGCGGGAACCCTTAAACCCAACCGCGTTGCTTTCACATTCGTAACATTTGTTGAGCGATTCTCATTGATATTCTCCCTTAAGTTCGCATCAAGTTATAAAAATAACAGTTTATCATTTGTCATTCAGAGAGAAATGCTCCGACCAAATTCTGATCAACTTCGCATCAATTCAATTAACAAATGTAAAGGTAATTATATAGAAAAGGTCTGCGTACTCCGATTTTGATGAAATTTTAATATGTTATGCAGCAACCCATTCTGAACAACTTTTTGCTTTTCCAATATGGGGGTTCGCTTTTATCTTTTGAGATATTTGCAAAAAACTGTATTGAATTAAAATTGATATTAACATTTCATCAAAATCGGAGTACGCAGACCTTTTCTATATAATTACCAATGTAAATATACCACATTCTGTTGGAATAATTCGTCTTGGAAAATACAGAAGATAATAGTCCAGCGAAAGATTAATGTCCGGAATTGTTAATTTTAATGTCACGAAATGGAATACCAAAGTGGTTACACGCGGCGCTTTATCGTGCAGATACATATTTAAACGATGCAGCCTCGTATTTTGCAATGAATAATTATACTCGCAAGAATATAGCAAGAGAAACGTGAGTGAGATGTTTCCGTAGAGATAAGTTCGAGAGACACGTGGTGTCCGTGAAGCCATAGATCGTACCATGAAGCCATCCAACAGAAAGAATAGGTGCTATCATTGTCTGCCAACAGAGACGAATGTCGGTTTTTGCAATAGGTATTCAGTCCGTCGGAAGATTTGTCCATTTTTATACGATTACGTTCGAGTAAGTTATGGGTCCAAGTCATTCTACATTTAACTAGATTAGAATCTCAACACGTGACACATAAACATAAATTAATTAATCGTATAGAAGATTAAATACACTTACCTGATTACAGCGTCGTCAATGATTACCTCAGCAACATGGAGCCTCATTAAATAAATAAAATACCTAAACGGAGATATTTCTTAAATTGATCATAAAGATAATTAATTTTTCAAATTTAATTTAACTTTCGGCCTAAATCTTCAAATATCTAAATACAAATTATTTAGAGTGAAAATTTGGTAGTCAACGGATTGAACAAAATATATGTTCACTCTGAAAAGATTCGAATCGATTGTCCCCAAACTCGGAACAAACGTCAACCATTCTTGCAACGTGGAAACAACGAAAAATACCACACTCAAAGCTGCATCACAATTTATTCGACCATGTATCTTGAATTGATTACACGGTCCGGAGGTTATCGGAGCTTTCACGAGGACCATTCACGAGCAGGATCGCAGGATCGAGAAAGGACAAGGTTGGCAGGTGTATAGTACACTTCGATCCGCAACGACGACATTGTTTTTCCTGGGGCTAGAGGATGCGCAGGCATTAAATTGAATATCTTCCGGTCAGATTTCCCCTGGGGCCGAGAGATCTCGTATCTTTGGTTACGGGTCGATAAATTTCGGATCGCGCGTTCCTATTTAAAACGGACCTGGGTGCCGCGAGGCGGAACACTCTTATCGATCGGCTGGATAAAAAGGATCCCGATTTGCATGGAAACAAAGAGGGACTTCGATAAGCGAAACACCGGGTAGCCTGATCGTGCGAGTCTTTCGTTTTTTCTTGGAAAAACATTGTTTTCGCATCCTGATCACCGTCCAGCTGAGGAGTTGGAAGGAACCGGAATTTTCGACTTTATGCTCGTTCGCATCGGCGGTTCGCGGTGGGGCCGAAGAGTCTGGCGAGGATGTAACAGGTGGCACATTCCCTCTCGCTCCGCTCGACGACGTGCGATTTCGCGCCGCACCGTCATTATTGACGCTGCCACCCTCGCTGCCATCCCCCGCGAAGAAGGGAGTGCGCCCACCACCCTTCCATCCACGCTCTTAAAATCCTCTCCAGAGGAATCCCCGTTTCCGCTCGATCGTGGCCGTGGCACCACGTAACCGCTCTTCTCGCCCCCGCGATTCCGCTCGCAATAAAGCTTCCCCCGGAACAACCGTTCCACGGAATAGAAAACCGCCCGGACCAAATGCATTCGCTCGGCCGCGAGAACGTCGAACGCGATACCCCGTTCCATTTGACTTCGAAATGTAATATCCGTGCCAGCGTTACTTCGCTGGAACATTGTCCGGGGTATTTTTTAAGTGGTCCTGGCTCATACGGGATAATACTGTGCGAAACTGATTTTTTAGAGTGTCCTTTAATGGATTTTGTAACCGGAATTTTTCGCTATTACACGAGAATACGAATTTTTATGTCCGACCTATTAATGGTTGAGTCGTTCTACTTGAAATTTCGGGCGGCCGTTCTGTAGCAATGTGTAGAGGCACTTCTCGCAGGATAATTTATGTTAGTCGTTTGTCAAGTGCTCGGGAATTCCATTTTGCAACTGTCCGACTTAGGAGCGACGGGTTTCTACTCGGGACTTAAAGCTTCCCCTTTTATGATTTTCTTCGGGTAATATTAAAATCCTATATTTATATGTTTCTGTGATAGTACTTCTTTGATTGCTCCTGGATGGAATTTTTCGTTTGTCTGAGAATTGATTGATCTATTCTACTTAAATTCTGATTTTGGAACTAGTTCAAATTTTTCGTAATAAAATTCAAACAGACGGTTCCATATGAAAAACAGGATGTCCACGAATGTATTGTACGTCCAATCATTGATATCTTATATTTAAACTGTGAATTATTTCTCTACGAAACGAAATCAACAGAAATTCACGAAATATTAAAAAATCAATGGTTAAATCCAACGAAAGATTCTCGTGAAAACAAATAAACAGAGAGAATCGAGTGAAGCTTATTTGTAACGCTGTTCGTATTCGAAATAGTTGAGTATGAATGTCGACAGGTACGCTTGCAATTTATTACGGCTTAGCCGACGCGTTTGTTCGTAGTATACTGTTTCCACTTCTAGCAGGTCGAAACACTGTGGAATTGCACAAATGATGGCTTGAAATAGTTAAATTTTAAATATTCCCGTTGTCCGATGGCTTCCACATTTTCTCAACAAGAGTCGCAATTTAGGGGATGAGACTAGAATAAATCAAAGTCGAAAAATAAATGCTAACCTAGAGGACAGTGTGTTAGTGGGTGAAGTAGGGATATAAAGAGGATTGGTTTTTGCAGGCAAGGGGTGGAAAGGAAGTGCGAAGGGACGCGATTCGTTTCAGGTGACCTCGGTGGTTGGTGGTCAATTAGTATTCCGCGGCTGACCGTGGCGAGAGGACGAAAATCGGCGCGAGCGTTCTTGAACGAGACGACGCGACGCGGGGTGTTTCAAACACCCTAGAAACATAATTCCACGGCGTCCGCTGTTTACCGGCGACGTCAGACGCTGAAATATTCATGAAACAAACTCTCGTCGGATCGCGTCGCCCTTTTCCTTGTCCCTGGCTCGATGGTCTCTATTGTCTACCCTGTGTTACACGCGCTCATTTTCCTCGTCTTTGTTCCACCTTTCGCCCAACACTTGACTCACTTGTGCTCACCCACACTTGCACGAAAACCGTGCACAACCATACACGTGCATCCCCTTGGTTGGTTCTCGCGCGACCACCAACCCCTGTCTTCATTTTACAGGAGATTTCATGGTCCGCGCTCCACCCTCCACAGGATTCCCTTTCATCCCTCCATCGCGTATCGATGGACACGACTCGATTACCACTCACGCGAATATTGCATCGCTTTCGAGCTGGTTTTCGGTTAATGGAACCTACTGGGCGCAGCCTCAATGCGGGAATTATGTCGATCCATTTTTTAATCCGCCTGAAAATCCCATTAATCATTCGGCGCGAAAGGACCGAAATCGAACCGATCAGGGACTTCAGAACTTCTCCTAACGGTTTTCCAATTTTCTGCGATGCGAACTTTCGAACATTTACGGTCGAATGTCATTTCCAGTGATTGCTACCCTCTGGAGAACGGTGAAGTGGTCAATTCTTTGAAAACAGAGTGTCCGATCAATTACGGTTACAATTTACTCTTGAATTCGTTTTCTAATTTTCCGAAATAAATGTGTCGGTCTAATTTTTGGGATGTTCCTACTTGACACTGATTTATTTTGTTTTTATTAAATTCACTTTAAACTAATTTACCGATGAAGCGAATTCAATCTGAAGGGTGCTTGTTTCCTGAAACATGCTTTTTCTGTCCGATGGTTGACCTATTCTACTGGATGCTTATTTTCTCATAATTTCATGCGGGTTAACTGTTTTACGAGATTAGAATGGAGATTAAACATTGTACGTGTTTTTCTTATCCAAATGACGTATATTTTTCTTCTGCAATTTTTCATTAAAGTTCCATGGTTCGTTTCACGTCGACAGAAGCTTTTACACTCGTGACTCCGTCACGCATTCGCACACAATCACACGCAAGAAAAGCACATCGTCGAGTGACATCTTCTCTCGTTAGAAAAAGCTCGTAGTTCACTCGTGTCTATTCGTTGATCTACCTGTCTGTTTTTTTGGGAGACTGGATAGAGGGAACAAAGTGATCTTTAGACTGCGGTACTTCCTTCAAAATAAATAATTCGTAATTTTCATCTGTTTTCAATCATTCCGGATGGTTGACAGCAACACATTAATACTCTTAAATGTTTTTCAACCTCTCAAATTACAGCTGTTCAATGTTGCAAATGCATCAAATTCCGCAGTCTAGTGATCTTACATATCTAAATCATTCTCGAATCACAACGCGTTGTCTTTCGGCATTTATACCAGTGTATTTACAAAATTACATATATATTTATATATAGAATACCGCTGCAAATGAGTATCACGTGTGTTTCTATGCGCAGGTGTGTGTCAGTGTGTGTACGTGTAGAAATTCGTGTCCGTGTATACAGTGTCTCGGTGTATCCTTAAGCAATTAGACTTCGTACGCTATGTAGGAAACTTTCTAAACGTTACAATTCAAATGTTTCTGTTCCTTTCGGTCTCTTTCATCGTTCGTTTCTTATTTTTTTTGTCTAGTCGATTTTGCGTTTTTTAATAAATCCTAAAATCTACGCGGTAGGATCACGCCCATCGAGCGGGCTACGCGTGTTCGCCGAGCAGCTCCTCCATTTTGGCAACGTTTCATCGTCTGGCACACCACTTCTCTTTTTCGACGCTATCGGTTCCAACCGACCGGAATATCCGCGGAATCTTTCGTACAAAATTGGCAGGAATCGTTTGTTTTCGATTTTCTGGACGCGATTCGCCGCACATCCCGATTCACGAGCACCGAAACCCTGTATCGAGATCACGCAACCGTGTCGCAAACAATTTATTCACTCGTGAACATCGACGCTTGAGAATCGCCCTCCGAACCTCGGAACTGGTCGCACAGATATGATTTGCTGCGATCCTAACTCAGACCAACCAGCAAAATGAACGACAAGCAGGAACGCCAAGGAAACACTCCTCGAACACTCATAAAAATAATTTCAATAACTACTCAAAATTACGATACAAATTATATGATAAATTCATTCGTGGAACGTGTCTGATCAATGACTGAGATGTTCCACTTGAAACCTATTTCTTCGTTCCCAAACAATAGGATAAATTTATTGATTTTTTAATCATGGAATGGTATGTGCACTAAGTATACTTAAAGCAACTTAAATCTAATAGCAGCGAAATAGAGACTTTGTGTTAAAGAATTTTTCTACATTTTCTTTTTGGATCTTAAATTACGGTGTTTGATATTTGCCTCGCGTTTATAAATGACATGAACGCCTTCGGTTTCGTACCTTTGATTTGCTGTTTTCGCACCGTAGATCGTTCTAATTTCAATAAGACATTCTCGAATTGTTCCGGAAAGGGAGTTCGCGCGGCGGGCATCGTCGAAAATATAGTTTATAAAGAACTATCACCCTTCAGCGCGAACTTCCAGCTCGGAGCTGCTGGTCTGAGTTAGACGATCCCATTCTACTTCAGTAAACCGCGCGCTAGTCGCTCTCCATTGGAGTACATCCACCCATTCATGCGGCTGAAAGAGTGAATACAGTACCCACGGTTAAACTGAATTTTCCATTCCTCTTCCATTCCCATTCGCGGCGCGCGAGACACGTTTATTTTTCGACTTTTCGTCGCCCCTGGTAAAAGCGGAGGGAATATTCGGGATCGCTCGGACGTTCGATCGCGATCCTTCTTCCCTGGGGATACGCGAGTGCGCAAGAAATCGAGGAATTCCAGAATGGCTCCGGGATTCCCAGCTAACCGTGCGATTCGCTCGATCAGCACAGAGCTAGACAGACAAAGAGAGAGAGATAGAGGGAGTGAGAGGGTGAAAGCGAGACAGAGATAGACGCGTAATTAGCGCGCGCACTCGCTCGACGATTAGGCGGTTTATCCGGGCCGGTAATTAACGTCGGCATCGTTAGCGCGTTAGTCTCGTTTGCCCTCCTCCCCTTTGCACTGCCAAATAGAGGGGTTGAAAGGGCCGTGTGTGCGACTCCGTCCGCCTCGGGATAGACGAGCGAGGGTCCGCTCGTCGTACAGATTAAAAATAATAACCGGTGACCCCTCTCGTGACGCTAAGTGCTACATTCTCCTTGGAAAACGCCCCGCGATGTGACAAGAGCTAATTTACACCTGCCCTCGCCTGTAAACACTTTCTATCGCAAATTCATTCAGATTTTTCACGAACATCGATGTCTCTACAAACTTTTCGTGTCCTTGACTAGTGTCAGAGGATCTTCATACACGTACACTACCGATCAAAAGTTTGACTACATAGACTAGGATTTAATTTTTGTCAAAGAAAAAAAATATTAAAAATATTTCACACATTAGTACATGTACCCTAACTTTTGATCGGTCGTGTATACATCATTCTCAACCGTTTCAGGAGTGGACGTACAGTAGACATACAGTAGACATTCGGAAATAATATTAACCCAATCGCTGCATAGTTTTTCTGAAAATGTTGTTTTAATTTTGTTCGAATATTTTTCCCTGAAATAAAACGCAAGAACTGTCCTCCTTTCAATTTTTCATCGCAATTGAAAAAACCATGCAGTGAAGGGTTAACAAGTACAATTTTATTCTACAAGAAAAACGCATTCAGGGAACTGTTCCGTATCCCTCGAAAGTAGCTTTCGATAGACGGTAAAGAAGCTTTGATAACGCTCGGTATCGCGAGAAATCATAAGTTCGGAACTCGAAACAAAATAGAAGTCGCAAATCATTGGGGTCGTGCACGGCTGGTACGGGAGTCGCCGGACACGCGAGTTACAACTGGGTCCCAAGTACGTTCTAACCGGACAGTGAACATGTTAAAACTCGGAAGAAGAACATCAGATAACCGGGTAGGAGGTAACTTCTGGTTTCTCGGTGGCCGGGTCCAAGAAAGCTTTCCAGCGGAGCAATAAATCGCGGTGAGGAGGGTTCAAGCGGGTCCGAAGCGGCGGGTTCGCAAGAATGCGTACTGTGTGTCGGCCCGGGGGGAAAAAAAGGAGAACGTCGAGTCTGGGTTCGGTAATTTCACGGTGTCACGCGAGCACGCGTGCTCGTACGAGAAGAATTCATGGTTGCGGGCTTCCGTGTCTCCGGCTTGTTTCTTGCGGTATGTTCTCTTGGCCGGTTTCCGTGTCCCTCGAAGAGTTTATAGAGCCCGGCGTAACTTTCTCCGGTTCATGCAAAAACTGTTCGATCAGTAGACGTTGCCGGTTAGCTTCTCGGTCGTGTATCGTTTAGGACATCAGGGAAAGCAACGAGAGACAGGGTCGATACTCGGGGATCGCTCAGTGGGTTGAATTTCAGTGCTTGGCAGGCCGTGTCCCGTCCATTAATCCTTCCGTCTTGAAGAAACGCAGAGACAGAAACTCTTCCGGGCCACTTGACGTCGAAATTGCGCTAATTCCGATGATTTACCGCTGCCGGGGAAACCGGCCTGTCAGAAAAGACAGATACAAATACACAAGACCGTTCTAATTCGCGGGGAGCACGCGAGGACGCGTGCGTGGCCGACGCGGCATTCATGAAGCCTCTCTTGTCTGCTCCACCCCTCGCATCCACCTCGCCACGGTTCTGTTTGTTTCCTCGGCCCGTTGTATTCTTCCTTAATTTATCTTCCAGTAACAACCATGACTTCGCCCCCGCCTCCATCGTGGAACTTCTCCGAAGAAAAATCTCGGGTTCTCTCTCTCTCCTCAGCTGGCCAAATAGAGCCTTGACGTAGCCAGAGCCCGCGAACGAAAACGGTCTTTCTTGCGTGCTCGAGGGAAACGAAAGCGGATCAAGTGGGCACGTACTCGACTCTCCTTAACCCGAACTATCGTCTGATCAAACTCATTCCGTGGCTCGTTCGAGGTCTATGTACTCCAACGCTGAGGGAAGGGTCCTTGTGATCCACCGGTCCTTTGTGTGCCGACCAGATAGATGTGTACCCTCGGCAAAGGATTGCTGATCGTCGAAGTATGATCCTCGTACGACTCTGCTTCTCCCGACCGATCCGATGCCGATCTACGGAACACGGTGTATCGAGGTTGCCCAGATCGTGTGTCATCCCGTGAGTCGATGTGTATCTTCGAAGGGACCGGATATGTCCGAGTGAGATCGTCGAGTTAGCCAGACCTGCCTGCGCTCACGCTGCCCATCGAGCCCTGTCCCTTAGCCGGGATGTGTGCAAACAGCGATCCCAACGATCCTCTTGATACACCAAGCTGCACCAGAACGGTGTATCCTTGGCAAAGGTAAGCCGATCACGGAAGTATGATGGATAAATTGGACAGTCCGACCCAATTCATTCCTTCGCCTGTCGAGCTATAAGCTGATGACGTGCCGGGGATAATCCTGATTTCTCGCTGCACGTGCACCCTACCAATAAATCTATATTTACTGCCACCATCATCGTGCCGACTGCCTCTGGACCCGGTCCGTCATCCCTTTAACTCTAGTCGGAGCTTCATCGCGCAATTGTTTGTAAATGGGATCGGGATTCCTCTGATCTCCGCGTCTCCTTTCAACGTGCCAACGAACCCGGTACTGTTTTCTGATGTTCCATACATGTGCCCAGTATCTTGTCAGAGTCTATTAACTGGTTTAGCAACCGAACAGCTAGGTATTCCTCTGATCTCCCTGTCCCCTATAGACACGATTACTAAACAGGTCCAATTTTCTCGCGTACCTCCGTGTCCCGTTCGGCATTTCATTTCGCAGGTGGTAGTTCTCGGTTCCCTATAGGATGCTGGACAAACTATTTTCCGATGGCACACGCTTCGATACCTCTTCAAAATTTATTTGACGGATCGGCAAGTGGACCTTGGTGATCATAGATTTTTCTGATTTTTCTGCTTTCTTTGAACGAGGTAGCAAAGTTACAATTAGTTCCTAATATCTTGGACCAATTCTTATCGAATACTTAGTTCGAGAAGAGGGTATAGCCATGAGTCTCCGAATTCCCCGTGTTTCTTTCAAACGTGCCAACAGAACTGGAGCAATCTTCAAACGTTCACTCGCAATCTCATCAAGCAAATTGGCTAGTTCGCCTCACCTCCGCATCAAATTAGGTAATCCTCTGATCTCCTACGTTTCCTTTACCGACATCCAAACTGGAACAATCTTCCGGGCATATCTCTCGTCAAGTCCATCTCCTAGTTCAGCTGCAGTAGTTGTATCAATGTAAGAAACGCTTTTCCAGAACCGTGGCAACTGAGTTTGATGTTCTTCGATCTACTCGTCTGATCACTTGATCGGTTACCCCGTGAATCTTGCTAGCGGGTGGGCGACTTGTAGGCCCCGTCTTCGCTGAGAAAAAGTTCTCAATTTTGTGATCGACACATTCTGAGAAGACGCTGGATCAGGATAATTAGAATCGTGCTGGCTTATGTCAGCGGATCGATCGTCCCGAATGTTCTCGGGGCTGTCCCCTGTCATCTGATCACCGGGTCGGTTCGCTGGTGAATCTCGGTACAGGTTGATAGTGTGTGGGCGGCCCGCAGGCCCCGTCTAGGTTGACAGGGCCGGGACGCGTGGCGCGCGGCACAGAATCCTCGATTTTCTGATCGACACATTCCGCGGCCGCGAAGACGCTTCCACGGCATCCGGATAATCCTCGGTAGGATCGTCTCGCGGCCAGATGCCTCCGGTCGGTGGTAGACACGCGCCGGATACGGTGCTCGGGCGAATAGCTTTTGCTCGCGGCGCTGCCAGTGGCATTCGTGCTGTTGGTGGTGATGCCGTTGCTGTTGCGTCGCTCGTTGTCGGCCAGCGGGGAACAATGGGTCGCGACGGCTAGGTCGCCAGGTTCTGCAACACATAATGACACGCAATGATGAACGATGCCTGGCTGGTGCGCGCTGGGTCTCGTTAAAACGGTTAAAACGCCTAGTGCGTGAACACGCGAATTCACCGGCTCGTGTTTGTCTGCGCGTGTACGTGTTTGTCCCTTGTATGTATGTGTCTGTGTGTCTGTCCGTCGAGTTCTTGTTTTCTATTTTTTATTTGCCGCTTTGTTGTCCGCTCGCACTCCCACCCATGTCCTCTGTCTCTTTCTACCTAGCTCTATCTCGCTCTATTTTTATTCTTTTTGTATTATTTGCCCCGAGTCAGCATCCGCGCATTGTCCGGGAATTAAAGGGACGTCCAACGGGATGGACAAAGAGAAATCGGCCTCTAATTCCGCGCGACAATGTCCGTTAACGAGAAACGAAGAATTTCTATCGACGAAACATCATCCCACTCTCCCTCTCCGACGCCGACGACCCAGCCACACTCGAACTCACTAATTTTCCCATCCGTCGTTGAGTGGAAATTCATTGACGAACCGTGGGGAACGCTCGCTCGAGAAAGGTGGCCAACGGGATTGACGGAATGAGGACGATTCGTTGAGTAACGAGCGAAAAAATAGGGGACTTCCGGGGATTAACCGCGTGCGAGCTCATCAACTCGATTGCGAGAATTTTCGTTCAGCTGTGAAGACCGAGGGGATATAATAGTCCCGACTATTACTGACCACTCAAGGTCTCTCTCCCTTCCTCCGAGAATCAACTTTATTGTCCGGTGGAATCTAACAAATTGGGGGTAGGTGTTGGTTTACTTTGCTCTGCCAAAAATGCTAATCATCCCCAACTGATCCTGCACAGAATTCGCAATACTTAATGATGAAATTTAACACAATGATGAGGATTGATGTTCACAGACTCTGAACATCCAAAAATGCTAGTCCTCCCCAACTGCTCTTGCATAGAATTCGCAATATTTAATGATGAGGATTGATGTTCACAGACACTGAACATCCAAACATGATAACCCTCCCCAACTGCTCTTATACAGAATTCGCAATATTTAACGATGAAATCTAACACAATGATGAGGATCAATGTTCACAGACTCTGAACATCCAAAAATGCTAGTCCTCCCCAACTGCTCACTCGCAGAATGTGTAATCACGTTATGGAAATTTGTAGTGATATGCAGAACATTGTTCGACCGTTTCAGCAAAATAGTCAATCGGGGTCTACACTCTAAACACGGTATTGTAATATTTGCTAGCAACACACAGCATTTGATCAAAGTGCAAACACCGTCGGTTAGAGTACACCCTCGGTGTACAATAGTTGTCAATTGTCACTCTCATCAAAATACGTGTACAATCGTCTACTGAATTAATACTTCTTATTGACATCGAAACAATTAAACAATGGAAATATGTAACGCAACCGAATATACAAACGACAATAGGTTGTTAGTTTCTCTCCGGGCTAATTAAAGGATTGAATTGTAAATCATCGTCTGAACACCGGTCATTCATGATTTATTACAAATGCATCTACGCTGCGATAAAGTGATTATTAGGTCGCGAATGTTTGGCCATTGTTCCGGGAGGTACGAAGCTAACTGTAATCCTCTCGAGTTTATCGAACGACTTTTCTAATCATGCTCTGTTAACAAATAGTCCAGGAGTTGTTTTATCGAATCTTCCTACTTTTTCAATATAATTTTTAATTTTTCTTTTCTACTACCTTTGATTGTCTTCTACAATATCCACGGTATCTTAATAATTCTTTGCAGGATTTTAAAACAAATTTAACGCTCTTTAAATAAATGAAGAAGGATGGTGGTAAGTAAAATATTAAAATGTTAGGTAAGCATTTCGCAAATGCTTAAAAATGTTTGTACGCCGCAAGAGGCGGAGTCCGAAGTGTTTTCCAAGGCATAACCAAAACTATTAGGATTTTACTTTTAATAAAGTTCTTTTATTTTTACTTTCACAGTCCTTTGATTTTACGTTATTCGTTACACGCGCGCTTCTCTAGGCTTTCCAAACACACCAACTTAACGTTTTTCATTCATACTAACTTAAACAAAATAATTCCCAACAAAAATATTTATGGAAATTTGCAGCACGTCGAAATTGGTACGTGTACCTAAAATTGCATGGACAATGTCTCGCGCATCGCCGTGCCAATTCGAGGAAGCAGTGTATAAAAATTCGCAGACATCCAGGGGCCGATGGTGCACCGACGCTAATACAGGCGAACAGACATCAAACAGTTTTAACTCGGTTTACGATCGAAAAGCCATCGGGCAGACGTTTTCCGCGAAAAATAAAATTCAGCCAACATCCCGGCGTTCCATGGAATTCATTTAGGCGATGATCGAGCGAGTCGAAACGAGCAGGGGCGCATAAAAATTCCTGTCGTCGGGATAAAAAAAAAAAAGATCGATCGAAAGAAGGGATACGTCTGCTCGTCGACTAATTTTACAGCGGCGCCATGGTACAAATGAAAAACGGACATCCTATAAATCGTGCATGGTCGCGTGCGTCCGGATACGGAGATCTCCGTAGCCGATCGCAATTTGCGCGATCTCCGATATTGCTGCCGGCTCGTTTCGCGTCGTGAGATATTAACGCCGCTGGAACCGACCTCCTCCCACTCTCTCTCTCCTCTCTCACCCTTCCTCTTCCACGGTTAGCTACCCCGCGTTGCTCCTCACCAATCTAGATCCCCCTTGGCCATAGTTCGACATCTACCCCTTCGGTTATATCGAGTCCGTCTCCGGTGTTCCCGAATTAACCGTAGCAAACCGATCTGCGGTGGGTCAAAGTTCTACCGTGGACTGTACGCAATCAGCTGCTAATTGGGAAATGATTGGAGCCACCTACGCCGATACCATCGGGCTTCTAACTATCCTCCGGACGGCCGAATAACCCGTGGCCCTCCTATAAATGCCCCCATAAATGCCAAAACGTACGCACACCGTCGTGATATCCACGCCGCAATCGACCCACCAGCCACGCACAATTCCAGTGTGTGTGTCGGGTATGTGTTCTACAGTATTATTGGCTGCCATGCTCCACGTCAAACGCCACGTTCGTATGTTTAATAATTCGATAGACTGATTTTATTTTGATCCCCGCACTGTTTGTGTAGTTTTACACGCGCCGCGGTATAATATTTGCTTGTCCCGGGTGAAACGCGCGACCCGCTATTCCGTATTTTGAGGGATTATGAGTCACGTGCTATCCAGATGATAAAATACAGCGGAACCGCGTCTGTCAACACACGGCCCACGCGAGTCTTCTGTGTGAACGATCGCTATGTTTGTTTTAAACGGATAAACTTTCGGGTCCCGGCTGCAAGTGTGATGTGCGAGCTGTGGATTTTCGGCGGTTATTGCTGTAACAACGCGAATGCAAAATACAAATAAACGATTCGACGAGACTCGATCATCACGGTCATCCTTATTCATTATTCGATGGATCTTTTTAAGAGCTGTTTAATTTATTTGCCGAACCTTTCGTTCCTGACTTTATCGAAATATTACTTTGATATTTAATACTTTTAAACATTGTCCGTTTCTGTTGTATCATGTTATAGATGGTAAAGAAACGCAAACTCACGTTTATTTGTACAATTTATTCTGCTAGAGTGTGCAAAAATTTGTTTAATTTGGTCCTTTTCTCTCTGTGAAAAATAGCTCGGCATAATACACATTTTTTTAAAACTGTTATGCTACGCAGAATTCTATTATACTTGGTTCTACGCTTGAAAAACAAGTGAAAGATAAAAATACTTTTTATGTCCGGAATACTCGACTTATTTTCAAGTAGAAACGGCTAGCCATGGTCAGACACCTTAGCCACTTTCCAAATTAATTCTCCCGGGAAAGTGGGCTCGTGTAAAAAATTTTGTTCTACGTTTTTCACGCATTATCTCACGCAGAATTACCTGTCACAACCGTATCGCTGTCATAGAACACTTCGTGTAATAATTAAAACATAATTAAAGAATGTAAAACTGAAAATATTTCGTTACTTTGATATAATGAATTGGCGCGTTAAAAGAGATAGAACTGTTGACAATTAAGAATGAATGAAATATAATATACATTCACGTTTATTCGAATATTTTTAATACACAGTGGCCGTCGCTGAATTAATACCAATATCCAATTTCTGCAATATGCGAAAATGAGGACATCTGCAGTTTGTGTTTACCGTGAAAAATATCCAGCCGCTGAAATAAGTTACCACGGTGGAGTATATTTTATAAAATACTTCATGAAAATGCGAATTTGCATAAGGAAACCGAGTCGGACGCCCCATACGGAGTGGGTTCGCATGTAACCATTTAAATTTCAAAGAGCCGCGGTAAGTAGCCACAAGTGATCCTTGTGCCTCGGATGTGGCTTAAAAACCGAAAGGTTTTATTGATGTAGTAATCCCTCGACATCCTGGAGGCAACAACAAGGTTATTATCTTTCACATAGAGAGCAGGAAGATAAACATAGGTTCGACTCGAAGTTAAGCGTTTAATTTCCGAACGATGGGGGATATGTTGTTTTCTGCTTTGAAGGGTGGAGGAACGTTTGTAGTATCCAACGCGGACAAATTGGTTTGATAATACCGGCTGGTGACAAACTCCTTTACCGATACCACGAAAATGGTGTCCATCAAAATTTCCCACTTCACAGGCTCGGTCTCTCGCAAGCGCTGTACCTTGCTCCCCTTTATATTCACGCAAGCCGACGCGGCTCTCCCTTTACCCCCGCGGCAGGGGTGTAATTTCATGAAAGATCAGAGGCGGCGAATTAAAGAAATTCCTTTGACCGTAGTCTGGCAAAGGGCCGCCGCCCCGGAATACCTAATCGGCATAAATATTTACCGTCGCGAGATATGCCGTCTCTTGCAATTTTTCCTCCGGCCGGATAAATGTTTTATGAGGCCGCTAATCAAACGAAAGGACCCCTTTCCTCCCCGATGAGAAGGGGTGCGAGAGGAGGGTATCGGACCATCACGAGCTTCGAAATCGTTTAAAGATACCCCGCGGCGTTCGTGAAAATTTCAGGCTATCCTCCCACATCCACAGGCACAGCACATATTCGACTCATGAATTCGTGACGAGCCTGTCCGCGCACCCCGTTAAAACAGGCTCGGCGAACCGTCGGCAAGAAAACGAAGGGGAATATGCCTTTTCAGCCAGACACGATGCTCACTTTTCCTACGCTTGTTTTAATCTCGCGCCCGAGAAGAATCCGACCAACTTTTTGAATTTTAATGCTACCCTTGTTATTCAGTTAACCGGGTCCTGTGTTTTCAAGGTACAGCTGCTTTGTTTAAATACAATGACCGACTGATGGCTGTTTCATTTGCTGACGCATTTATTGCACCCTACGTAAGAAAGTTTTACTTTACCAATATACTGTTGTGATAAGAAATTCTCGTAATTGTATTTGCTACTAGATTTACTATACTTTTTAAGAAAATTTGCAAATTTCTTCCACTTTATCAAAATACGATATTGTGCAATTTTATTTACTAGGGTATTTATTGTATAGGGGGTATAAACGGTAGTGGTCATCCGTTCTATAATATACACCTCTGGTGGACATTTGTAATAGAAAATTGCTACTTTTGAAGACGCAAAATATGAAAGAGAACCTTATGTCCATTGTTGCACATTATAATACTGTATAGTGTTTTTCAAGGTTTGAAATTACCGCCGAATATCGATTGATCTACGCATCGATCGATTATCTGATTCGTGACTTGAGAGACTTTCACTATTTGTCTCAATATCTTACAAGTAAGACATGAACATAGCACGTGGCATTGTTCTTCTATAATTCTTAAAGTTATTTCAATAAGCAAGTAAGTTGACATATTTAAAAAATTGTTTTCAGCATGTTCTCATAATAAAATATTACTTTTTGCGTTGTTTTTATAATTCACAGATGCAATCATTATTTTCTTGAAAAGGGTCTAAACAAAGATCGAAACGTCGAAATTAATATTGCAAAATTGCTTTCAATTAAATTGATCGGTGCGTCAAAAGCATCAACTTTGTTTAAACATACGATCGACAAATAAAAAGAATAGTTAAGATCAGGGATGCTAGATTTCTTACAATTCATAGTCAGAAATTTTTTTCAAGAACATGTTACCGTGTAAATATTTTGAAATCTCCGTCGCTAAAATTCGACAAAAATCTATGCGTGCTGTAAAATAGTGCCGGCTTCGAAGAATAACAAAAAGTTTTTAGAATAAGGGAATATAAAACGTGATTTTGGTCGAGCTTTTGATTGCGGCGAACGGGTCAATCAATTTGGCGAGCGTCGCGATTAGAGTACCTCTTAAACAAAAATTGAAAAGTTTGACCAAAGTGTCCGGGTTCCGGTTATATATTCCTTTTTTATTATCAAATGGTAACGCATCTCACCGTTCCTCCGGCGGATTAGGCGATGTACCTGTAAAGGACGGTATAGTATAATCATAGCGCTCCGACAACATCATCCCCGACAGATGATCAACATGTGTGACAACCCCATCGAAGCGACGAGCGGACATACACTTATAAATCACGCCATTGACGACCGAAGTCAATACGAAAAAAAATTTCCTTGACAGTTTCCCACTCGTCTATCTAAAGTCCTTCAGACACACTCGCGTCCAATTAACCACGGCTACATTTCCCCACCTAAATCCGCCCTTCATCCTTCACGAAACAACCGAGGTGACAATCGCAGAACTATTTTGATCGCGGTCGGAGTAACTTCTTCTCGTTCGCCGTCACGATTTCGGAAAGCGTATTGTGTAGTGCTTAGTGGTTGTTTAGAGAGAGAGAGAGAGAGAGGAGGTTGGTGTTTTGTGTTACACAGTTATTAACACGTATTCGCACAAATGGCAGTATCCTGTGGATTAGACTGAGAAACAGAAAATTCTGAAAAATTTGTAAGTACCTGTATTTTACATTAGTATTTCACTTTATTATTTTATAATTATGTATAACAATGCATATGAGGTTTTCGGATGGCCATTACGTTTTTATACACCGTGTACAATTTTTTAGAACATGACAGAGATAAATTTCACTGTATTAAAACACGATCGAGTTTAACAGACTGCAATTTTATTGGCTATTGTGTCAACTGTATATATTTTTTAAAAAGAATTTCTAGTTACATTTCATTGTATTAAAAACGAATTTTGATAAAAATATTGCAATGTTTTGACATTGTATATCTTTTAAAAAAATTGGATGGTATGTTTCACTTTATTGGAACATAGTGGTAGCAATAGCAAATGCACTGTCCGTTTTATGCAACAAATGCATTTAGCTTCCGGCTAGTTTCAAAATTTCATTAGCGGGAGATGTACTGTATTTCAAATACTGCATCGAAAAAAAATAGCTTTGCGGATTAGCTGAATATTTTAAACCATTCAAAATTCTATTGAAAAAGTTTTCTGACTGGGAACGATATTATAAATATCTATACTGCAGTGGAAAAGTTATCATTGTATTGAAGATTAACAAAGACAGCTCATTTGAATTTAACTCTCCAAGTAAAGAGATAATACCGAATTCATTGACAAAGATTTTTAAAGAAATATAAAATTGATCCATGGCTGACTCTTTCTACTTTCACCGCTTCTCATAACAATGTATCCTTTCCATCAAGAGTTCTGAATCTTTTACTCATCAACGTTTATTTTTTATGCAATACTAAATGGTTTAACTAATAACATAATCATAAAATACATTAAATTGTTTTGAGGGATGGGAACGGTTTGACATGAACCAAGTATTCAACTAATAAATATTCAATTTTAATCGCTTTTCTACAAGTTGATGAGCTTACGATAAAGCCGAAAGTGCTACAATGAAAAAAGAACAAGTGTTCTCTAAAACGTTATCCTGGCAAAGTCCTTCGGAGCGTAGCGATTTATTCTGTTTAAGAATTACGAATTTCCATTCGGATGCAGGGCGTACGTCCCTGTAAAAAAGGAAACACTCAAAGATCACCCCTTTTTCACCTTGATGGATGAGAGTGCACCCTCGAGGGGAGAGCGATAGCGGCTGATCATCGTCTGCCGGTTCCCCGGATGGAAAGGAGAGCACCGTAAAACTAATTGCGGCCGACTTGCACCAAGCTTCCGACCCTTCGTCCCCATCTCCTTCATTCCATCCCTCCCGTTGCCACCCCTGTGTCGTCGTTTCTGTGAACCGACCACCGTTAATAGCGTGCGGTTATTACAGAGGAACGACAGGCGAGCGCGATTATACGCAACCCTTTCCCGTTCTTCGCTATCAACCCCCCGTTCGTTCCTAATTTTCACCTATTTTCTTCGTGGTGGAACTTCGTTTGAAGAATTCCTCCTATCCCTCGGGGTCGAGCTAGAGAAACCAGTGTTTTTTTAACCCCGATCAAACTAATTCCACGGTTTATCGAGAGGAGGATTTTAATGAGAATTCTGAAATCTCTCCGCGCCGTTCTTATTTAATATTTGGATATAAATAGAAGGGTCAAGCGAGCAGTATTTACCCTCGAGTTTTAATCTTGCGACGTTTCTTGGTTGCGCGTGTACACGGAGTGTCTCAAAAGAACCGGTGTAATGAAAAGATGGCGGGACCTCGTCGAACTGACCAATAAAATCGCGATACATTTCGCAAACATACAGGATTTTAAATATTTAGACAGTGTGCACACGTGGCGGGTTTATTAAATTTCTTAGCCCTTTATTAATTTCATATATTAATTTCATAAATTAGATAATTTTCTGAAATAAATTTTAATAAAGGATCGAAACTCTGAGATCTTATGTGAAACTTTAAATTAAACTCTACCGTATACATAATGATGTAGAAGGGAAAATAGAACGTACGTATCGAATTTTATAAACTGGGTCAACCGTCTTTTCACATTAAGCTTATAATTCTTCGATATTTTAATACATTAAAAGAAGACCTCGGACGAAAATATTGATTACCAGCTTTTCCCCGCGGCTTCGCTCCCACAGAAAACTGTTGAATGCCCTCGAAAATTGATATTGTTTTTCCATAAAACCTTTTAACCCTCCATTCACCCCATTCAGATTGTATCAATGAGCATTAAGACCAAATATGATGTAAATTAGACTACGAACAATATATTCCTCATACAAACGTTGCAACTCCTTTTCACCCGCTTAGGGGATGAATTTTTAAAAATTGCCGAAATAGGTGTTTGATTAATTATATCAAAGAGCATTAAGACCAAGTTTCAAGCAAATCTGGCCACAAATAAAATATTCCTCATACAAACGTTTCAACCCCTTTTCACCCCCTTAGGAGATGAAATTCGAAATATCCTTTCTCATTCCTTGTATAGATCATAAAGGAAACCTCTGTCCAAAATTTTAGCTTTCTAGGTCCAAGGGTTTAGCCTGGGTGTTGATGAGTCAGTTAGACAGTCACAGTCAGGACTTAATTTTTATCTAATCTATATTAGTTGCCAGCTATCTTTGCTGAGGGGTTAAAGCAGATTAATATGTTGAGTGTCAGAGAAGGAAGTCACGGTCTCAGAATGATCCCGGAAGTCCCCTGACCGAGGTCTGTCATCAGTTTTCGTGGATCGAAGAGCAGAAGGGCACGAGGCCTTCTGAAAAAATGATGAAATCGTTTGGAGTCGAGACGCTGCCTTTCCAAGTTTCGAGGATTCCATTAAAATACATCGGCCACTCTAAGATATTGCGGCGTTAAATTTGACACAAGTTTCTGCCCCGCGCGGCCATGAATCACCGTGCCGCAATCATTTTAGCCGCGCGCGAGCTTCTTTTGTCTCCGGCGCGCCTCGCCTCGCGTGTTTTCTTCGCTTCCTTCCCCGGAGGAATAAAAATGGTATTCGGTAAATCTTGCAGGATGATTCGTGTATTTCCCCGGGATGGGATGGATTATACTTGGAATCGCAGTTCAAAAAGTCTGGAGCACACAACGAAATGTCTCCCGCCGTATTTCTCCATGCCTGATGCCCGTCGATTCGTCATCTTTTTGCAGATTTTTTCCTAATGTCCTGTTTCCTCCCACCGTTATCCTACTGTCCTACCCGGTTTTAGATGATTAAAAAATTCTGCACCCGTCCAGCATGCTATTTATTCGACCATCCCGTCGATTTAAAATGGAGATAATTTTGTTTTAAAAAAAATATTAGTACCCCAACGAATCTGAACACATTTTTAATCTCGGAAGCTCTATTACTTTTACTGTGCACCGTCTGTTTCTGTTATTCGTTTCATCCGTTTGAAATATCGGCAATTTTTCGGGAGTCTGAAATTTTATGATACGTTTTGGGTTACATTGAATTTTGCAGTTGGTCGGAATGTAATTAATAATACTTTGTAGGACGTTATAAAAATTTGCTGGTTGTTTAATTAAAACTTTTCCAGACTCTCGACTGTGCGTATTTCAGAGGAATTGTAACATTTGTTTGTGCGACTTTTTAATTGAATTTTATATTCTTTATAGTTCTACATCGAATTTATACCTTCTACAGAAAGTAACATGCTTTTGAGCCCATTCGTGTAATAAAAATATTCTTTGTCTGTAGGCTTGTTAAAAATTTGTTTACGCATTTATAGCGTTTATTTATTCACGAATTTATGACGAAAACGAGTAGATAAAGTACAAAAGAGACATTAAGGGAATCCATAAACACTGATAGAACCAATTAAACAGATTAAAAGAAGAAACAAATTCAATTTAATTTCCTCGCGACCGCCAGTATATTCATTTTTCGCGGAAAGATCCGCAGTCCATTAATTAGAAGATAAACGAGGCAGACGAGAAACACCGAAACAAACGCCGGTGAATCCAACTATGAGACCCCGGAGTGCTTACAATACACGATTGCAGTTAAATCGTGCATTTATGAATCCCTCAAATTCGCGAGTCCGGTTTAAAATCCGCATCGATAGAATGCGGGTGCCGGTGTTCGAAGAGCGGATTTCGCGTTCGGGATCGATTGAAACGAAATGGCGAATAATGCCGGCCACGGAATGCTGCGTAAACGCACGGAATGCGGATGTTTGTTTATGCGCGAGTCCGACGGAACTTGCCGAAAAAATAATTAGCCGAGCGGGACGGGTAACCGACGCGTGTCAGAACGTTCAAGTTAATTTCGCGGATAATCGTTCGGGCAATTTGGCGAGTGTTCGCGGCGGCAAGTAACCCCCGAATTCCGCGTAAATCGCGGCAAAGAAGTCGGCAACTGGCCGCCGCCGAGAAGAGAGAAGTTGCGGAACCGCGCAATTACCGAGCGAGCCAGACGTCCCGGAACTTTAAGCCTGCCTCTAACGAATACCGAGGAAAATTTTAACTAGGTGTCCGCCGAGAGTTAGCGACAAGAGATTCAGATCAGAATGGAAACACTTTTTCGTCGCGGGAATTTTTTCCTGTAAACGGGAACTTTACAATAAAATGTCGCGGCCGAGAAGTGTTTCCAAAGAGATAGGATTAAAGGATACCGAAAGGCTTGTCGTAGGACTCGTGGAAAACAACGGCTAAAAAGGAAACTTTCGCGAGATTGAACGGAACGGCTACTTCGTCGGACTTCTTGATGGATCGTGTCATCCCCGGAGACAAATTTATTAGCCCCTGGGAAGAGATCCCGCTCTCGACCAAAAGATAAGCACGGATATGTTCTTAATCATACGAAATTGTGACCTAACCATTTTTGAAATATTGCTCAGCTGTTAATCGATAATTTTTAACACATTATAGACTGTAGGAATTTATATTTCGTACAATTGTGACAAATATAATAGTTAAATAGGTATTTTTGCAGTCGAATTGAAGTGTAAAACGATAACGTATGAAATGTATAGTGGAAACATTGCTGCAACTATTTCTAAAGATTATACGAGGGTGAAATCACATCATTAAAATTTCGCAAAAAGGCAGAATACTAAGGCAACAAACTTATTGTATAATTCCTACATAAAGATATCTAAAGAATCCTCAGTCGAGAAACTATTTAAAATTGTGTGAATTTCTCTTGCACAATACAGTTTACTAGAATCTCATGAAATGAAATTTTAATGAACTCTCAGGTTGTTGCATAACGTCAACATTTTTGGCGATATCCTCAAACAGTAAGAATTAAAAAATACAGCAAATATTCGTCGCTCAGGAAAATTAACAAGTTCAATTAAGAGCAGTATGCAATTAATTTCCGAGCGCAGTTTGAAAACAAATTTAATGATATATTTATCCTCCTCCGAGGATAAGTGAACGAGAGACTGACTTTGTGTATAAAAGCTTTCCATACGCGTGCGGAGTGTATCAATTAATTCTGATTTGTTTTAGTTATATTTTCCCTACTATCTTTACCATCTTGTTGTTTTAATGTTCCTTGTGCTCGTTGTTTTCCTCCAGCTTTGTTTTGTTATGTGTAATTAACGTGATATTGCAACTGTTTATTGTTAACGAATTCGTCTAAATGAGCCTGTGCTTGAAAGCTGAAAATTACTTTTGTAATGAAGGAACGGTGAAACAAATTTGTTGGTGATTCTTGGAACAATTAAGATTTATGCAAAATTACGTTTTCTCTATCGATTAAAATTAGCGAGAGCCAAATAAAAAATTAATTCTTCCTAAAATCATTTGAATAAATTAGAAATAATATATCGACAATCTTAAATTATTTAATTACAAATGAATATCACACAAAGTCTGATTATAATAATCTCAGAATTGGAATAGATTCTGTTTAAATATAATCAACTATAAAAATTATGTTAACGATTGTCACAAGATTCGATTGACACGAATATTTATTTTAATTGTTTTCTGTGTTCGTCAACAACGTTACAGGTTTATCAGTATTCGCATTTCCTTTGACGTCAAGATTGTTTGTCAGCAATATGTTTAATGACGCCACTATTATATATCATCTGCGCGCAGTTACTCAAATGTCACGCAGAATCCCGACCGTACAGTTTCCATTGCATTTATTATTCATATGGTATCCGTAAATACGATCGCATCTCCCATTTCCTTCGCTGATCGATTTTATTGACAATGAAATAGAGATGGATGCCTCATTTGCGTTGCTTCCCATACAAAATCCGTAAATCCATCAATTCTTCATATCTCCGTGAAGAATTCATGTTCGTTGCTGTGACAGATCATAACGGTTCAATCCATGCAACCAAGCCGCGTTTCCAATACACTTCTCCGCGTTTGTCGTTCGTAAAAATACTACACGCTTTTCCGATTGCACATGGACGTCCACTTTCCAACGTAATTACATGGACTTCCTACAAACAAATTAACTTCATAAACTTTTAAGTCAAATCTCCACTCTAAAATAATTCCACCAAAACCTAATTCAGGAATAACAACGTCCTCCATTAAACCACTAAATAAATTCGGAAGCTCGGCGGACAATCCGTAGACAGATTTCAGAAGTTTAATCAAGTTGAATAAATCACTAGACTCCGGATATTTATAGCATCAAATATTATCGACTCTTGACTCTGTGCTTTCCTCAAGACACTGTTTAATTAATAAATTGAACTCGTTCCTGATAACGATTTAAATTCGCATAACACCAGGAAACTATAAATTACATAGAAATTCAAATAAAACGTATACAATATTTTCACGTGTCCATTTACCATAATTTACATCAAAGGTTTGGTCTCATCTCGCCACCGCCGAAGTACACACTATTTGTCAATTTTCGCCGAAAATTTTACGCATACTTGATGGACGATCGATCGCCTCACATCTATCCATTATACAGGGTATCTCAAAATTCTTTCAACATTCTGAAGTTTTAGCAACATTTTCCTTTGCAAAAACGGCGTTTGCGGCTTTGTTAAGAAGTTATTAACGAAACACACGGACCATTCAGAGAGCGACCTAGACGCGTGTTGGTACAGTTGGCCAATTGACAGTAGGCGCGCCTAAGGACAGAGTTGTGCAGAATTACTCTAGAATTATAATTACACAGTATTTGAATTACATTGTAATTTACAATTCAGATCTTCATTCAATTAAATTACAATGTAATTCGTAATTGCAATGGAGTACAATTCTAAAATACATGGTAACTCAGTTATATTGTAATTTATAATTCAGATCTTTATTTAATTAAATTACAATGTAATTCGTAATTGCAATGGAGAACAATTATAAAATTAATTGTCATTGAATTATAAAAAATGAAGTAATAAGAGCAAGAAGAGGTTGAAAAATCCATGTGAAGGTTTCAAATAGAAGGAATTTTTTATTTATAAATGTACTAGCTGCTCGTGACATGCCTACGGCACAACTTCAATTATATTGTATTTTGATTATATTGTGTTTCAATTCTATTGTATTTCAATTACACATGTGACTAAAATACTTAGTAATTGGATTAAAATGTAATCTATAATTTCCGGATGTTGAGGCATCTTGATCTGTATAAGCATCATTCCAGGGGAAGATGAAACGTCTAATGCATCTGGTAAACCTTCGGCTTGTAATCTCCGAGCTATATTCCCCTATTAAACGCGAATTAATAAACAATGTTTCTAGCCGAAAGGGATGATGGAAGTTCAATGAAACCGGCAGTAAGAACGATCAGAGGATTAGCCTTGTAGGGTGCTGAAACGCGGGCGCACGCCACGGCCAAGTGCGGTTCGTTTCCGGCACAACGGCGATATCAATTTGGCCAATTAAATGCAGCCCGTTTGTAGCGGGTAAACGCGTTATCTGCGCGATTATATCCGTTACCAGCTCCCCCCTACTTCCCTCTCGTCCTGGTTGCTCGTCGAGATGCCACGCCAGGAACACGCAGCCGCGACACCAGCCGCGGTATCTACGAGCCTCGAGGAACCGTGTTAGAGGTGAGCACAGTTGGCACTACAATCTCATATCCTGCCCGTAGACTAGCTTCACCAAATGAAACCTCGGCGACCCGCGGTCCGCAAATATCGCGACGAAAGATCAGCCCGATGTCGACCCGACTTTAACAGAACGTCTCCAGACAATGCCGTATGTATATGCATGCTCCGGGTTTATTTTCGACGCAAGTTTTCCAGCTTCGGATCTTTCTTTTTTTCTCATAGAGAAAACAGAACAGTCGCAGCAAGTTTTTATTGGCGCTTTATTCCGTGAACCTTGCGGAGTGGGGAAATATTTTTTTGTTTGGGTGGTCTCGCACAATGGCAGCGTTATGGTCGCGCGTTTCGTTATTTTCTAGACAAATACCTCTGCGCTGTTGCGGATATTTTTTACTTTCCTTCTGCCCGGTGATTTTGTTATTAGATAAAAAATGCTGTGGTGCTCTCGAAAAGTTTTCTCGAGAAAATTGTAGAGGTGTCGCAATAGCTATTGATAAATTTTTGTTGGGTCATGAGGGATCTCAGGACACGAATCAGGATTAATTATGATCTGGGTTATCAGTTTGAGTTCGACGTCGAGCTCTCGTCTGGATCGTGAATTTGGAAGAAAAATGGGATGTAAAGAGACCGAACGAAACGATTTTAATTGGGGCTTATTGAAAGCATACTGCACCGAATGCATAACAGCTGTTCCGCAAAAATAACTTTGTAACACGGGAATGAAAAGTCCATTTCATTGTTTCACAGTTCGATCGAGGTTCGAACGAAAAGACGAGTGGATTTCGCGATGAATACCATCATTTGACCTCTAGACCTCGCGGAGAATTCTATCTATTCAAGTTCGCTTAAAAGGATTTGTAAAAATTAAATTTCGATTGAAGCGTATTTCCTTGGCGAAGAATTTACGAGATTGGAAATAAGAGTAAACGAAGTCTCTCGTCCGTCAGGATGTTTTCTATGTTAATCTTTTCTGTAGATTTACATATACTATAAATGCATAAAGTCCGCAGTCTACGCATTGAAATTCCATCTTTCGTTTGCCTTGACCATTCGGGCTGATTACAAATGTATGAAATCTTCGCACGTTGCATCCATACATAATTCGTGTCCTTTGTATTAGCAATTATTTCACAGACGATAATTATTCGCGTTATTAACCATCCCACGGACAAAAAGTACCAATTCTTCCAACGGGCAGTATCGAACGTGAAACACTGAAGGATATTCCTCTTTGAACGTGAAACCTTTTTAAACTGAAATAATCTGCTTCAGCAATCGTATCTTCCATTGTTTGCATTCCCCTTCGATAACTATACCTCTGCCGTACACCTCTCGACCAAACATGTCTCCCGGAGTGGTACACGAGCTCGAACCAACGTAAAAAAATTAATTCGTTAATGTACCTCGCCGAGTCGAAAGTTCAAAATGAAATACTATCAATCTTAGTTAAAGTTTCCGTCCCGCCGTGTATTACGAATTTGCATGTGCAATAAATGCATAAAATCTGTTCTCTATTTATAACTTTCATAAATCACTTTTGATCCCGCGCTCCCATAAAACTTTCTACCCCCCTCCGTCCCGGTTTCTTTTCCTAGAAACGGCGGGCGACTGACATGGCAGCGGGGCAGCGGCGATCATTCAATTTGATAACCCCGAAGATCGCGCGTCGTCTGCATAATGCATTATCTGTTCGAATAAATCCAACGGTTCGGGACATTCGTTTCTTACAGCGAGTTCCCGGCGTGCAACGGCGATTAGAAAGCGAGAGAGAGAGAGGATTCGTTAAGGAGGCAATATCACGTTCCGCTGATTGCAACATTATTCCGTGGCCTGCACGCCGCAGCGGACGGAACGAGCAATTTTCTTCGGGATTCTTGAAGGTCCGATTCCGCATCCATCAACGTCCTCGACGACCGTCCGAGCCGGCACGCGGCCGCCAACCAGAGCGTATTCGACGATTGCGTGTCCTCCTGCAATTCCTCGGCACCGCGCGACTGACGAACGACTGCACAATTACAGCCGCTGCCGGGCACGCGTGGACGCGATAATTAAAAACAAACTGTCGCTCTCTCAGTCGATTCTCCGACGGCCCCGTTACTGCCGCCGATTTCACGATCACTTCGTAGAATAATAGGGGGAAAAATAGAACGGAACGGACGGAACGAGCGCGAACGAAACAGACAAAACGGAGAACGCACGCGACCCTATCTCGTTTACCGCGGAAACGCTCGAATATCACGTAAATTGATGGCGTTTACCAAGAAATCCGACGAAAAAACTGCTGCCATGATAGAGGGAGTACTGTGCTGATAATTCTTTATGATACGACATTTTTTTAGTAACTAAATTGATGTCTCTCGACGCAAAGATTCGATCCTATGTCACTAACTAAGCAACTTTGCAAATAACTATAACTTTTTTCAACGTTTCCGTCCAGTTTAAGACCATTATCAAGAAATATATGCCGGCATGTAGCCAGCACGTGTTTATACTATTAACTCTTAAATAATTTTTCACTTAGCAAGTAAGTTTGCTCCATAGAACCGTTGCTTTTCGTTTGTCTTTCCTTTTTCTTTTTGTTCTTTAACATGGAAGTGAACTTGAACTATATAATTTACAATGGTTTAATTTTTAACAGACGCAATTATATATTTCTTGATAATGGTCTTAAACTAGACGGAAACGTTGAAAAAAGATATAGTTATTTGCAAAATTGCTTAGTTAGTAATCGAATCTTTGCGCCGAAAAACATCAATTTAGTTATTTACAAGTTGTCGATCGAGATAAAGGAAACACTTATTTTTTTAGTGGTGGATTCTTGTGTAATTGTACAAGATGGGTCTATAGTTTTAGTAACAACGGATTGGAAGAGAATAGAAATCAGTGCCATGAATTTTAGACCACCCTGTATAGTTCTCTTAGAGTCGAACAGTTTCATTTGAACCGTGCTTTACGTATGATAGATGTTGTAAATGTGGGAAATTCTTCCTTAGAAAACACTAGGAAATAATCTAGAAAATTAGAAGTTTTAATGTATAACTTCACCGAAAATGTCGAGTGGAAAATCTGGTGTATAATCGGACAAGGAAGACAAGGGGTCAGAGAGGCAAAATAATACGGTCTATGACTAGCCAAGTAGAATTATGGTGGCTTTTGGCGAGACGAGTATTATAGAACGGCCCGGTTTTGTATGAGAGCGAGTAGAATACGATAAACTTTGACCAGACAAGTGGAATAAGACCCACTTTATTCGTATCAAGTACTAAAGAGCAGGTTTTACGGATTTTCTCGTAGAACGAGGCTGGCTTTGACCAAGCGAGCGAAACAGAACTGCATTAATCGGACCAAGTTAACTGTAACAGCGTGTGCTCCGACAGATAGAATAGTTCTAAGTTCGATTGGACCAGTAGAATGGGTCAAAATGTGATCAGACTAATACCATATATGATCGAACAAGTAGAGCAGGTCAAGGGAGTATCGAGCAAGTAGAATAGGTCGAGAAGCGATCAGACAGGTGAAATAGGGGAAAATTGCTTTCATACGATGGAAGAATTCTTGTGGTAAAATAGTACACATTAGCAATTTTCACAAGTATTAGTTGAATGCAAATATTATTCAGCATCATCTAATACATAAATTTTAAACTTTTATAAAGATCTAATTTAGAGGAATTCTTAGAATAATTTTATATACGTTCTCTTCCAGAAATAGGTGTTATAAATGCATTAGATAAACATATCGAACAATTCTTTTGTGAGGAAATTTGATTTCTGGTTCTGGACGAATTTCGTCGTTCCCTGTAGCAGCAGTTACACAACGCCCGGTGCCTTTCGAACAGTGACGAAATAAAATCGCATGAAAGGGCCACGCCGCACGAAAAAAGCCCTGAAATTGATACATTTGGACGGGAGTCATTGTAGTCGAACGTGAAATATCCGCGACGCCGATAGAATCCAATAATATGCAATTTCAAGTTCGAGAGCAACTCCATCGCCGCGGATCGATACGACGCAGGCCGTCCAGGATCGGTCGGTGTTCCCGTTCGGTTCCGATTCGCCGGCTCACGGCGTAAAAACTTGTAACAAGCCGGCCGGAGAAAGTATGCGCCCGCGGAAGACGAGAGGGAGACCTTTAAGTTCGATAATCAATTTTTATGCCGGCCCGTTTTGTAATCTCGTTACGCGGCCGCGCAACTCCGTCTCGGATACGTCTCGAGAGCTGCTTCACACTTTACCTGCCATTTTCTAATAGCCCTATCGTAATCGACGATCAACAGTTGTTTACAAATATTACGTTTTCCTATCCTATTTCAAACTTGTCTAACACTAAACCTACCACTACTGCTCATATGACAAGTTTTATATTTTTCATTTCACAATTATTGGAATTATAAAGTTGCTTACATGTAAATTGATTCGATAAATTTCTTTATACACATAATCTAACTAAATAGAACTGTGTCATTTTTATATGCTAAATATTTTAACACTAAACTTACCACTATCAGTCATATGACCAGTTTTATATTTTTCATTTCACAATTATTGGAATTATGCAGCTTATTGCTTACATGTAAATTGATTCGATGAATTTCTTTATGCTAAATATTTTAACACTAAACCTACTACTACCGGTCATATGACCAGTTTTATATTTTTCATTTCACAATTATTGGAATTATAAAGTTGCTTACATTTAAATTGTTTTGATAAATTTCTTTACACACATAATCTAAATAAATAGAGCCGCGTCATTTTTATATTGCTAAATATTTTAACTGCTTTTAGTGCTCGATATGTTCGGTATTAAATTTTTACGGAATTTTTAAGGAAATTGTGAAAGATCGCGTTCTGAGGGAACAGCATACATTTGATGATCAAGAAGCAAATAATGTAAACGTGCTGCATCAAGACGCTGCTGTTTAACTTCCGGAAGCTTGCGCTCTCTCTTGGTTATTTTATTCCGACAGAGTCTCCGAAGACACACGAACACTTTTCTTGGTAGAATTTTCCTGGAGCTCGCCAGATTGATAGCGGAACACGGAGGATACGTCGCTCGATGCAGGTGAAAAAAGATCGTGCGCGTCCCGAATATCGATATTTCCCGGTACGAGACCTCCTTCGCCTCGGCATATGCCCGAACGACCACGATAACGACGATGTCCGCGTCTTGGCCGCGTGCCTGAATCTTCCGCTGAAATTCTCGAGTAAACGAAATGCGCACAGGGAGAAATGAATACGAATCGACGGGATTTTTCGGGCGAAAAAGGACGATCTAGGCCGAATTACACTGTGTGAGCATTAGCGAGTCCGTCTATTTGATTTCCTCCGTTTGCCTTTCCTTAAAACGAGACTGAAAAAAACGGGAAATATCGAACATATTCCAATATAGAGCCAATCTCTCGTTTAAATAATGTTATAAGCTGTTGATTGATTCCTGGAGAGTTTGCAGTGAAATATAAAACATTTATCTTTTTCTAAAACATTAATTGTATTTTATGATTGGAAATTCTTTTTAAAAGCAAGAACGATTGAAAATGCATTGGTAAATAAAACTATAATTCCTGATATTAAGCGAACTCCATAAAATCTTTTAGTTATAAAAGAATTGCTTTTTCTAGGAAAACCCGGAAAACCAGAAATTTTGTTTAAATTGTCTTCGTATATTTCTCAAGTCTTTGTCTGACGAATGCTCAACTTTTCTGCTTGGAAAGAGTCTCGAAAATTTATCGAATAATTTGAATTCGCTCAAGTGTCTGGAACTATTAAACTCAGTGAGATTAATCAGTGAAAACAGCCAACCGTGGTCAGACACGATCGATTTAGCGCAGTTCAAGCACACGATACCGATTTATTCGGAAACGTAGTTCAAAGCAACTGCGACTAACCTTTGTCCAGATATTTTTTCCTGCAAAATAATCCCCGTTTTATTTCCACCGTCAGTTCGATACCCGGCACAAGAGTTCAATCGTCCGTGCATATTTTTTTCATATAACCTGTCAAAACGGCGATTTCGAAATGTTTGTCCCATCGCTCAATATAAAAGTGTTACAGAATCCGGGCTTGTAAAATAGATTTTGGAACCCGGGGAAATGATGTGAAATGTTTGGTAAATTTGACCGTGTTATTCACAATGTACGATGTGGCGCAGCAAATCCCGTTCTCACGACAGAATTCTATTACTCAAAAATTGTAGTTGATTTGAAAAAGTGTTGGTGACGAAAATTGTAGGATATAGAAGAGTATAGGAAGTATTTTTTAAAACCTCAACCAAAGCCACCAGCAGCGTTTGAATGTACACTATTAATTTTATTTTAAGGAAGTGGAAGAAACCAGAGGCGCACCCAGGATTAAATCTGGGGGGGGGGGGCGAGTTGAACAAAATGACCTTTTTTTTAGCAAAAATATCTGTCAACGGTAGCCACACATCCACACGTATTTGACATTGAATCCTTGATCCTGATCTTGAATCCCCGATTCTGGCATAGAATCATTGATCCTGACATTGAATCCTTAAAACTGGCATTGAAGAATTTTGTACCGGGCCACAGAATGATTTTTAATGCGAATTAAATAAAAGCCATTAAGATGATTATATAAATTTATTTACAGAATAAAGTAGTTACATGAATGTTTCTGTGTATAACAAAGCCAACCCAATTTATATATATAGTGAAAAGTTGCTCAAAATGTTTAGTTTTACATATAACATATCCAAAAATCATCGAAATCGGAGAGGATGCAGCTATTCTACAGTTTAGCTAATTTTCCAAGGTTTGTGTCCTTTATCTTGGGGGAGGCGTTCCGCTATCCCCACTGGGCGCGCCATTGGAGAAACAAAAAACCAACCCCCAGCATAAAAGTTAATCTTTTTATTTTTATCCTTTGTCACGACTCATTATGTACCGAGTACGTTGATATTGTTCGACGAATCGTGGGATAGTTTCGAGCAATTAAACATCGTAATAACATAATTGTCCGACCTGTAATTCTCCATCTCTGAGGTGCATCGGTCGGTGAACAGCGGCGTCGACGTCGCACAATCGCCGACGTAGAATCGACGGAGCAATTTATATGCTGCACCCCTAAAGGGACCGCACCGCAAAGGGTTGCAACGTGTCTTTTGATCGAGCAAAGCTGATCGAGCCATCGAACCGGTCAGCCGAACGGTATTGAGCCGCGTGCTGGAATGTAACACGGGAATATTGCTTCCGGACGGAAGCTGGAAAACCGTTTCGAGATAAGAACGCGTTAATGAATTCTGTGCCAGCAATACGCGCGAGCATCGCGCATATTTTAATATTAATTCGAGACTCGGTTCACTCTGCTTCCCGAGCGTTCACTCCCCACCGATACGCCCCGTGTGTCGTCGATGGAGAGCGTATGCTAGCGTAATCATCCGAGCAAAGGGCGGAACACGCGAGGACCGCACAAAGGGTCGTAACGCCGTGTCCTTTTCACGAGGAACATTGATCAAAGCGAGGGGGAAACACCATTTTCCTGGAATAAATTAATTCCAGGAATATTCGCCTCTCAAACTATTATCTCAAGGCCTGGACAATTTTTCAGGCTACTTTCACAACGAGTTCAAACAGTTTCCGCATAGATGCAAGACAGAATCGACAGTTTTTCCTCGACCTCGTATTTACCATTCGATGAAATGAATATCGTACGATCAATAGCTTCGGAAAAATTTAATCCAACGGTTTTTCGTGTGCGTTGTTCATATTATACTGCAGTGTTTGTTGGTTTGAATATATTTCAGCCGTTGTTGAGTATTTTATTAGAGAGTAGAGTACAGAAAATATATTGCAAAAAAAAGGAGAATATTTCGTAAGCCTGAAGAACGGCGCTGTGAATTGTCCGAGTTAATCGAGCGTTAACGTATCTGTTGTTCCGCAAGTAGAACAGAACTGTATTTAGGAAAACAAGTCGGTCAAATGAAATGGAAATGGTTTACGAGGCTTCATCCAGATCAACTGGAATTAACCGGCCTCTGGTCTGACACGTGTTAACGAGTCTGTTGTATCGCAGATAAGTACAATAGAACTGTACTTGGTCGAACGAGTAGAACAGAGCTTGGTATGGTCAAGCAAGTAAAACAAGGTAGTTTCTAAATAGGTAGATTAAACAGAAATGATGTACAAGGTATCCCAGAAATATCGTCCAACCTTGATACGAGCGGTTCCTGAGATCAAGTAGAATGAGTCTGTGCATAGACAGACAGTGGAACAAGATAGCTCGTAATAAAGTAAGAAAAATATCAAAATAGTAATTAATATCAAATTAACTAAAACTAATCTAATTCAACGAATCCAGATTTGGTCAGATGGCATAGTATCAGACTGTCTGTGCTTTTACTTAATCGAATAAGTAACAAGTTTTATTTAGGTCAACCAGAATCAGACAAGCTTTAATCGGACACAGAGATTAGGACAGCTCAGCCGGATTAAATGGAATACCTCGGTTTAGAATTTCTTAAATAGAATACAATAGGATAATCTGTAATTACTCGAGTAGAATCGTGACAATCTATAGTCAGACAAACAGAATAGAGACGAGCTGCCAACAGACAAGTAGAATACAGATGGCATGTGGCCAGAAGAGTGGAATAGGACGACTGGTGATCAGACAAGTTGATTCTCCTGAGGTACGAACACGAACCTACATATGTCTGAATCGTATAATGGAATCTTATCATTAGAGTCGAGATTTCTATGTAAATTTTTCATCTTCACGGTGTGTGTTACAAAATCAAGAGTAACAGAAGTATTTCTATCGTCGATTACGATATGTTTCCCTACAAAAATAAACTACAAATGTCAGTGACTGTTTGCAAGTACCAATTATTCTATTCGGTTCCCTACAAAAATAATCTAAAAATGTTAGTGAGCATTTGCAAGTCCCAATTATTCTATTCGGTTCTCTACAAAAATAAACTAAAAATGTTAGTCAGCGTTTTTGCAAGTCCCAATTATTCTATTTGGTTCCCTACAAAAATAAACTAAAAATGTTAGTAAGATTTTTTGCAAGTCTCAATTATTCTATTCGAGTCTAATCTGCGATCTAATCGATTATTAATCATTTCCCATTATTCTAAAGCGGTACGAATTACCTACATTTCGAAGAACCTTTGATCCGAGTATCGCGCCTTTTAGTATCACCGCCACGGGCAGCAGCTCGCGCGCGCGTTTCAGTATTAATTTAACCGTGGGCCTTGCGGGCGTGGGCTAGCTTGTAAACCCGTGTTCGTCGATAGAGAGAACCAGTAGCGTAATCTTTCAAGCAACGGCCGGAGAACGCTAGGACCGCACAAAGGGCCGCAACACGATGTCCTTTTCCCGAGGAACGCTGATCAAAGCAGGGGGAGAGGGTTGACGGTGGAGTATGAGGGTTTCTGGGGGGAGGGGGATGTGGACGGAGGTTGGAGCGACACGGAGGGTGGGTTACGGAAGCACGGGGAAAGATATCGGGGCACGAGGCACGAAGCGTAATACGGAAATTTCGCTTCCGGCCAGAGGCGTGCGTGGAACGCGCGCGCGGCCGCGACATACCGTACAAAAAGAACCGTGCGCCACACGGCAAAAGGGCCATCGGGATTGGTTGTGCTGGAATTGTCATCAAGGGATTCACCCCGCGGCGCTAAAATATTTCCACCGGCTGATTTCTACCCCGGCTCCTACCATTCTGGCCGCGTTCTATCCCTTTTCTCCTGGGCTTCCCTTTATATCCCGCCTAGTTTATTGCTGTAGCAGTCCTCTCACCCCTTTCATGGCACCACACCACCGCGTTATCAACCACTCGTGAACCACTGACGCTGCCATTTCTGAGCTTCCGATACCCTACTGCCGAGCGTAACGCGTGCGTGCCTGCGTAGCCGTTTCGCGATCTCGTTTCTTCGGGTTATTTGCCTGCCGACCTTCGATCAAATTGTTTTAGCTCGCACAGAGCCACGAATTCGCTTTTAGAGTTTTACTAAGCTCGCAGACTGCCGATCTTTATACAAATTCTGCTTTAAAAAAACTTTTTAAAAATCACGCTTATACTGGAATGCACTAGAAAGGAGAAAATAATATTTTTAGATATTAGTGACTATAAATAAAAGCGTGGAGCGCTAAACTAGATTAACGTAATCTTCGTGGGCGATCCACGCTTTTATTTATAGTCTCTGATATCTAGAAATATTATTTTCTCCTTTTTAGTGCAT
>CM052330.1:12635033-12724978 GCA_028455615.1 Lasioglossum zephyrum | reverse complement strand
GAAATCGGCGTGATCCCGATGACTCGAATCAGATGGGAGCGCGAGGACAACGACGCGTTGCGACGCGCGCGTAATTACAGTTCGTTCAACTAGTTTCGCCGGCAATTTCGCTGGCAATCGGCTGTGACGTAGCTCGCTAGGAGGGTGGTTCCGCTGGCCGGTGGCTCGCAACACGCGTGAAATTCGTTTCGATTTGCGACGCGAACCGCTCGAACGCGTTCCGACTTTTTTCCTCACCGCTCCACATCCACGCTCGCCCCCTCCCTCTTGGAATTCAAGTGTTTCACCGGTGAATAATACGCCCGGGAATCGGATATTTCTGTATTAAAAATCTGCGAGGAAATTGCTGCATGCCAATTTCTGTGCTTCGATTCTGAGAACGGTGTGGGGGAAGTCGATGGGAAAATTTCGAAGAATATCCGTATCGTTAATTAACGACAGACCGGAGTGATCCTTGAATCGACTGGCTTCCCCTGCGCGGCCGATGAGGTTCGTTTTAAATTCATTCCGACGAGTGGCACTCGACGTTAAAGCCCGCGAAATACGATGTATTTAATGTTACGGCTGAAAGTTGAGCGTTGTCGCGGCGACAGCTGCGTTGCTTCGGGACGAGTAACGAGGGAACAGATTGCTGGCTTAATTAACACTCTGGCCGCCTCCCTCCATTCCTACCACCCCCGACTCTCCTCCCCACCGTCGTGCCTTTGCCATCCTTCCTATTCCTTCTCCTCGCCTGCCACTACACTCCCCCTTTCCCCGCGGAAACTCCGAAATTGCAAATTATGCAAGAAGTACGGAAAAGTGGCCGGGTCCTTTTTCTCCCGCGGAGTTTCTTATTACGTCGTTCCGTTGCTTTATCAAGAATTTAAACCTCCATTCCGCCAACACCCGCGTTGGAAGCGCCGTGATACACCGACCACTTTGCGAGCACCGAGAAAGAATAAATAAAAGCGCTGATGAAACGTTCTTGTAAGTGGAGAATGCTCCTCGAGATTATTCTCGGGACCGTCGGGGAACAGACCGCGAACGGCCGGTCGCTTCCAACGAACTGCGAACTCGGGATTATTCTAATCAGAACAATGCAAACAACCGCTGATTTTTCTCCGTGATACACTGATTTTCTGTTCGCTCGCGGAATAACAAAGCGAGTTTCTACACGATTTATCCTGCTCGTTAATCAAGTGTCGGGTGCTGCGTAGACAGGTATTTTGCATTCTGATTTGATAAGCTATCCATTTATTTTTCTACGATCCTCGAACGAATAGATCGGCAAATTTTTTATTCAGCTGATTGAATAATAGGAAATTGTTAGACTAAAATTGTATGTATTAACTGCAAGACACGGGAACCATTTTGAAAACATTGCTTTCTTAATTTATTCGATACTTTGGGATTATCCCGTTGTGGCGTCCGGCTTTCCCATCTTCGCCGCAAGATGGACAGCAAGTGACAGCCTTTCTCGCTAGTACCTGATCCGTCACCGATCAGTATATATACAGTCCTCAACCGCCTTCCGACATCCTAAAGTCTAAGGCAAGGCCCGCTAGATAACCTTACTGTGATGAGTGCTCTAGCGGGTCTAAGACGAAACGCTACTTTCCTTTTCTTTCTCTCGCTCGCACTTAACACGAGCTCCTTTCAATCCAGGACAATCCAGAAGATCATCCTCCGTGTTGCGTTAATGTTCTAAGTCGCGGGTCACCAATTTGTGGGAGCTCATTATAAAGATGTAATGAAGGAGCTCGTGTTAAGTGCGAGCGAGAGAAAGAAAAGGAAAGGAGCGTTTCGTCCTAGACCCGCTAGAGGACTCATCACAGTAAGTCTATCTAGCGGGCCCTGCCTTAAACTTTATGATGTCGGAAGGCGGTTGAGGACTGTATACAGGGTGCGGCACCTAAAACAGGTCACCTGAATAAATCGCTTGCTTTTGAAGATAGAAAAAAAGGATCAAACTTACTTGATATCGAGGGGCTCGTAATCTGATGTCATTAATTTTTGTTATAGGTGGAGACATCAAGCAGATGTGAAGGTCAACTCTGTTTTTTTAAATGGAACGGTATGGTTTTTTATTTACATTCTGATAGTGTATTTCAAGACGAATACAATGACCTATTATGAAGGTCATTCAAGGTCACGCAAGGTCAACTGCAATAGAAAATAAAATGTCTCAAAGCACCTTCTATCTTCAAAAGCAAGCGATTTATTCAGGTAACCTGTTTTAGGTGCTGCACCCTGTATAAACTGATCGGTGACGGATCAGGTACTAGCGAGAAAGGCTGTCACTTGCGGCGAAGATGGGAAAGCCGGACGCCACGCCGTCGACCATTTTCGCCAAACAGGAAATTATCGCGTTTAACCTATTATAATTAATTATTAAATTAACCTAACCTAACACCTCATTTGGTTCCCCTCTATACGCGAGTTAGGTTAGGTTAGGTTGGATTTGCGCATTTTCGCGAGCGTTGAGAGGTCGACGGGATAATCCCGAAGTACCATTTATTCTATATAGTAAATCTCCACTCTTTGATTCTTATAATTTTGTTCGATATTTAAGGCTGTCAGTTTTGATAATGCACACTTTTGTTAGAAATTTTTTTATAAATTCATAAAATATCCAGTACACGATTTTTACGAAATCGACATTTTGAAAGCAACACCACAATGATCTACCGCGAAAAAATCGAGTGGATACTTGAGAGAAGTTTGAACACATATAATTTCCCTATTCTTAATAACACGACTGGATAGTCCGCTTATACTCCGAACGGATTTTATTTACGACTAGTACGTGTGCGTCGGCCGTAATAAAACTGAAAGTTTAACGAAGCCCAATAAATGTTTTACCGCCAGCTTCATAACCAGATTAAGTTTTCAACCGGGAGATATAAAATCCCGAATAAGTTTCCGTCACGGAAAATCTCGAAAAACAGAATTGCATCTAAAAGCTAATGACAAGTTTCGCAGCTTCAGAAAATCGCATACATTGAAAAGTTTTAACGAACTGAATCCCGTTGGGTAACGGGAGAGAAGCGATTCGAAACAACAGTGAAACAATGAATTAAAGTTACCAACTGTGGAGCATTACAATTAAAACGAGTCCTCCAGAAGCGTTTCAATTCGCAAGTCAAAAATCGTTGAACAGCATCGAGAAACATTCGCTTCGGCGAGCAACAGTGAAAAAGATTGAAAAATTCGTAGATCTGATTCGTACGGTTCAGTGTCCTTATCGGGACTCGGAGAAAAGGAATGAAAAATCGTGAGATGGGAATAACAAATTTCCAGGATGGTTTCAAAGTAGCCGGGATCGTTTTGTAGCCGGCCGAAAAAAAGAACTGAACGAATACGAAACGAGCCACTCTGAAACGGTCGGTCCACGTGGCAGGTCTGCTTGTCTGGCTACGCCGTATCGTTCTTGCTTCCTCTTTTCCAGCGTTGCACCGCTTCCCACCGTTGCATCAGCCGTTCTCTGCCTCTATTTTGCAATACGTGCACGGGGCGCTCTGCACGTCAGCAGTAGCAGCCCCCGCCGGATGCAAGAACCCTTCCCCTTCTCCGTTTCCTCGTTCCCCTGCGCGCAGCCAGGCTGCCACCCTACAACCACCCTCTATACACTCCATACGGTCTCGACCTCGATGCAGCTGCAGTCACGGGCGCCGCCGTCGCTGCAGCTGCTGCCAGATCCTACGTAGATCGGCTTGATGCTGGGCTGCTGCACCGATGCTGTTACCGGGCTCGTTTGGAACTCTCGTCAGGCGAAAACGAAATTGTCCGGTAGCGCTCGTACCTGTCGTTCTATCGGCCGCCTATGGACGCTTCAACGGCGACTGGCTACGTCGTTTCACCAGACTGTATTTTTACGGAAAGGCTCCACGATGCACCGGAAAATCAGCTATCCCGCGACACCCCTCTGATAGCCGTGTTTATAAACAACAACGACCATCGACCCGCAATTGCGTGGCCGAGTACTATACGTGACTCGCCCATTCTCAGGATTTCATTACCACACAGATCAACGAAGGATCCTCTACGCAAAAGTTCAGTAGAAACGTTACATATAATTTTCTTCTACAACCCCTAGCACAATGTTTCCGATTGGAGCCATTGATACCGATTTTAGAGAAGACATTCACAAGATTGAAAATATCGTTAATGTTTCTATTGTTTTCACTTTTGCCCATTTTTCTGCTAAGTGCATGTAATTTGTGCTTCACTAGTGCACGACTTCGACTCGGATCTTTTCACACAAGTAGCATCAGTTGACAAAGTCTAGACGAGTGGTGCGAGTCAACAATCTTCGGTCAAGTGGTATGAATCGACAATGACCGGTCGAGTAGTATGGGTCGGACCTCGTCCGGCAAGTAGACATTTCTCATAGAGTACTTTTTGTGTACAGGAAATTTATTGTTACACTTTTTGTTAATTGCTGGCGGACTAATCGTATTTTAAGTAGAAAAGAGGTGAATATAGTCAGACATTCAATCTGGGCATTGGAGGTAATTGTTGATCTCCGACCTTCCGTTGTTTTTACAATGTAACAATAGCAATTTAGCTACTGGAAGATTGTATTTCGACTCTAAAATTTATCGGATTATATTGCACAAGTTAGTTGGTGCAAAAATAGAATTACAAATGCAAATGAATGCTTTTCTAAGAAGTCGCTGTATCGTTTATCTCCGATTTCCATGTAGTACGAATGAACTGCCAGTTTTAATTTCTTTCGCGGTAGAAACATGCCAAAACAGTAACACAAGGATGCAATAGAAAACCGAGCAGGCTCAGTCGTTGAAAACAGGAAGATAAAAATCTTTTTATGATCGGGCACGAGGTTGCTCGCTTCGTTCACAATAACAACGCGCTGCCGCCAGCGCAGCATATTATTTTTTTATTTCTATGGCAACGCTGTGCCCGGCAAAAATGTGTCACAAGGGACGGCTGAGGATTAACATTGGGAAGAGGATTACATTCCCCACATTTTTCGCACTCAGTCAGTTTTGTATTTTCAATCTCGAGCAAACGTCGACCCCGGGACCTTTGAGCAGCGGAACGCGCACGATTGTACAATTAGATATCGCAAAGTGTAGGGAATGGTCCTGAACTAAACCTCAAATACATTCGACGAGTCATTAAAGGAACTGCGGATCGTATCTGTTGCCATAAACGAAACCGTGTTCCTTTAGTATAACGAGGTAAATCTCGTTACCGGGGAACGATATGATTGAATAAAGTCAGTCGATCTGGCATTAATGCGATCTCTATGAATTGTCCTCTTTCTCCAATTCCCTCGACTAATCCCCGCCCCCTGGTAAAGGCCATTACTGGGTCCAGATAGCGTAATAAGCAAAAATTATCCTTAAGATTACGCGGAACGAATACCGACGCGATCTAATTACCGAGCAGCGAAACCTTAATGTCGAGTACATTAGGGAGAGGAAAGTAGACTCAAGAGAGATAGAGAGGGAGAGAAAGAACGTGGGATGTGTATCAGTCGAGGAATGCTGAACACGGGACGAGTAAAAACACATCCTAATACCAGACACAGACTTAAGATCAGTACAGATATTGCATTTTATGGGCTTTTCTGTCTAGACCCTTGCGGGCTTTTAGAATTCCGTACAATTTCGTTGTCACACCCCATGTAGCATTCTCCATACCAATAGCTCGCGGATTTAGACGTATGATCAACTACTTAATATTTAATATTATATAAGATTCTGTTTTTTTTTTTATTCGATATTGTATATGCATTGTAGATGATTATGTCCGAATAGTATCAAAACTCCCAATAGTCATAGTAGTCCCAATATTCCCAATAGTTCCAATAGTCCACACAGTTTCAATACTCCCAATAGTCCCCGTAGTCACAATGACTACATTTGACGTTCACGTTACGTAGTAAGTATAGACGCTTTAGCCAATGCTTCTGTTACAGAAAACGCGTGTGGAACAAGGCGTCTCCATTACACTCAGATGCAATCGGCTGCGTATTCAAACTCACCAAAATTCTCACAAGCACTTTCATCTTCTATTTTCAACAATGCACTTTTAATATTGTAATTCTTTTGGTAACAAATAAAGAATACTATTTACAACAGTTCCTGCATTTTCTCTTTTCTCCACTCTATATACATATTCAATATATGTATTCAATAGCAGAATTAGATAATCATTTTCAAAAATTTTTTGACCTTCTGCCTTGTCGTTGACTTGCACTACCTTAGGAAAATTTTCGTAATTTTTCGACCGTCTGACTTGTCGTTGAGTTGTACTACTGAAAATCGGATACCTCCTTCGACATCATGTTCTCCTAATACAAAGTTCATTTTCCGAGGTTTTCGAAAATTTTCGCCAATTTTCGACCGTCTGACTTGCCGTTGAGTTGCACTACTGAATTTCGGATACCTCCTTTGATATCATGTTCTCCTAATACAAAGTTTAATTTTCGAGATTTTCGAAGAATTTCGGCAATTTTTGGTTTCCGTAGTACAAGTCAACGACATGCCAGACGGCTGAATATTTTCAAAAATCAGTAGTACAACTCAACGACAAGCCAGGCGACGTAAAATTCATCATTTTCAAAAAGTTACGCTATTTTTATAATATCAAATCAAGAGAGTAACTCTACGGCAAGTCGGACGTTCGGGAAAATCTGATGGGTCAATAATTGCATACGCAGATATACATTTATTAGAATGTCTTTATTTATTCCTTGAAGATTCATACATAAACAGTTTGTATCATATATCTACATATGTAATCTACATTTATGACGCTGTTAAACTAGCATACTCACTCAGAGATATACACCTTTCGCGTTGTGACATGATGTAGATCAGTAGCCAATGGTGTCGTTTCAATAGAGTTCGCTGTCGCATTAGGACATTTTCTGGAGTGTCGACAAATCCGTACCGTAGACAAAAATGCAAGCAACGTTTGTGTGCCGATATTCCGGGATCTAATCGAGTTCAAGGCCATTTACCCGGAGCATTCCCCGCCAGTTTCCTCGGGGATCTCGGTCAACGTTGTAGACGAGGTTTTCGGGAGAAGACTGGAGAGAACGGAGCGGCGAGGCGAGAGTATAATGGAGTTCTCAAGTTCCCGTAAACGGGGGGACAAAACCGTAACGGCGGAAGTTCGGGGCGACGGTATCGTTTCAAAGGGACGGTATCGATAAGAACAGTTTATAACGAGTATCGAACGAGACCAGACTAATTAACCTGCTGTGGGATAGGGGCGGGGGTTAAGGTTACCACCGATATAGAGGAAACGCGAACCGTAGGACCGACCATCGAACCCCGCGGTTTTAATCACCGCGGGGCCATGCCCCGAAAGTGCTGCCGCGGCGCAAAACGAAATTTTGCCAGTGATTTTCAAATGAAATCAAACCGACGGAACATTGCGGTAACGCTTAGCGGTTGCTTCAGTGTAAATCGTATTTTAGCGTAATCGATGAACGAAACAGAAAGTGTATCAGCTATTTTTCATGGCAACTCGTTGAAACAGGCTTCCGATTGATTTTGGTGTGAAATGGTTAACCAATATTGAAAAATAAAATCGAAATGTAATTTTCAGTGGAATAACGTTACCTAAAATGTGGGTCCAGTTGGTAGCTTCTGGGAACTGCTGGAACGAGAAATAGAGGACCTGTTGTAGGTAGAAGCTTGTAATATACATTCTTGTAACCTCCCATTGTCCTCTTTGTCCCGAGTTCTTTTTCGAGGAAACGAGTGGAGCACGTAGATTCTCATTCAAGTAGAAACAGACAGCAGAGGTGTCAGACAGTAGATAGGTACTTTCCAGTCCATGTACTGAATGATCGGAAATCGTGGAGAGAATTCATTGTCGCACCTTGCATTAATTTCGGATAGTGAATATTAACCAGCAATCTTAAGTAGAAACAGAAGTAACTAGTCAGACATCCCAGTTGACACCTGAAAACAATTTCTCGAACAACTAAGCGTCGCACGAAAAATAAATTTTGACAATATTTTCAGTTACCTGGGAAATGCAAATTCATCTACGGTTGGTAAATAAGCATAGATCTAATAATTTAAAAAATGATGGCTGTCGCGTCGGAAGAGGAAGCTGTGGGTAACATAGTAACCAGGGAAGAATGATCGTGCATGATCGGCTCGGCGTGAGATGCTTCTTAGAGGAATACGAGGCGAAAGCGTGAATACTGGTTTAATAATTCCTCACGGTGGCATAGTAATTCTATTCGCCACATTTGTCTTGGCCGCGTCGACGATGAATTCCGGTGGAATTTCGCGAAACAACCGGTTGAACAAAAGGAGCGTGCGCCGGGTGCTTTCATCAGCCCTCGCGAGCACGCTTTCGTATCGCGCGCGAACTCCCAGCGAGTGCCGAGCCCCGACTAAGAATATTTCATAACTAGCGTCGGTGAATTGCGGTAATGGGTTCGTACAATCCCGGTATTTTACTATTTATCCGGGCCTCCGTAATATTATCAAATTACACGAGTTCGCGCGGCAGGATACCGTGTAATCAATTTTAATCTCGGCGCGGGCTCTCCTTGAATGGGTTCGCGATCTCCCTCTTTTTTTTGCACGCCCCCTTTACACCCTCTAGCAAACCATCTCTCGTTCTTTTGTCCGGAACGGATTCCGGATGCTCGCATTAAAAGCCCGCGGCGTAACTTCTCGAAGCGAAGTTGGGAAATTGTTTCATTCCGTCTTGCGAAATGCTTCCGCGAGTAATAAAATTCGTATTAGATATGACGTCGAAAGATTAAGTTGCTACCGAATTTTTTGGTTGTAACTTACCAGTCACTATTTAGTGATTCGGGTTGATAGTGGCGTTGCAAGATTCACTGTGCCCTCGGTATGAAAGAATAAGTGTGATGTATGTTGTTCATAACACCGTTTGCTTCCGCGTGTAATTAAATAGGAGGAACACGCTAGCTCTCCGTTCATACGAATTTTTATTAGACTGGAAACAATGGATTCTGGAAAACTGCAGCTTACCGAATGAAAGCTCCTTGCAGTATTTACACCGTCGACCTTATTCTATTTTCATTATTTCGTATTACACGCAATTTTCTCTCATCGTTCTATATTCTATACGGGCCGCGACTGACGTTTATATTAGTCTTTATACAAAGTTCTATCCTGTAGGAAAATGTTTAAAAGTTTTTAAGATTGACTTTATACATGCTCGTACTCGCTGTAAGGAGAAAGGGACACGTCAAAGGAATTCAATCAAATAATATGCACAGGCGAGGAATATTTTAATTTAATTTTCTCCTACATTAAATTAAATTAATTTTGACAATCCCTTATACAACATTCCACTCACTTTCTATACGATGTGCATTTGATTAAAGATTTATTGTTAGATCCATGTTGGGAATTTTGTGTAAACTAATAAATGATGCAGCGCACATGATGTTTAGAATTTATTTATGAAATGTGAAAAGATTCAAACTGAACATCGAGTTGGTACGATTTAAAATGGTAGATAAATCAAAAGAATTTAAGAACATGTTATTTTCAGTAAACTGATCATTAAAGAAACAAAGAAACTAACAAATTTAAGACTATTTCGTAAATGATAATTAAATTCTCAGGCCCTGTCACTTCACCTTAAAGTTCTCGAAGTTTTAACTAGAGCCGTATTCCTCGAAATCCCAGCCGCCAAATAAACCCCGCTTCGCACCGACCGCAGATTGATTTAGCGCGGCGCTCCCGCCCCCAGTTTGCCACAGTTTTTCCAGCTCAGCAGGCCATAACTTTGGAATAAAATCACAAAATTAACGATTTTACCTTGGAAAGGAACTGACGGTCTTGGGCCGGCCACGGGAAATTCAGCGAGCGTGTCCCATTCACTGAATAAAATCAAAACTTCACGGCCCCGCTAGAGAAAGAAGGCGAGACTCTCCGCGCAGCGTTCCCGACCGGTATGAAACGCGATTTCACCGGAATTGGCCGTGTTACAAAACGATATTCAATTCCGTCCGCGCGTTTAGCTCGCGCCTGCGGGTCGGGGCTTAGGGCCGAAGGATCCGCGATTGTCTCGAGGAATATCGAACAGTTGCCCCATCAGGCAACGGCTCCGACGTGTAACAGCTGCTGTATTCTGGATCAGCGAATAAAAAGGCGTCGGGACTTCGGTGGGGTTCGAGGACAGACGAAAATGGAGGAAAGAGGGACGGTCGGTGAAAAAAGAAGGAACAGAACTGGTAGAAGGAAAGAATGGAAGAAAGGAGGAAGAGAACTGTCGAGAGGCCTCGACGCTGAGAAAACATCGACGCTGCATTTACGTGGAGAATATTCCTGGGTAACCGTGCATCTCTAGGAAGCGTATGCAGTCAGACGAAGGGGGTGAAGTCTAAGGGACGAAGAGCGAGAGAAACAGGGGCGGGATACGATACCGGTCTACGGCAGCTTGCTGGCAGCTATATCAGGTTACGCTCTAGCGCCCATCTACCCGCCCAACCACCCATCCGACGAACCTACCACCTCGTCCAACCCCCTCGCCGACTCACTCTTTCACCACCCGCACCCTCCCGCCTTTCCCACGTCTCTCTCGTTTTCTATTTACAAGCCTCTCTCTCGCTCCCGTCTGCGAGCCACGCGACTCCCTCTCAACCTTTTATGTCACCGAGCCTCGACATTATCACGGAACACTACATACTAGCAACATTCCTCGCGCCGTACCCTCGATCGCCCGCAACCACCGTCTCTGACCCAACGCAGACTTCGTGAATGCCACAATTAGATGAGCAAAATTTATTTTCAAATCCACAAAAACGAACTCGCAGTTCTCCATGCATTTATGCATTTCAAAAATATTATGTTTGTACTGTTCGCTACAGTGTGCCCAAATGGGACAGAATTTGGTTCTCCAGTGTGCATATGTATTTTGTCGATAATTTCTTTTTGCTCTCTGCAGAATTGGTGAAGTTTTTACCTGTTCTATATTCGGTAAAATGCTGGTAGAAACCGTAGCGTAAACAGTACCGGCTGAAAGCAAACGGTACCGTTCTAGACTTCGCCGTAAGTAGAAACAGCCAGCAATGATCAGACACGCAAAACGAGGACACTCGGAATTGGTTTTCTGTCGTGGTAGTATCGAAAGAGGAGCAATTCTACAAACTGAGTTGACATCGTGCGGTATATACATGTTCGATCTAAAAAATTTAATTCAAAGAAATTCCTTGGGATATTTCGATGGGTATTTACTTTGCGATGAGGTCTGTGTTTCGTCTGATATTAATATAAATACCTTTAATCCAAACATTTCTATTTCTTTCAGACTATAGTATTGTTTCTTATGTGTGTGTGTGTGCTCTCAATTCATAAATATACTATCCATATTTATAAATAATTGTGATAAGTAGGCTTTATGCGTTCATGAAAAAATGAGTTGATAAAATTTGGAACAGTGAATGGATTGCAATGTTTAACTCTTATATGCTCCAAGAATTGAGTTGATGAAATTTGAAACAGTGAATGGATTGCAATTTTTAACCCTCTCATACGTTTAATCAACACATTATGTTTTATTTATAGCATCACATTTTAAGGAAATACACCTCACGACGTAGACATAAAAGGATGAACAATTTAACAGTGTGTGAAAATATTGAAAGGGTGAATTTTCACCCTGAGGAACGTATGAGGGTTAAACAATGGAAAATGTTTATACTAGACTCCTACTTCTCACAATTAATTCGACGGAGAGAATCTTTATGCAAAATAATAGTTGTTTGCGTACATTGGAAACACAGCAGCCAATGATCTTATTAAGCTGAAAGTGATACAGTGATGTCCTTAAATCTTTTTAATATGCCACAGCTTTATATTGTACGTACCCGTTTTTATCATAAACGCATAAAATTCGCAGTCTAGTGAAGGGAAGAAAAGTAATTATTTACATTAGGAGCTTTCTGACCGACTTTGATGATCTTGAAATATGTTATCAAGGTCATCATTCTGAACAACTTTTTCATATACATGTTACCGCCTCTCGATTTTAGTTGAATGACTTGACAACATATTTCAAAGTCATAAAAATCGGTGAGGAAGCCCCTTATGTAAATAATTACCAAGAGAGACGCGTATCTATGAATTTTTCTCAGGAAAAATGTACAAAATGATATTTCTGGTGCTTGCAATTGATCTTGCGTAAAGGTGCACGCGACTCTCAGCGACCCGTGTCTCCAAGATTTTAGTAAGCCCTAAGTGCCCGAAGATTAGCAGTCTATTCATTAACGTCCACTTGCAAGAGCCCGCCGCGTAAATTAGAATACATTGCAACGAAGTGGCTCTCGGTTGGCCAAAGACGGGCTTGCCGCTTTGATCATCGACTGCCACAGTAGGGCAAAGGTGAATCGATAGTGTCCACAATCGTCTTTTGAAGTCCGAAGGCGGGCAAAGCTGCCAAGTGAAGTCTCGTGTAACGGACAGCTGTCTCACAGAAGTTTACCGTCGTCGAGCATCCACAAAAGAGAACGGGGGACTCTTATTCCAGTTTCATAAAGGTTCAACCGGGGACGAACTTTCCGCCGTAACTTCCGAGCCCCATAACTCCGAATACTCCGCCGATTTTTAACAATTCCCTGTTTTTACTTGTAGATCGGACCCTGAATATAGAAAAGAAAATCTTTCCGGGACGAATACCGACCTCATTATGCCAAGAACCGCCGCTTGTACGAACGGGTTTCTAAAATGAAAATTCACAGGGTCTAGAGAGACCGAGAGAGATAGTGAGAGAGAGAGAAAGAGATGCCTAGACCGACGTCGGTGAACTTCGGAATTGGCCTCCCATGATTTCTTCCTTCGTCCGGAGTTATTACCCGAGCAATTCCGATAAAACGGCGAACTTTCTGATTGATAATCCCAAACCGCAGAGGAGCACGTGACACGGCCAACGTCGCGAAAGTCCCTTCAACCGATCCACATTCGGAAATCCGACTTTTTGGCGGGCATGTGTCGATCCAAGATCGCCAGATGCCGTGGATTGATCCATCTTCTTTCAACTCCACTTCTCTTTCAATTTTCTATAGCCTCAATTCCGAAAGTCGTGGAAGAAGATTCCGAAGAAAATTTTTCCGATGGATCACGACAATTTTTACTCCTGTAGAACTGCTAATTTACAAACTGTACTTAACTGTGCTTATTACCGCGTATTGACGGGAAAGAAGTCTTACATCGTTCTGACTTTAGAAATTTTAAAGGGTGGAAGATCTATTTGAAAACTGAAGTTCCTTTTTACATTTTAAAAATAAAAACGTTTCGATCGGTATTTGAAAATTAATCTTACAATTTAAATTTCAACTTCTTTTTATTTTTAAAGTGTATATGATTATTGGGTTCACTGAGGGTTTCAAATCTGTTTATCAATCTCCCACTTTTTTCCACTCTTCCCATTCCACGTTCCACATTGTTTAATTTCGGTGATCGAATGTTTGTTTGTAAAATCTTTCTATTATAACATATTTACATTTAGGTTTATAACAAAATAAACACAAACATTTTTCCAACAATTGAGTTTACCCGTAGTTCCTACAATTTATGCTAAACCTACTACTATTCTTACTTAGCCCATACATATACTATCTTTTATTTCTAACGTATTTGTTTAATTCGAATGCGATGCTTGGTCCATGTTTTGTGATTTTGAGAGGGAAAATTATATTAGAAAGGAAAAAAACCCTCCTTCATTTTCAAGTTTACACCTATCAGTAGTTACTGTTAATTATTAATATTGTATGTTGTGTCTAAGTTAGATTAAATTCTATTGCACAGGACTTATAATTTAGATTTCTTCAAGTCCTAGTAATTGCACTATGTATCACATATTCTTTAGTCGACGATGATCGAATGAGAACCGGTGCTTTCAAGGGGACCATTGTCGCTGGTCCTTTTATTTTTAAAGAATTTTTAAAGAAAATTTCAGGGTGCCAGAGAGTAGACACATCTCCCTTTAAAACAATCCCAATTAGAATGGAATATTTTTCTTCGCAAGCTTAAAAAAATTACAGAATCGTCAATTTTTGGTACAATTTCAATTCAGTCATGGCTCGGTCTCCTAAAAACAATTGTTTCAATACTTCTCAAACATGTACAAAGAAACGAAGTTTCTCGGTATGAAAAATTTGTGGTCGAGGAGTGTTGAAGAATGGTAGAAATAAATGTTTGAAGGGGATGTACGAGGTGTTAAGCGGTGATGCTTGGAGGAAAGGGAAAAGTCTCTGGGGCAAAAGTCCGGGATAATTGACCAGCGAAAAGTCACATCACGGTTAAGAGGTTAATGATCAATTATACAGGGCAGCGTGCCGGTTCTCGCGCGTGGTCGTGCACTCGCGACTCGTTAGGGAAGACAGGTGGCATCCACGCTGTCGAGCTTTGCACGCGAATCAACTAGAAATCACCCGATCCGCGGACAGATTCACACAGGCCAGCACAATTTCGAGGTAACCCCGGGACAGCTGTGCGGGATGTCCGTCAGTCGTGTCACGAATATGATCCTCGGGATGCCCGTCGAGTCGGATTTGTCCCTCCGCCTTCTAATTAATTAATGCATTAATTTACCCTCCTCCACCCACTCCTCCCCTTCCCTATAAAACCCCCACCACGACGTCACAGTACCGTTCAACTATATCGCTTTGGGGTTAATCAACGGAAATACAAAAAACGGCGAACGAACGAGTCCAATTTCGCTAATGTACTCATTTTGTTAGGATTTCGCCGAGCTTTGGGTTTATTATACGAACGCCTGTGGGTTTTGCTGTTTCTTTGCTTTTCTTCCTTCACCCTTATACTCTCTCTCTCTCGCTCTCCTTCTTTCTTTATTTTTTTTCTTGTTAATGGTGGACTGAAAGAAATGCGAACGCGGAGCAGAACTCGATGAGATTCCAGCCGAATGGGCGAAATCCGAGGCGAGGTTTGCGACGAAATTTTCAAAACGGAAAAGACGAACATTGTTGTTCGCTGGTTCGAGGACGCTCAAAGCGGACGGAGTCGAATTGTATAGTACCCGGAGAGATTTATTTTCGATATTTAGTTGCTCCGGGATTATTTAGTAGGATCTACGGATTTTTCAAATGCAGAATATCAAGTACAGACAGGCTTCGAAAATCACTGGATTCTTTGAACTGACTGCGAGCTATTTTAAAGGATGGTTGTTACAAAAGAATTATTTATTTTCTTAAGACGAAGTAGTTTTAGATTATTTTTAAAAAATTATTCATAACAATATGCTTCTAAAAAATCCCCACAAAAAAGAACGCATAGAATATTCGCCCGCAGAGCAAACATTAATCAAGAAGTGACTAATTTATGTCGATCTCGAGTTCTGGCAATGTGTGCGGTAAGTCTTAGAGAAATTTTCACTTGAAAAGAGTTCTTGAAAAGCCTATTAATAGCGTTAAGTTGGGAAAATAAGGGGCAGATGAAACATTACTGAAGTAATTCGTCAGAGAACAATTCATTCGGTGCTTATACCGATGAATATACAAATCGCGATCACAAAGAAAAAAAGGTACGGCAATTTCACGAATTATATTTTTATTTATATATATTATTTTCTATATAATTTCTATTATCTACTACCTACTAATCTACTATATCTACTAAATAATAAAAAATATAATTTTCCACATAATATAATCAGTACATAATTTATATATATGTATATTATAATATATGTGTGTCACAATATAATAGTGAAATTTCCGTACCTTTTATTCTTTGTTATCGCGATTTGTATATTAGTCGTTATAAGCACCGAATGAATTGTTCTCCGAAGATTTACTTCTGTAATGTTTCATCTGCCCCTTATTTTCGCAACTTAACGCTATTTAGATGATTTTCAGGAACTCTTTCCAAGTAAAAATTTGTTTAAGTGAATATTTTGCAAAATATATTCAATAAATATATAAATATTCTATACCACATTAAATACAAGAAATCTTCAGTGTTCAGACAGTTCGCAAGGCACGTGCATGCTCGGCTTTTCTGCAGATAAATTGATTTCCGGTGGTAAAGCCTGAAATTCCTCGGTATGGAAAGGTAACGAAACTGGTGACTCTTATGCGAGGGAACACGCAATTAAGCCGGGGCTTAAATAATACGGGTAGGGTAACGGGAAGAATGAAATTGGAAGTAGGTCGTCCAGTTCGAGTGGTGGAAAAAAGAATCGCATTCATCTGTGGTAAAGGAAGGAGAAGCCGGATCCGGAGCGACCCTGTTTCGTTTCCTGGTACGGGGATCGGGTCGAAACGATAGGCGGGTACGACGACGACGACGACGAGGCGACGTGCCGCTAGAAAAACGAATGCAAATGGAGAAACGTTTTCGAACGAGCCACGTCGATCCGATTACCGCGCGACCCGTGGACGGGTGTCACCGACCATTAGCGGGAACTCGAATTTCAAATCCCGTTTCCGTGATTACCGCGACGGAAACGAGTCCGTGAAAGAGAGGGAACAGAGAAGGCGCTAGGGAAAAGGGTTGACGCGAGAAGCACCGATCCAGCTGGCGATCGTCACGAGATCCTCACACGTCGCATTCTCTGTCGTCCACTGACGTCACCAATCTACGTACTCCTCCCCGATTTCTGTACCGATTAGGTTAATTAGAAAATTGTCAATATCAATCAATCAATTTAATAGTTAATTTTCATAATGATCTGTACAATGATTGGACACCATCAGGAAGGAATTTTCACAGTTCAAATTTTGCTCCTTGCTGAGAACATTTCCGCTTGAACAGCGTAGGAACACCCCCTTAATAGTTAATTTTCGTAATGGTCAGTCCAATGATTGAACGCCGTACGGAAGGAATTTTCACGCTTGGAACGCTCTAAAGTTAAGCTCTCAATGGAGTTCATGGAATAATTACAGAAAGGTTTTGTTCGATCCGCGCGATAAGGGTAGTTAAGCAGCGTGCACTAATAAATAAACAGGTTATAAATCTCCTTTATCTCACTTAACCGTTCCTTTTCTCGTATCGTTCCTTTTCATGACCCCTTTTATGCATTGAATGCGAAAACGCTACATAAAGATATTATCAACGTTTCAAGATACGATTGTAAGATTTATTTTGTATTATACAGAACCATTGCTACCTCGTTCTTCCAGTGAAGTGGCTTTCGTGTTACAAAATATTATTTTCCGTAGACTAAATATTCCTGCTGGCAGGAAGATCTCTGGACTTCGATTTCTCTCCACTTCGTCGTGTTTTCAATTCTTTGATATTCGAAAGGGTATTATGTCTCTTTGCGTGGGCGTAGTCATAACTTCGCTCGACATGGAGTTATTTCAAATACTAGAATTTCTGTGGATTGTTAAACGAAGAACAACTGTTTAAACAAATATACATTGGAAAACCCCTTTGGTCGAAAATAGAATGAAAAGTGAAATAAATAAATAAAAGAAGAAAATCCTGGTACACGAAGAAGAATCTATCTCAAGAAACCATTGTGACCATAAATAGAATTAGATCTGGCCATTATAGTCTCAACTTCTCTCTAGCTGAAATCAATGTGGTAAACAACAATAATTGGTTAATAAAAAAAATTCCACTTAACGAAATAATCCAAAGAAAAATTATTTTACTGAGGAAACAGAATACGTCATAATTTGAAATAACATATAAGCCAAACAGGACAATTAATTTGCACAATTCCCAAGTCTGATTGGTACTTAGTAGATTGTGTTCGCTAGGATTCAGCCTCGATACCGTACGGCGAGTGGTTAATTACAGTAAAATCGCTGGAACGGTGAATAGATAATTGTCGTAAGTGTGCTTCCATAAATCTTCGTCGAATTTCCATGAACATTTACGAGCGTGCATGTAACGTTTTCTTCCGATTCACTGCAGCAACTCGTTTAATCTGCTCGCTGATCCTGCCAACACGGACGGCGTCTCTCTCATTGTGTAAATATAAACTGTTTAAACGAAATCGGAGCCTTCGGGGTCTTCAGAACGCAAACAAACTCGAATGATGAATCCTCTCGTGTGAAAAGCTTCCCGCGGATAAAACCGTTCTCCCGCTTAAGGGGTTAATTCGAGCACCCTCCGGGGTGAATATCCTTCGTGACCAAGTGTCGTTCAACGACTGAGCACAAATGTACACTGCATTCGAACTAGGCCGCCTTTCTCTTTCCCCATCCGATCATTACCGTTCATCGATCCCGACTGACAATTTCTAAGTCTAACAAATTCGAAAAAACATTCGACAAGTATTCGCGATCTTTTCACCGAACCGAATGAACCTCTTTTTGAAGTACACGCTCGGGAAGAATCCAATTAAAAAAGTGCCCACACATATGTATTATGCACGTAGATATACCCCACATACCGGCGGTAGACGAAATTTTATTTCGAGTGCCACGTTTTTGCGCGAAATTACTACCGTCCGACCGACGTGACCGACATTTTCGGAAATACGCGGAAGTGCGGCTCTTCCGACCGTCAATGTGATCTATCGCCATTTGTATTTTATTATGGCGCTCTCTTTTAACTCTTTCGCCGGCTTGACACTGTGACAGGCTCGCCTGTAATCCGAATGAACTGTTTTGAATAAAATAATAGCTCGCGGCTGGCCTGCTGGCAACAGGATAAAATGTTCAGAATTGTTTGTTCGAACAAAGAATTTTGCAATCCATGTTTATCTTTTTGGATTTTAAAACGCGTCATATTAGTTTATCGATTAAAGATGATTACCTCATTTTGTAAGTATCGCTTTTAAAATATTTTCTTTAGTAAATTAACACGTCAGAGCACTTACACTCAATACAAATCTAAGAGAAGACAATATTAGAAACGTCCTCCTCTTTTTTAAATCCATCGATTTATCTAAACTGTTATAATTTCACCTTTGTAAAACACTTTTGGTAATTATATAGAAGAGGTCTGCGTACTCCGATTTTTATAAAATTTTAATTTATTAATTTAATTTATTAAAATTTCATCAAAATCAGAGTGCGCAGACCTTTTCTATATAATTACCACACTTTTGATTGTAAATTGTGTGGTTACTAATGACCTAGCTATTAATGTAACCGCATAAAAATAAACAATAAATAAATAAATAAAAAATGATTCAACCCATTTATACTTGTGTTACGTTGCATTTGTATAGGATAAAAAACATGTTAGTTACGAGGTTATGAATAAACTATTTAACGGTAAAATTACTCCGAATAAATACCTTGGCCAGAAATGGTCTCGAACAGTTCGCTTTGAGAATCGCGAATCCATCCTGGCGTGAAAATTCGACGTCACTAGATATAAAAGTTTTATCAATTATTCCGGAGGAAAGTCAATTCGGAGAGACCGGGAGCAGTGTTTACGCGGCGGCGGCGTATCTGTTTTCTCTCGTCGGAAGATCAGGGAAATTCGCTTGGTTTCCCAAGCAAAAATGGAAGACATTATTTTTCTACGGAGGACAGAGGTGCACGGAGAATTACGTAACGCGCGTGGTTGAAAGCAACGAAACAATGGCGCCGGCTACCCGGTTCTCCGGCCGGGTGCATTTCCGGTGGCGATTCAACGTTGAAAATCCACGTCTACGCCGTCAAATCCTATCACGGGGAGGACATAAATTTCTCCGGGGTGGTTGTAACCCTGGCGCACGGTCCACCCTTTTCAGCCAACGGGTGCCGCGTGCAGCCCTATAGATACCTTCTCGCAATGTCATGACTCGCTTGTGTCCCCGCAACCGTGTCACCCGGACCAGAGATCGGACATTTATGATTCCGTTCGTTCCTCATCACGGACGGCAAACGCACGGTCACCGTTCCAGCCGACGCACACGTACACGCGTGACAGGTCGTCCCACTCGACGGCCGATGTATAATACAATGCCTTCCATATGCATTACACTAGTGGCCAATAAAATTCCACTGCCGCTCGACAATACACTCGAAACTTTCCATCGGATAGGATACAGCCTCGCCAAATGACTCTCGGGCCAGCTTCATTTACCGAGTCCATCATTTTCATTCTCGAAAATCCATTCTAATGCATTTCCCATCGGAAAACAGTATGCATATATTCAACAAACACGCAGCTGAAATGCTCTGTTTGAAATAAATCACGTTTGGAGAGACTTTTAGTTAATTTAGTAAGTAACTTTAATATTTGATGATTTACATAAAACGACATATTGACCAACCATCTCTCACGACATACCAATCCCATCTAACTCTCGCCGTTGCCTTCACGCGGAACCGTCACACGGTTAATGTAAACATCGCTAATCCAAATTTCTAACTTCTTTATTTTTCATTATTCTTTGATAGGACTTCGGTGACCATATTTGTGGCATTTTTCTAATTAAAATCATACCAAATATGATATAATTCCGATGATATTTACTTGTGTAATAGGCAATCAAAGTTTCGGGCGCGCGGAAGGATAGTCTCTTTCTTTCCCATACACTATCCTTCCTCGCACCCGAAACATTAATTGTCTATTACACAAGTAAATATCATCGGAATTATATCACATTTGGCATGTTTTTTATTAGACAAATGCCACAAATATGGTCATCAAAGTCCCATTAAAAAATGATGGAAAATAGAGAAGTTGGAAATTCTGATTAGGCAGGCTCACCGATATATCCAAGTCGCATGATGTCATTTCTCGACGACCGATGCCTCTTGTGTTTCGTGGCTCCTCAAAGGGGTACACCCCGCTATAGTGGGGATAGATCTGGGACATTTACAGGTCAGACTTTCCGGACATTTATGGATAAAATACTGTACAATGTAAATGTACATACTAACACGTTTTCTAATATGCTCATTCATTAGACAAGTCACCCTACTTCAATGATATCGATATCAATCCAATTATTCAATATAAGATACACAACTGCCGCTCAAATGAATCCGGACACTTGCGAAATGTGTAATAACAACGCGTAAAAATTACTTAACCACTCGTTCACGAAGATCTCAAACAAAGTCTAACAAATATGAACGTCGCACCTTTCTATCTAACAGAAATAAAATTTCATTTGTTTCTAATCAATATTTAAGTAGCCGTCGAAATACTATAAATTTCCTTTTCTCTTCCCCGACATATTTCGTGATAAATCGTTTTAGTCGTCGTAACTGTAAACAAAATGATACGGCGAGGAGTTAAAGATTTTTGGAACAGCAAAATTCTTCATTTTTCCGAAACTCTTACACTTGATGTCGATGATCGTCCAATCGGTACACACACTCGGGATCGGGAAGTTCGGCGCGGAACTCTCGCTAATTATCCCAAACACGGAAAGTAGCGTTGGTCAGAATCCCGACTAAAATCCTCTGCTCCTCAATCAACAGTGATTAAACCTTTCCCAATGAAGTTTGCTCTCGTGCTTCTAAGGCCGGCGCAGTGTTTCCCTTGGCAGTCTCCAGTCGGGTACCGAGAGCAGAGAGATCGAGCCGACTGGATAGAGTGTGTTTGTGTGAGAGAGGGAGGGAAAGAGAGAGAGAGCGAGAGAGAGAGCAGTAGGGCCAGACCGCTCGATGCCATTATCGTCCAACGTTAGATTTTCTGGTCGAGCACCGGTGCCCTGTATATCCGGGGCTCGCCTAACCGAATATGCATCCGCGTCCATCAAGCGTACAGAGAGATAGCGTTAACAAGCTGTATATAAGCGACGGCGCAGAGACCGATCTGCTCGTCGACATCAAAGAGAGTCCACCCCCCGTGTTTCCTGCCACGGATCTCCCCGAGGCCCGTCGGGACCTAGCCGGCACGAAATCAGGCTCCGCAGCGAGTACAGGTGCCCCACGGGCATCGTCGTCGGCGACGTCGTCTACGACGACGAGGTCGACGTCTACGTAGAGTTCCACTTCACGTGGCTGAATGGCTGGTGAGTATCGAAGGTGGGTCACCGGTAACGCGGTCGAAAGGTTTCATCGGAGCCTGGGGCCAATGTTTCTGACCGCCAATCAGTCGGTTGGCCGATGATCACGGCTCGGCTTCGTGCCACGTCAGTGAAAATCGCTACCAATCCTGCCAACGAATCAAAGGGCGGGAGGGTAGGAAGTTTCTAAGTTGCGGTTATTGCGACCGATCGATCGACCCCGACCGGTAACTCTGTGTAGCTTATGGAGAGCAGTAAGCTGCAACGCCGCTCTCTCTCTCTTTCTCTCTTACCTCCTCCTCACTAGTCAACCCTTTCTCTCCAGCCTAACCTCTCTCGCGGCTCGAATCCCCAACCCTCTTCGCCATCATCCCTCTCTTTCTCCTTCGGTCTTTTCGCCCCGTAGGGACAATAGGAACACCCGGGAGAATATCAGAGGATAGAAGGCAATGGTTCCCTACCAGGCTGCGATGCAGCCCACCCGTCGATTGGCCAGCGGTGAGAGAGCACTTCCTGTTAGCCTCGACCCTCGTCCGCAACTAGCCGCAGGCCGCAAGCCTTGGCTCCTGCGAGCCGTAACCTCTAACCTCACGCTGTTCGGCCTGACCTCCTGCCGACAGCGTAATTGTTTAGAAACCCCTTGATCTGTAATTTCAGCGCCCGGCCGCCTCTCTACACGAAACATCGTTAACACGGTTTCGTCCTTCTCTATCTATCTTTCTACCTGTCCTTCACTCGCACCATCTACCCTCTCCCCTTGCCATACCTTTCACCCACTTACTCTACTCATCCTGCACCCTTCAACCTCCTATTTCGACCCCTAAGCGGGCTACATCCGCGATCTCCCGAGCCTCGTCTTACTTTCTCCTGTAGGCTATGCTCCTTGTTCTATACAGGGTATCCCAAAAAAATTTTAAAACCACGCTTATATTAAAATCCAGTAAAAAGGAGAAAATAAACTTGTTAAACTATATTAACGTAATCGTCATGGGCGCTCCACGCTTTTATTTAGAGTCACTAATGTATAAAATTGTCGCATAGAAATTGTCGCGTCTATAGAAAATATACTGTACTTCTTTATCACTAAACCTGCCGAGCACTAGGTAGTCAAAATGCTGGAAAAAATGACAAAGCTTTATTCATTTAGATTCTGCGCAATTTTTATTACAATAAATGGATAAAGATCGAATCAATTTCTATCTAAGCATCTTTATAATTTTAATAATTATGAAAAGCACTTGATCGAATCAATTTCCAATCTAAACTACTTCATAACCAGCATGGTAGGTTTAATGTTGAATCTTTCGCTGCATATTGTACCATATCTGATACAGTTAACAAATCTGGTGTATAGTAAACTAAGAATGTGTATTCTTATTATGTTTATTTTTCTGAAAATGTTGTTTTAATTTTTTCTAATATTTTTCCCTTAAATAAAACACAAGGACCGATCTTGTTTCAATTTTTTCATCGTAATTAAAAAAACATCGCGCAGGGTAGGGTTAAACGGACTCCTTGAGGATGTTTTTTCGAACCACCCCCGCATTCCCCCTTATGGGGGCTCGTTTGAAAGGTCTCAGAAAGACGAGTCCAGGCGTATACCGTGAAATAAATTTAAAGAGGATCTGGTCCCAAGACGACCATTTAACAAAAAATTTTTTTAATTCTGCGCAAAATTTAGGTTCCTGGAACAGGAAATAGAGTAAGGAGTGAAGGGCTAAGCGAAAAATAGGTTACGTAAATAATTTAGCTAGGATAGAATAAATTAGTCTTCAAGTAGAATAAAAGTATTTCTGTATAAGGTGTGGGTACGTTATTTATAAGGTCATTTTATATATGTTTGTCGCTGTTTAAATTTGGTGTTATAATAAAGATGCGGAAAAATGTCCGTAACAACGGTTAAACGGACTGACTTCTCCAGTCGTTTGTACAATATAACTCCTGAACAAAGCCATGGAGAAATTTTCGCAAGGGACAAAGTTGCTTGTAATGATCTCGAGAATCACCCCTTTTACGGAAGTACATGTATATGACACCCTGTATACGTACTCTTTCCGCTATAGACTGTGGAGCCACGACTTTCTCCGTTCAACGTGACCAGTCGATAGACCGCGCATGCACCCCGTCTGGCATCTGCGGTCGCGTCGCGGACAACGACCGCCGGAAAGTTTGTGTGCACGCCGCGCCACGTGAAAAACCAATGAATCGTCGCGCGAAAGGCTCCGGCTTAATTGTGCAAGCCTCGGCGAGCACCAGTTGCCCGGCGAACCTCGGGGGATGGGGTGCTCCGATTCGAACTGTTTTGCTTGGCTACACGAATACCAGACCTTGTACGGCTTGTTCGAACTTCCGCCACGCTCCGCGTTCTTGCACCTACAGCGAGACAGTTTGCTCTTGCGTAAGTTTCCGACCGACCCCCGCGGTGGTTCGATTACTCTTCGCGACAGGTGAACAAAATTATTTTTCACGATTTTCAGGTTACCTCGTGTTTTAATACTAAACCACTGTGTTTTCTATTTTTCCTCTTACAATTATTAATATTGTTATTAAATTATAATTAAAATAAATTATAATTATTATTAAGTAATGTGATTAAAGATGTACAAAATCTAAATAAATAGATCCTTTTTGTAAGCGAAAACATTTTAATCGCTTTTAGCACTCGGTAGGTTTAGTGTTAATTGTTAGAGGACTAGTCAGCTTTTTTCACAATTTATAGTTTCATTAAAAATGTTGGTGACAAATATTCACACTACTGTTTTCTATTTTTCGTCTTACAATTATTGAAATTACGAAGTTGCTTACGTGGAAATTAATTCGATAAATTTCGTTATCCAAGCACGTAATGTGATTAAAGTTGTACGAAATCTAAATAAATAGATCCTTTTTGTAAGGGAAAACATTTTAATCGTTTTTAGCACTCGGTAGGTTTAGTGTTAATTGTTAGAGGACTAGTCAGCTTCTTTTACAATTTATAGTTTCGTTAAAAATGTTGGTAACAAGTATTCACACTACTATTTTCTATTTTTCGTCTTACAGTTATTGAAATTACGAAGTTGCTTACGTGGAAATTAGTTCGATAAATTTCGTTATCCAAGCACGTAATGTGATTAAAGTTGTACGAAATCTAAATAAATAGATCCTTTTTGTAAACGAAAACATTTTAATCGCTTTTAGCACTCGGAAGGTTTAGTGTTAATTGTTAGAGGACTAGTCAGCTTCTTTTACAATTTATAGTTTCGTTAAAAATGTTGGTGACAAGTATTGATATTTCAAATCTGCCTTCGCAGATATATTCGTTATAGAAAATTATATGAGCTTTCATTGGCTTGTGTAAACGAGGTTCTACAGTGGACGCATTAAATTCGTAAATGTTGCTGGTGATTATTTACTTTACCGCCAACGTGGGGCTCTTTTTCAAGAAGATTAACGCTTTACCTACCGGAAGACTTGAAATAAATTTTTTAATGACCTCGCTGCGTCTCAAAGAAGCCCTTCTTTTACATGAAAATCTCAAACGAGATTACCAGATCAGGTTGCTCGAGAGAATTTTCCTGCTTCGCGAATAAAACCGCCATCGTCGTGAGGAAAATTATTATTAATGTTTCAATTATTAATCGTTTAATTCGATTAACCTATTAAATCACTACGATTAGACTAGTTCCTAAAAATTCACTCTTCTTATTAACAAATCTAATCTTTACCCCATAGAGTACCCCAACAGTACTATGAATGACAGTAACTTTGAGCAGAGATTATTCTATTGCACCTATCGCGTTCGAATTTGGGCAATGGCCTCCCCAACGATCCCTTAACCCTTCGCTTATTATTGCTAAATTATGTTGATTTTTTTAAAAATATTGTGTACATTTCTTAAAATATTGTTCCCTTGAATAAAACACAAAAACTGACCTTTCAATTTGTTCATCCCAATTAAAAAAAATCATGCAGTTAAGGTTTGAGGGTAAGTGTCTATTTCAGAGCAAAACTATCATGGATTTCTCTCGAGACTTAAAGATAGTGTACACGGTGAGAGGGAGATCTAAAAGAGACTACCTCCTGCTCTTTGATAGTTACGCACGAGAGCAACTAGCGTCAGAAACTCTCAGATGGACACGTACCCTGTGAAAACTCTCATTCACGGGAACGAAGTGGTAGGCTCGAGTCCCAGGTTTGAAAAATTCAGATTGTAATTTCTACTCACGATTTCCTCCAACTTCGAGCATCCTTTCCTCGCGGTGCACGCTAGCGCGACGATCACACCCCCGCCGAACATCAGCAGTAAGAACACGGCTAGTTTCCATCCGTGATCCCTCTGTGGGATCAGTTTCTTAGCTGTGGGCAGCCTGGCGACCTCCGTCGTGGAGACACCGAAGCGTGACGCCTTCACCAGTATGCTCCTAAGCTTCCTGGTCGCCTTCTCGCACGCCATCTTCGTAGGATTGCTCTTCGAGGTGGACCTCGACTTAACGTGCACGTGATCCATGATAATCCTTACTCGATCACGAAAGACAAACACTGGTACGAAGACATAACAACTGGCAAAAGAATAAAGTCCACTTCTCCTCTCTCTCGGTCGTCCTACACACTATCACTGGCGATTGTTCGCGAGCGTCAGTCACGAGAGACGCTCTCTTCCTCCATTTGAATGAATCATTGGGCACCGAGGGTCGAAACTGTTTCTTTCTCTCTCTGTACTTTGTGGCAAGTGATTCCGTCGGTGGAAGGTGAAGAACGGTTTCCGTAGGTGATCTCTCAGCCACTTCGGCCACCGCTGAGGATAGCTCGGTCGGGGAACCGTCGAAACTGTCCCCCAGGAATGAGCAATGTACCAATTCCCAGCGCTGGAACGTCGTCGACGGCTTCACCGCTCCCGTAGATGGACTCTCCGGCAGGGTTTTATGAGATTATACCGGCGGCCGATCCCGCGGTATCGCGCGGATCCTCTTCGTTCACCCGGGCTCGCACCCGTCTCCCATAAGCCGCAGACGAGTCGTTATATTTTTATGCGCACGACGTGGGAGGACGCGAAACGGGACGTTCGTCGGCCGAATGAGAATATCGGACCAGATAAAAGGAAATGAGCGGCGAACGAAACCGTCTAAGTGTACGCGTCTCTATCGTCGACGTTCGTTCGAGGTTTCTTCGGTCACCACCCACACGCGCTTTTCTGGCTATCGAACTTGTACCCGAACGAAGCCCCAGCCAAGCTCGATACTATCTCGATCTAGCTGCTGCTCCCGAAATAACACCTCCCGATCTATTCTTCCTCGAGCTTCGTCTCCAGACTCGCATGGATCGATCGAGATTGAAATCGATAAGTAGTCAAGTTACTCTTTCCGCGATTATTCGAGAGTCGACTTTGGTTTCTGAGATACCACGCTGGTGATGTACGGGGTTCCGAGCTGTCGATGCTCGTTTTCTCGAGGATATCTTTTGTTTCCTTATTTCCAGGACCCGATAATCGGACTCTATTATCGTTTTTACGGAACGACCCGCTATTTTCTCTTATTCCACCTCGGTGGTTCGCGGAATGCTGCACTAATGGACCGGCGATTTCGCGCATCAGCGTGGCTCGTGTTGCTTCTTTCCGTCCCACCTGAAAATAAAAACACCCGTCAGAGGATCGTAACCGTGGATCGTGAAACGGGAACTTAATTGCCGGACTATCCGGATCAACTGAGGCCGAGCGTTACTTGAGTAATGAGGCCCACGGACATAAATCTGTTCTATGGACATCTTAGAACCATCGTTAGGCAACATTTATTCTTAATCGAACCGGCTTAATGATAGCTCTCCGATCGCCAACTAGAATTCCTCTAATGGGAAACTGAGAACGCCTGACCGCCGACATCGAATGTCGTTGATTAATTGTTTACCTGAACTTCTGAAACACGTGAAATATGATCTGCTCTCCGTAATACAATTCCCCACGATATATAACATTAGTAGCTTAACGAGACACTATTAATACAAAATTGTTGTAGAATTTACAAAATTGAACATGTTCATGATTTCTCTCCTCTATTCAAATCATTATAGGGAGAAATAACATTCAATTCAATTTCTAGTTCTTACAATCGATGCAGACAATATTTATTTCGCTTAAACATCCGCAGTTTAATCATCACTAAACTAGATTTTTATGTAAAATAAATATTGTCTGCGTTAGTTACAAGATACAGAGCTACAGGATTTAATTTATTTAGACTTTGCGCGGTTGATATTACAGAATATGTGCTCTAATAAAGATATTTGCTAAATCATTTCTTACGAAAGCATGTTTAGAATTTGCATACTTTTGAATAATCTATGGATCATGGTTAAAGCACTGTCTAATGTAACCTTTAGCAGCAGCAGACTGACAAGTGAACTTACAAGTCACACTCAGTAGTCATCTAATAGTTTCATATAAGATTGCACTGTAAAAGAACATTTCTATGGTTTCTTTTGGTACAGAATAATTATTGAAACTCCGATTAATTTTTATTGTGAACTAACAAGTCACCCTCAATAACGTCATCCAACAGTTTCATATAAGATTGTACTGTAAAAGAAAATTTCTATGGTTTCTTTTAGTACAGCATAATTATTGAAAATCCTATTAATAGGCTTCCGGTAAGTAAAGTGTTAATAGTAGTGAATACAGGTACGATTCTATTGGCTAACGAGCAGCCAATGGTCAGTCGGGGCCGAAAGAGCGGCGGGGATGACGAGGCGATTATAACGAGGCCGTCAGAGCGTGATTACAAAGGGGGAATATGGTGTTTCAGGTAATTGCCGCAACATTACACCCTCTCTCTCTCTCTCTTTCTCTTAATTGCGCGGTACAATGGCACCAAGATCGTTTCGGGGCGATGGATGAAAGTAATCAAGGATCGATGGAATAGACAGACGATCAGTCTTCAGGGGTAACGTTTCCACTCGGCAGAAAGGTAAGCCCGGCCGATATAGACGTAGGACGATCTTATTTCTGTCGATTCGAAATCGGACGTACGCGGCGGGATCTCGAAGCGGGATGGATTTTGAGTGCATTAAAGATGGAGGCAATATCGGGGATAGGATTATCTTCGGACAGACGATATCACGATGAAAATACTCTAGTCGCAGTCGAACGGAAACGAACGGCTTGTCGCAGGACCATGTCCGAGGATTAAGCGAGAATTACCTTGGATTCCCAGTTCTCGAATTCCGTGCACTTAATCCTGTTTCTGTCGGTCTACCTACAGCCGCTGCTTGAATGCCATTTTCTTTTCTCTAATTCTTCCCTGGTTAATCTTAAATCCCTCTGTTAATTACGTCACCTGCCGAGAGACAAAGAGAGAGAGAGAGAGAGAGAGAGAGAGAGAGAGAGGACCGAGGGAAAAACCAGCACCGCGCGAATGCTAATCCGTGTCTCTTATTGTTTCCTTCGTATTTCCCGAGGAGTAAATAACGAGGCGACAGAGTTGGTACAGTGATTCACGGGTTTGTTTCGCCGTGCACTTCAGACAATAAACGCGTTTAAAATTTTCTTGGCTCCGCTCTCCTCGCTTCCCGGTTTCTCATATCAGCGAACGCCCGCCGCGCCAAACCGACCGTCATTTGTTTCGCTTATTTCTAGACGGAGGGACGAAATCGTCAGACACAGTTTAGAGAAATAAATACGACGATTCGGAGAGCGAACTTCAGAGAGAGAGGGGGGGGGGAGTCCCGGTCGAATCTGCTAGCATTCAGAAGTTTTCGTTTCTTATTCGATGGAGAGAACTTGGATTGGATTTAGCGAGGGATCGGGAACTTCCAAAGCTAGGCGCGGGCCAAACAGTTCTTTGAATTTTTAAACAAATAAAACGCACGACGCGTGAGAACAAGAAAGCCACGATTGGATCTTCGGGAAAATATAAATTTTCACGCTCGCGATTCCAAAAGACCGGAGTCGAACTTCAGTACTCGTTTTACTTCAAATGATGTTAGAAGTTCGATGAACCTCTGACACGGCAAAGAAACAATTGAGATTATTATTCGATTCGAGAAAGAAAAATCTGACTGGAAGTCTGAAAAGATTACTGAACTTTCTCCAGTGGAAAATTGAAACTGCCCGAACTTTAAGAATACGAAATTTCAGAAGAGCCGCTGCAAATTCGCGAGGATTAAAACAAACGCGCGGCCAGATAGAACAAAATGGTAGAGGAGGGGGGGTGGGGCGTGTACCGTTACAACCGTTATTAAATTCCACCGGCGGAATCGCGAGAAGAGAATCGTAGATTGCCGGATATCCGGGTTCGTGTTAAATATTAATACAAGGCGGTAGTATCAGGCGCATAAAAGTCTCCGTGCGATTCCGGGGAAAGGTGTAGACTTTTGTTAGGGGTTGAACGGGCCGCGCGGGAACGCGGGTCTAATCAAAGACTTTAAGCGTCCTAATCCCGCGTAAAAGAAAATTATGTAACGGCTATTGTTCCGGCGGCCGATCGGCCGGATTACGAACGTTATCGCGTTCTCGCGAGCAACGGTACGAACTTTTCCATGGAGCCTGCCCCTCCCCCCGTCGCTGGGTGTTCGTATCTAAATCACTTGCCGCTAACGATAATCTCGATCCAAGGAACGTAAGCTTAATCGTGCCGAGCTAATTCTCGCTCGAAACTCCCCAGACTGCAATAGTCGTAACATTCGCATGGAAGCCCATGTATGAGAACGTGCCAAGAAAGCTCCGTCGTTTTGAGACCCCCGCCATCCGACTCGGAACTCGAAAGTACTTTCCTTTTAATCGTGAGTGTGTGTAACTTCGGGTTAAAAGCATGTTAAAGGCTCAGCCAATCCGCGACGGCTTACGTCTTTGCCGTTTCTCAAAAGATTCGAGCTCCTCGGGGTTGGTTCTCCTCTTCCTTCCTCCCCGTTTCTACGGGGGTTGGTCGGTAGGCTAATTAGCGCGATCTAATGCAGACACTGTGATTCGGATAGTATTCTCCCGGCAGTAATTCCAGCGGCCCGGTTTTGCTAATCTTCCAGAATTAATCACCGCTGATGTAAGCCCCCAGTCGCAACCCTCTTCGACGCCACACATGCTCGCACCTGCACACATACACACGAGTTTCTTGTACGCGCGACTCACACCAGCCGAGGCAGCCTTAAATCTCGCGTAGCGCGCAACCCTGCCCTGGCATTGTGTCAAAGGGAGGAGCGACGAACCAAGTTTTGCTTGTAAACGCGAAGAACCGTCGTAATTTACGCAGAGTTCGGCGATATTCGCGCGGCGATAATTGGCTGTGTTTCGAAATTTCATTCGCGGGACACGTTCGACTGTTGGGATATTTAGTGAGAACACTCGAGACGGAAAAACGTGGTCTAATGTACAATAATCGGTATGCTGAAATACTGTTATCAACGTCAGTTTCTTTCACGAAGTTGCAACAATTTTTAAACAGAGATATCTAGGGTTCCATTCTCTTATTATTATCCCTACAATATTTATGCGAAAAAATCATATATTAAGAGTTATGATGTATACGATTGCAACATTGATCCTTCCGTATTATAACAAACACATTAATGTTATCGGCGCACTGGTTCGTTCAATTGTTATTTTAAAAACAAATTTTTTTTTTGCAAATTACCACATTAATTTCAACGTTTCGATCTTACTTTGGATCATTTTCAAGAAATAATTGCGTCAGTAAATGCTTAAACGTATTTATATTTTACTGCATGTTAATCTAGAATGAGGACGAATAATACCTACTGGTCCAGGATCTTCATTATTTTTACAATTAAATACTATCTAGCTAATTTTCCGAAACTACCTTAATTTTGATGAGACGCCCAACTTTTTCTCTTAAAAATTCTCGATTGTGGTAGCTAACAGGGGAGCACGCATGAAATATATCGGTTTGACGATTCCCAAAAATTTGTTACTAACTGGGTTTTTTTTTGATAAATCTCAAAATAATTATCTAAATTATTCGAAAAAATATTTGACCTACAAAATTTATGGTTTGATCAAAGAGTCCCCTCCTTCCAACATGTATCGCTAACGAGGTCATCGAAAATGATTACTAACCAGTTGATTCTTTTACTGTTGGTTAGTTAATATTTATATAATTTAATAGCCACATTGTGCTACAAATTGCGTGGTACGTTATCCCGATTCTAAGCTCAAAAGTTGTAGTACAGATCCCTGATGTAAAAATAATTACTATCAAGCTGAATCTTTGTGAATAGGTCTGGATCCTGGATTATACTTGCTTAGTGAAGACGAAGAATTTTTAACTTCATAGAATTATTGAAACACGGGTTGATGCCAGGCCGGTACACAATACAATCATCCTTCCCATCTCCCGTAGTATCTCTCGAATAAATAATTTTGATCTTGATAAAGATTGTACCGTGGCCACAGCATGTTTACAGTCGGTGAAAAAATAATGAAATTCGTAATTCGGAGCTAGTGGAATAGCGAACGGTTCGCTGGACATTCGTCGCGTCATAATTCTAATTCCGAATTTCTCCGGGGCTGATTGGCCACGTCGGCAATCGCGAAGCGGATCGACAAATTCGCCGGCGTTGTTAACAAGATCGTCGTCTCCGTCCGTCGGTAATTCAATTCCAAGATGTCCGCTCGTTTCGAGGAAGTTCGAACCCCGGGTCCCGGACCATTGGGGACGCGGGGTAGTAAGCTAACTAAACCTGAAAAGGTGCTTTTTGCCGGCGGTATTAGCCGTCGATGTTGACCGTCGCGGGTTCTTCGGTCGTGACTCCTGGGATCTGCTCGTATTTTCCAGCAGGAGGATCGGTGCACCTTTATTGGATAAAACTCGATGAAGAACTACGGTGCCGAAGCTATCGACCGGTCCCCGTAGTCTCCGAAAATGAGATACCTTAATAAGGCGCCATCCCCGAGTGTAATTACGCGTTCCAACTTCCTTCGCTATTTTCGTGCTGCCAGTAATTAGAATACCGATAGCTTCAGCGAACATAGACCTTCCTCTCCACCCTGTTCCCCATCCTCCGCGCAACGGCACGCTCTCTCCTCTTTTTACTTCCGGCAGGAATGCGTTCAGGATTCAACGGGCGCGCGCTCTCGGCTGTAGAACTTGGACGACATCCGGCGGTGAAGAAGCACCGTCGGAAGAATCGAAAGCTGGCCATTGTGCTCATCGGAATATCTCTAATTTATCCTCTCGTTACTCCTCAGGCCGCAGTCAGATGAGAATTAATTACGCGGATGATCGCGGGCACTTGAGAGGCACCGCCTTCAAAGCGTTTCGTCGACGTAATATTGCGCAATGCCAAGGATTCGGGCTAGTTCGGTTACGGATTCACGAGGTTTCTCCATTAACCGTGACAAAATCGTGGGGAACAGTACATCGTCGCGTAAATGAACCCGATTCATTCACCCCGAGGATATAATAGTAATCGATGATTGCTTATTGTCGCTGTACACAATGGATATCGGAACTTAGCGAAAATTACGTCAGAGGGAATTGTCAGAGTCTAGTCCTCGATGTTCATCAAGGCGAGCAAACAGGAATTTTAATGCAAGCTGATTGTTTCGTTAATTGATAATTATTAATTGTTTCTTATGAAATGCAATCCCGAGACACAAGCAATTATAGTTCATAATTGATTACTATAATATGTTCGATTGAAAATATCAAGTTATGCAAGTTTTAAAAAATTATGATAGCCAATGTACTTTTAATTTTAATGCAAACAGCGTGATTGTTTCGTTAATTGACTTGTGCATTGCAGTATTTATGAAAAACAAACTTGATAGACAATTATTAATTGTTTCTTATGAAATGCAATCGGGAGACACAAAAAATTATAATTCATAATTGATTACTGTAATATATTCGATTGAGAGTATAAGGTTATGCAGGTTTAAAAAAATTATGACAGCCCATATACATGATAAATGATACAGTGTATGATGTTAGTACTGTTCAGAGTAGACTATATTTTCAAATACCATTAAATTAGGGTTAATAATGGATGTAGTTGGTAGGGGAGTCAATGCTCTTTCCAATGGATTTTGTTTCATTCCGATGTCTCAATCCTTTCTCGAGATATAAGCGATCAAAGTTTGCGGATAAATATGAATGGGGAGGGTCCATTCATAAATAAGTGCGTAGTAATAGTAGACACTGAACTGCCCTAACTAACGTTGAGTAGAGGTAGGTCAGTACCACCGTGCGAGAGAGAACGCAACATGCTGTGCGAGTGTGACGGAGACAGTCAAATGTCAAAAAATTACTTTGTCTTTACACGACGATTTCTCGGGAACTAAACGTTGCATTGCAACAAAACAAACGTCATTCTCAAGAGCAGGCTTCCCGCTTTCCAACAAACACAGTTTCACCAAAATAATGTTAATAATTGCAGAGTTACAACAACTTAAAAATCACCAAATTTTAATACGATCTTTTCGCCTATTTCACGATTTTTAATGATTTGATCTTGATAAATATAGTTTGTTTAACACTGATTCACACATTTTGGTATAAAATATTATTTATAACAATTTTATTAACTATTTGAGAACGTTATTAAACAATGAGAACCGAAGTTCTCACATGTAATGGTGTGAAATTAACTTGCACATGTTTCTTATGTGACAAATATGACCCAGCTCAAGTTTCTAACTATCTAAACAATTTATCTTTTTGTCAAATAAAAATTGTCCGAATTAATTATAAGAGACAGATATTTAATAAAATGGTGTTCCTTCAATTAATAATTTTTATGAAGTGAAATTGACGTGAAAATTTTTTTCTAATATCTTAACAATTTTTATTATAATTTTAATATAAATATACTTTAAAATTCGTTGTACCTATGATTATTGATTCTACGGTTACAGATGCATGTATAAATCAAAAGTTTTCTCTCCAATAACTCACTTGGACACAGCATTAATTTTAATAACAATAACGATAAATAATCCTGATTTCTATTGAATGTTGCAACTCGGAAACAGTACTCACCATGTAACAGTCCCTGCTTTTCGTCGAGTATTTTCTGCGTCCCGGTAACAATTGACGCGGTTCACAAAATCGGAACGATGGCATGGAGATAACCAAAACTGTGTGTGTTCACTTTGACTTTCACTTCACCTAAGCTCGGCGATTACTCCCACCAAACCTGATCGGCCCGGCCGAAGACGCACTACATACCGTCAATTAAACCATTAAACAACGTCTGTAAGTATGCGCAATAAAAAAATGTTGGAGCACCCAAATTGTATCGACTTTAATCAGAGAGAACACAGTAAATTAAAAATCAATACTACTTCCCATTTATTACTCCCCACCAAAAAAAAAAATATCAGACTCATTCAGTGCCCAGTAATTGTGTACACGGTGCACCTAAAGAAGCTTTTTCTTTTTATATTTATTCAACGTCGCTCTCAACTTTTTGCTAAAGTTACTTCGCGATGGGACCTACAGTTTATTAAAGGTGGGTTTCGAACTACCTTGGACACCACAGTATTAGTTGGCACATGATGGGCACCATCGACTAATTACTATGTAGTTGCTACATACTATCGAATATTTAGTCGACAGAAATTTTGTTTTAGTGGTTACGTCTACATTGCGGGCTATGTCTATACCTACGTCTATACGTCTCATCTTTCACAAATTATTATTTATCCTTTGATAATAATGCAATATAAAGGCAAAGTGTTAATGAACTTATTAGGAATTAAAATCAATTGCAAAATTTGCCACCGAACAAACAAACAAACAAACAAACAAACAGACAAACAAGAAAGCGAGCTAATAAAAACGTGGTAAAATATCTGTTATTGACAGATATAACTATAAAATATTACTTTTTTCTTTAGGTTGTGATTAAAACTTTGTTTCCATAAGTGGAATACAAAATGGTATATACATATATTTATATTTAATAATTGTATAATATTTCTAGTATAATAATTGTTATTTATGCTACATACACATGCATACCGAACGAATTATTCGATATCGCTAATGAGTGAACGTATTTGGTAGTAAATCTTACAAAATCTATTTAAAACTCCCTCCCGTTAAAATTCAACCAATAGCTCTGATTCAGTTAACTTAATTTAGTCGATAGTTTAATCGATGGTGCCCATCACTAGTACATGAAATATTTCCTGTGGTGCCGGCGGCCCTAAAGAAGCTTCCATTTGAAAAAAAATGATGCATAACAAAGTGCTCCATTTGATTCCTATATTACTCTGAAAGATCAGCACAGCACCATCGAAAATCCACACGAAAAGAGAACTAGTAGAAAGTTTGTCCGGAAGGCAAACATTAATCAAGACATGCCTAATTTATGTCGATCTCGAGTTCCGGCAACAGGGAGCGGAACACGACCGGCTCATCTCGTAGCAGGTGATTCGTAGAACAAACTTTGACAATTTCATGATTCCCAGGCGGGTCGCGTGATCCGTCATCGCCGGCGCAATCAAGATCGCGCATAATGTCGTGGCAATCACATTTAAAAGTAAAACCGTAGAAAAATACTGTCGTGATAAAGCGGGTACTCGACGACGATACGCATCCTTGGATCGGGTGGCGTTGTTCCGCGCTTCGTTACGCAATCGTAAAGGGTAAAGTTACGAAACCATCATTACGTAAAATTTTACATCGTCGCTTACTTCCCGGTAAAACGATTCTCGTCGAACGTGCCACGTCTACGACTCGTTCATAGTCGCGCAAATTTCCACGGGTTTTCCTTGGTTCGTTCGCCGCGCCTGCCGCTTTCGTTCTTCATTTATTCAGCCGACTCTGAAGCAGATATCGTGAAAGTTTCAGGCAGCCTGAACATCACGGCTGGAAACAATAGCCACGTGTGCACACGGACACCGCGGCACACACATGCCAGGCCGCACATCCATGGTTGGAAGTTCATTCCCTATTTTTCCTCGCCGACAGCATCGAAGTCGCTCGCGTCTTTATCCGATCGGACGTGGAAGAGTTTACTTCGCCTCGTAATTCCCATCCCCTGTACTTGTTCCCACCCTCCTGTGTAGCCTCTCGCACGTACCACGCTCGCCCATCCGCCCATAAGGCGAGCGTCCCGACGTTCTGCGTCGTTTTTCCCCGCCGCTGTCACGATGAATAAATAAAAATCGGCTCGGGAATCTGCCGGTGTAATTTATCGGCGCGCTATCGGCTTCCCGATCTGAGGGCCGCACTCGAGAAAATCGAGGACATTTCGCCAGTGCATCAAGAATGCACACCCGGAATCGGAACGGCGACGCCGAGAAGGTCGGAAAGATGGAGTGCTCGATGGAAGCGTCCGTATAACGGGAGGCATTGTCATTGATTTAGTACACCGGTGGTGCTTGGGAAATCTCCCTCTCCCCCAGAAAGAATTTTGTAATCGGGTAACCGTCGGTATTCTATGAATTCTGTGCCTTCAAATGTCGGAACTCGGATTTTCTCTTCTATTCTTTAAGTTACAATTTTTAAAATCGGTCAGGAAAGCTCCGCGGTCAGGAAAGCTCCGCGATCAGGAAAACTCCACGGTCAGGAAAACTCCGCGGTCAAGAAGACTGCTTTGTCTGGAAAGATCCGCCACCAGGAAAACGCCGCGGTCAGGAAACTCCGCGGTCAGGAAAACACCGCAGTCAAGAAAACTCCGGGGTCAGGAAAAGAAACACAGCGGTCAGGAAAAGAAACACAGCGGTCAGGAAAAGAAACACAGCGGTCAGGAAAAGAAACACAGCGGTCAGGAAAAGAAACACAGCGGTCAGGAAAAGAAACTCCGCGGTCAGGAAAAGAAACACAGCGGTCAGGAAAAAAACTCAGCGGTCAGGAAAAAAACTCAGCGGTCAGGAAAAATACTCAGCGGTCAGGAAAAAAACTCAGCGGTCAGGAAAAAACTCAGCGGTCAGGAAAACTCCGCTGTCAAAACAGCTCTTCGGTTAGGAGAGCTCCTAGCTCAGGAAAGCTTCACAACCAGCGGAGAAAACGAGAAAATTGGTGAAGTTTCGGCGAAACGACGTCGACAAAATGTTTACCGGTGTCGTCTCGCCGAGCAACATGTCACGCGAAAGACGCGGCAGAAATTGAACGGCAATTTCTTCAACTCGGACTAATTTTCATTAAACTCGCGTAAACATCAGGCATGATCATTAGAAACTTGACTACAGTTTAATGAAGCTTAAAATCGTGAGTTCAAGTTAAAACTTCCAAGCTTAATCGCACGTGAAGAAGTTAATAACTCTTCAATTTCCTACGATGCCGTGGCCTAATTGATCCTCAACAATCTTCACCCCTACTCATTCTGGAAGCGGAGACTGCTTTCACAAAGGATTAACTGTTGGTTCTCTATCTTTCTAATTCGCAATCACGGGTACAATCTAATGGATATTAAACTGTAATAAAATCATCCGTTTCGCTTCTGTTGCAATTAAAAAATACTTTGATTATTCGAATGAAAAAGTAGAATGTATATTAAAAATTGTTTCTCTACCCAGTACCTAACCCTCTTATTACATTTACCCCTGAAGACCTAAAAATTATATTAATACCATTAATTAAGACATGAATAAATTTAGTACGCACATTGTACTTTTTTATTTTTTTAAACTAAGTAGTTATTATGTACTTTTTGGATTATACCGAATTTTCGGACCACTTTCTTGATACTGGCGGATTATTTACGGGGTTAACAATGTATATTAATATAAGAAAAATTAATGGACCTAATCCACTGGATAGGTTACGAGTATTACAATTGTTCGTTTTGTCTTAATCAGTATTGAAATATTTATGGACGCTGCTGTAATTTCATTTGTTTGCGAGCAGGCTTGATCTATTTGTACAATTAAATCGTCGCCGAATTCTCTCCTCTTAGCTTTCCTGGCACCCTCCAACGGTGTCACTTTCTCCTCGAGGATTATTAATGCCTCGTCCCGGGGATGCCGCGACGGGAAGCCAAGAAAATTATATCGTTTCCTCGTTACCAGGCTTGTTCCCGTCTTAGAGTCGGTCCACGGACGAAATCGTGTCGAGCCCATTCATAAGGATTTGACAGGCGGGAATTACGTGTACTTAAATACGTTGAAAAATTCGAAGGGTGAATGGCGTCTGTACGATCGAGGGGTTTGAGAAAGAGAAATTTGTCCGGCACCACGTGGCCTCCCATTGATATATCGTCCCGTTACACGCGGTCACGGGACTTCGAGGGCTTAATGTGATTTACAGGAGGGGGACAGAAGTTCCTCGCGATGGACCGTATGTTTCGAAAGCCCCGGAGAATTATTGGATACGTGACGCCGCGAGTTACCTTAAGCATTTCCGACGATGAAAGTGTTGGGAATCGATAAGACTTCGTCCCCCGCCGAATGATAACGTATGCTTGTCGCGTGTCGTAATCGAATAAACGGTGTTTCCCCGTTTGTCTCGCTTGTCCTCGTATCTTTCTCACTTTCGATAATGGGAGATAACGTGTCAGCCAAGCTATTGGCCCGGTAGATCGAATCCTCTGATCAACGACCTCGATCGTGTACCCCTTTCACCTCGATTTCTCTCGAACGAAAGCAATCCTATTTCTGGTATTTTATGCGTCGAGGAGATCGAACAAATACGCAATAAATATTACAACGTTCCTATCCGTAACCATTTACATATGTTCGCGCGTAATGTTGCTCGAAGAGAACAAGCCTCTGTGGAAATATGAAAATCATGACATGCTGGAATTAATTCACAGTGATGTATAATTTACCAATTCATTTAATGCGCCACTTTGTTCTGCAGTGTTGAATACGAATGTTATTGCAGCGTGATTAATTTAATATTGTAATGCTTTCAGATGCACAATATAATTCTCTCATTAGGGACGGGGTCGCCCGGTTTCATAACTTATGTTTTTTTTGTAATTCGACAAGGTAACTATGCAAAATTTAGTGGCTCTGATCAAAGGGTTTGCGAATCTGTGGAAAATATACGTGCGTCGATTGTGACGGTCGTTTAAATGATTAATCCGACAATTTCGATGAAATATATTGATCGTGCGGAATGTGAAAATTAATTGGAAGGATTTTATATGAACAATTGCTAGCTCAAACGTAGCAGTATATTAGGTCGACCAATGGTCAGACAGAAAAAGGAATGAAAGAAGATATTCTCTGAAGAGCTACGTAATTTTATCAATCTCGAACCAATCTAGTGGACTGCAATTAAATGTAGCAGTAGAATTAGCCCTCCAGCAGCCAGACAATAATGCAAAAGTGACTCCAACTTTACGTGAGCTTTAATAGTTTCCAAGTCCCCTCGGATATCTTTATGAGACTGAAGAAGCTAATCAATAGATTTCAATCAACTTTATCTGTAGATTTCAATCGAACCTGTCAGTAAATTTGGTCGTCCAACAGCCAGACTATAGACGATCTCTTTCTCCTTAAGCCTGATACAATAGACTGTCGGCTGTCCTGATACTGGTTATGGAGGGTCTCGATTATGCTATCTCTATATAGACATCGATTCCATGAGTCTCCATTATCCGGACAGGTAAACAGAGACTCGGGTACTTATCATATCGGAACAGTTCCGTGTTTCCATGCAGGATCGTCGTCTCACTCAATCCAATACTCTGATTTATTGAATGTTATCCGAGAGGGTGCGATCAAGATTCTAATTAATCGTTCTCAATTTTCATAGTAAATCCTCCCTTCAAATAACGTAACCCACATACTAAACATATTTCTGAAATTTATCAATATTGATGTTAACCATTAAATGATCGAAGTCACTCGTCACTAAACAAAGTCATTCATTTCCTGCAATCCGGTGCAATACAAGGATCAATGGATCGTGATAAAACTCCATTGAAAATATACTTTAAAATAATTGAAGAACAAACGTATAAAAAGAACGGAAGATTGGCATCCGTTCGACAATCAAATTCGCCTACTTAGTGTAAAATATAATTTCGTGCTTTATTAATAAATAAATAGAAATACCCATTTCGAATTCGAGAAGACCGAATGTTGAATAACCCAAGCAGATTATCACGTGCAGCGGCACTTTACCGAAAATAGTATATCAAGCAACCTGCACGAATTAATATTTCATAAGCTCAGCAGAAATTGGCCAATTGCAAAACCGATTTAGCACCTCGATCCATCTTCTGGATAAATTACCGTCTCGAATAAGCGTCAGCTCTTTCGAAAATTTAGAAAGATTATAACGCGAATCGCGCAGTTTATGAATAAAGCTGGTCGGTCGATTCGATCGCAAGGTGGACCGAGGTTTTGCGTAAACAGCTCCGCCCGCCAGGTTATTTTTCATCAAGTGACGCACTCGAATGGGGAAGGGACCGGAAGCCGGGGGTCAGACAACCGGAAAGGCGTTATTAAAAGGGCGTGCAGGGACGGACGAGGGACAAAAACCCGGGTAGATTCGTAACAGATGCTTGCGAAACGATATCGAAAACCGACACCAGCATCTGGCATCTCGGTGTTCAAAGGTCGAGCGGATCCTTTCCCTTAAAACGATCGTCAGCCGCCCCTCGTTGACGAGCTCGCGCGCGACGAAGCCCTTTTTGTTGCTCCTCGATTCCCACGGGACCCTTTCGTCGCGCTGAATTTTCGCATCGGCGGCGCAGAAATTTCCCCACCTCCTCCGCCAACCTTTTCCACCAGCAGTTAGACATTTTCTCTCGACGACTCTCTCCCTCTCTCTTTCGTGCGACCGTGCAATTTTCCACGGAACGAGCGAAATGCGTTTCCGAACCGACAGGTAAACATTTGCGCACCTAATCTACGGCTTAGCGACAAAACATTTTCATATCGCAATTGGTAATGCGTTCGACAGCCATGTCCCGCTGATCTGAGCCAATTTATTCCCTGCGGTTTCAACGTTACGAATTTTCCGGGAAATTTTAATCGGTCATTCGCGGACGCTCACGCCGAGATATTACCGAATGAAATCTGCACCTTGCTGATAAGAAAATGAGGGATTTATTTCGAAACGTTACTGACAGACATTGTGCAACGATGGTATATCGGTGCGCACCGCTGTAGATTCCACGATGAATGTGAAACAGCCAGCGCAATAAAGAATAACTCACCATTAATGGATCGAATGGAAATTCGATGTTCAGTAGGGAAATGAATCGCGTTATCGAAACAGCGTTCGCTAATTTTTTCCAACCATTTTCGATACAGAGTTCACAGTTTTAATCATGGACCAAGGAACGTTCGATTTTTAACAGCTACGTTGAACAAGCAAATAGAACAGTGATTATTAGCCCAGTCATTTGGTAGTTTTACCTGAAAAGTTTTCCGGGAGTTTTTAAATGTGTAATTTTATAGATTTCGATGTGTTCTTTCTGAATTTCAACTTTGCCACCTCGTATATTTGCCGTTCGCGCCGTCATATTTTTCGTAAATATACGAAAAACATGTGTTGGTGTAGATAAATTATAATTTGCAGCGTTCGTACGCCAAAACTATCGATTTTACAAAACAAGATTTTATTACATAAATTATAGGAAATTTTCTGTAGTTTAATTTTGTATATAAATGTTTTTTATCGTAAAATGAGTCGGAAAGGAGATATTGTCAAAAAACAGCTATTAGGCGCTATTTTTCCAATATGACGGCGCTACCGGCAAAGATACGAGATGGCAAAGTTGAAATTCGGAAAGAGCACATCGAAATCTATAAAATATTATCCATTTTCAAAACTCCAGGAAAACTTTCCAGGTAACCTCTTTTTTTCGAACCAAATGATTGTACAATATAACATTCGACAGAATTTAGTACGATTTTAATATATTTTACACCTCCAATAGCTACTACCACTGAAAATACTATTTCATTTGATTCCCCCTTTTTAAAATTCACGTAGAAAAATTGAACATCCTCAGTCTACTAATATTTCTTGACCAAACGCTCCGACACATTTGCATTCTAAGATATGACATTTGATATTCCTTGAAACGAAAGAGTATATTTCCAATCGTTAAAATGCTTCGCTAAAAACGTTTTCTGATTAATGGAGAATGCTTTCGACGCGGCACATCCGTTTTTCGTTTCTTCGAAAAGATAGACGCAGCAAAAACCACGCGAAATTCTCCATCATTGTGATTTAGAACTAGATAGCGAAACGTTGCGAAATAAAAGAACCGAAGGAATAAAAATCTCTGTTTCTGAAACTCGACGACGGATACAATTTTTGCCTGCGTTTAAAACCTATTTCATTTCGCGGAGCACTACTGGCTGTTCCTCGAGCCATCGTTTTTCACGCAGCCTGTTTTTTATCCGACCGGCTGTCGGAAGGAGCGTCGTTACCTCGACGATTGGGATGATATTTTCGAAATATACGGATCGCACTTTTGCCGTCCGTGCAGATTTTTCGGCCCATTTTACCGCGTCCGACGAGCACGCTCGAGCTATCCCGTAACTTCGTATATTTCCTTTCGAATTGAACGCCCGCGCTGGCAAATAAACGACGGATCCCCGAAAGTTCGGGCTTTTTTTCCCCCGACCGGAAACGTTAATTTCGCCGGGAATACGTGACGAGAGACAGAGTCCTCGCGCGAACGGTTTTCGTTCACTATAAATTTCGCTGTTTCGACGCGGGGGTTGAATCCGAATGCGAACGGACGGACGCGTCAAGACCGAGAAGTTTTAATTGTACGTTTCGATGATCGTGGCGGCGACGCCTCACCGTGCCAGATCCCCGTGGATAATGAACCCTATTTACATAAAATACTCGTTAGTCTTGCGAGCCCGCCGCCCGCTCAGCATTTTGATAACAATGTGGTCGATTATCGGGCATGGCTCGGAGTTTCCGGGCTCCCGAGATGTTCGAGACGCTTCAAGAACCTCCGCACATCTGCGACATCTTGCTGCATAGCCGAGAAAAATTCCACGCGTGTAGAACGACACGGACACGTCCGATTTACGAAGCAATGAATAAACTACAAGCCTTTTAAATTCGCTCTTTAATAATCCTTGTATTATTTTTAAATTTTCTTTGTAGTTGAATTTTTCTTGATTTTATTGTATATATTCTTTTTTATCATAATGTTTTATGTTATTCGTTTCGTTTACGAACTTGTGAAGCTTTTTGCGAAGTAATCCCCGTTTTGTTCATTTTATTCCTTCCTTGCCGTACTTTACTGGATAAGTTAAGACATGCTTAATGTTCTTTACAGATTATTAATGCATGTGGAACTCGGTTCTACAATAATTAGATCGACGAGCATATTTATTCTTTCAACCGTTTCCCTCAGGCTGCTTCTGAGAGAGTGACTTTTAAAGAAGTACTCCGACATATCCCGGCCCGATTGGATAATGCGCTTTGCAAAGGATTAGTTGCAAAGTTACATTAAGCTTGTTTATATCAGCATCATAGAATTAAGTTCTTATAAAGTTAGCGTGGCACGGTGTGATTTATTTCAAGCCACTTTTCTGCGGACTCTGTGGACTCCGTGGTACCTATCAATTCAACCGCTTTTACGCGCATAACTTTCTTAATATTTCATGTGGAATTACAATGAGGTGGACGGTTGCCACATAATTATGAAGTTAACTCTTCCCTCCGTGCTTTTGTTACGAGGGCAATGCGTCTCTTCAGTGATTATTAGACGCTGCTCCAGTCTTTACACTGAAAATTATCGCCTGTACAACAAGTTAACCGGAGAAAATACAGGCGAAGTTTAATGTATTTTTCCAATACACCTCAACGATTGTTTAAAATGCGAGAAGAAGTTGAAAACGATAAAGAATTCGCAATAATGAAGTTTGAATCTTGAATGAAAACTGCTAGAAGCAAATTCGATAATATTGTTCCATGGGTTTCTTCAATCTTAGATTGGAATCATGAAATTCTCCGTTCAAACTTTTCAACCCGGGCAAGTTTGAGACAAATTTTCGCTAGTGGAACAGTAGTCACCCTCTTCTTAAACTCCCTTCCCCTTAAGTTATCCATTTCTCCGTTTCAACTTCCAAGCCGGACAATATTTTTACGGTTGGAGGGGAACATAAAGAATTTCGAATTCGGTCGGCGTCTCCGAGAATACAATTCAAATATATTCGACGGGAGCGAATTTTTATTCACTCGATCGATGGAATGGAGTGTAACAGTCCTTACAGCTTATTTACATCCTCCCCTGACGAAGACATTCCACCCTCTGCGATATTAAATTGAATATTGTAATCTTTTCATTGTTACCTGATTTAATCTCGTCTTCGTCGTTACTGTACCATTCATTAAATTATAGTTAAAATGTAATTTTAAAACTGGGGGTGAAAACTACAAATGAGAAATATTTTATATGTATCGTATAATAAACCCAATGTGTATACATTTCCATTGCTTTGTTTCAACTAACTTTTCTCGTCATGTACACTACTACTACTGTGGTAGACTGCGAGATGGTGTTGCCCTCGCAGGGCCCTCACATAGAAATGCTGCATGTTCATGGAAATACTGCTAGTTCATATATAACAAAATAATTCTCAGAGAATCATATATGAACAATCACTCGCAAGAGCTCTCCGGTGGCGCCTGTCTGACCATAACTCAGCGTTCCTACTTAAAACAGTCATTGTTGACTCTCTCGTCTGTGTTCATCGAATTTACTGTTCTCTAACAGCCAGTCAAATTATGCGAAACGCGGAATCTCTCTATATCACTAATATTAAATGTCAGTTCCTAATTACACAATTTTACTCCACTAATTACCTTCAAGAACAATATATGTTTCCGCCTTCAAAAAGTATATTTGACATTTTAACATAAAAGCCAAATATTTATTTGATCACTTGGCTAATTTTTGAAATCTTTTTAGAATTGCATTCTGAAACGTAAGAATTTAGTAAGACACCTGTGGACAAGGCCACCCTACTCATTGTTTTCGTAAACGGACAAAATCCGCAGTCGAATAATAAATTATTGATTGSGTAACTCGGATATACACAACTAATTTCCTTCAAGAATAATTAATGTATTCTGTCGTCAAAAAATATATTCGTCATTACGACGTAAGAGACAGAAATGTAAGAATTTAATAAGACACCTGTGGACAGGCCACCCTACCCATTGCTGTCGTAAACGGATAAAATCCGCAGTCGAATAATAAATTATTGATTGGGTAACTCCGAATTGCAGAAGACATCTAGTTGAACGAACGTCGCGTAGAAGACGGTGGTGGGAGATCCGTGGCAGCAGATTTGCCTGCCGTCATCGACGAGAGCGTCGATCGAGGATCTCGCTGGTGCTCCATCCTTATCTTTGGATCAATGAAACATCAGCGACGTCTCGTTCCGCATTGTCAGGCGCAGACGAGCAGGGTGCATCGCCGGGTTCTGAGAGAACGGTGGCCGGAAAAACAGTAGGGGGTGGGTAGGAGACGGGTCGCGGAAACGACCCGTAGTAGGAGGACAGAGAGAAGAGGGTTGGAGGGTTTATATATCGGCGCGAGACACAGGGGTTGAGGGTGAAGGTAGGCGGACGGAGGGTGAGAAAGCGTGCTCAACACGTGTTTCTCTTATCGCGTTCATTTCGAAGCGTGGAGTGCAGCCCCTCCGACACCATCAGCTCGGCGTGCTCGTCGCGCCATCAGGAACACACACCGCACACACACACACACTCACATACAAGCGTGCGACGCCCTGATTTATTTCGCTCCTCAATAATTCTCTTTTTATTTTCTCCGTCGCTCGCCGCTGGCTGGCCCGCAGCTACCTTTTGATCTATGGCATCCCCGCGACGCCGATTCATTTTTATTTACGATCCGATCCGATGCCCTTCTGTCCTGCCTCGTGTCCCACCGTTAGGAAGCCGCTTGAAAACCCGCCTCCATCGCGCGGGTCATTATCGATGTATCGGGTTCGCCGCGTATGAAGTATGCGCGTCCGTTCCTTTCCACCCCTAACGGACGCGGTGTCGCGAATTTATCTGATACGCCGCCGATCGCTTTTTACGCCGACAAGCCGAAATTTCGTGGCAAATCTTTTCCAACCTTTGTCTCTGGCAATGTGTTGATTATTTCTAAGTGAGGTATAGATCCTTTGTGAAATATATACACTTTATTAGACTTAATATAGAAATCAGTAAATTACGTGATGCGCGCTGTACTGTGACTGATCTAGGGGTGACGAACCCTTGTTCTCCAGCGGGTCCTTTTATAGCAAGAGAAAGGTCTGCAATAAAATATAGGTAGACCTAAAAGACCTTAGTATGCTAGTGCTGTCCGTGTGTATTGTTTAGTGCACATTGTCGGTGTACATCAACACAATGATTCTGCGACCTGGTTGCAGATATTTATGCATTTCTATTAGACGATTACTTGATCGCACCGTGGAAAAAGTTCCATTAAATTCGGACTAGAGTTGGAAGTAATACAGCAGTACTTTCACATTTTTTAAATGATCTTACCGTTTCGAGTTGAATTTGCTAACTTTTGACACGACTGCATTAAATCCGCAGTGTACTTATCTATATGGAGTGACGATAATACTGTCAGATAACTCGTTCGGAAACAATTAATTTAGTAAATAATCAGCTCATTTACATTTGTTCAGACCAGTTTGACATTCTGGCCACAACTAAAGATATAGCATTAATTAATCACAGATAGCATTGTATATTCCGAAAAGAATTGTGTAAATAAAATATAGGTTGTACAGACGTTTTATTATGAATAACGATAAAAACTGTGCAAATGCAACTGTGATTACTTCGATGTTTATCTAAAACGTTTTATTAAAAATACAAAGGCGATGTATTTATTAGATCTGCGATGATGTTTTATGATAGCAACCGCGACTGTATATAATAATCTACAATTTAAGACGATTCTGCATCGTAAACATTTGCTGTGAGTAGAATAGTCGAGCAATGATCAGACGTTGTACTGAATCTGCCCCTCTCAAATTGACACAGTGATACAAAATAAAAAAATTTCGATGCTTTTTAGTCTTTACGATTTAACATTTAATCTTAGGTTTTTCGATAACGTGTTCCGTATTAACCCTTCGCTGCGTAGTTTATTAGTAGTCTGATACAGGTAACGAATCTGATATACAATAGTAAACTAAGAATGTGTCTTTCTTACTACTCTAAATAATGTTTATTTTTCTGAAAATGTTGTAATTCTTTTTTAAATATTTTTCCCTTAAATAAAACACACAAATTGACCGTCTTTTAATTTTACATTCCAATTAAAATAACCACGCAGTGAAAGGTTAAAAAAATGAAAGTTGGACAATGTTTAGGAAAAACGTACCTACAAATAACAGAACAGTATAACTTATTTAGGGAAAACTGTGTCACATTGACACAAGGTACGGATGACGGTTAAGATCTACAAGACTCGTGTCTTTCTGAAGACAGAAAATAGATTGTAGTTGACAATTTACAACGAGATATCAGTTTAGCAAACTTTCTCGAGCACTGTCTCGGAGTTGTTTTGTGTCGCGGCTAGATAGATGTGTCAACGTAACGCGACCCGGTGAGACAGTCCAGAGAGAAGCGGACAAAGAAGTTCTGAACGAAGGAGACACTCGTCGAACAGGATTCGTCCGCGCCGAATTAGCCGGAGACAGTGATTCAATTTAATCGGCGCGCCGTCCTAGCAGCAGCAGCAGCGACGGCGACAATCCAGCACATGGTTTTATCGTTAATTTTCTGACCGGGTAATTAAGTTATACGCCCAGGCGACTGGGAACACCGGAGACGGATAGTGGGTTTTTGTTACACGATTACGATCTGGACTCGCGTGAGCTGCGGTAGTTAAGATCGCCGAATCGACTCGGCCAAACCAATTCCTTCGCGTCCTTCATCGACAAACGTGTTCAGAGATCAACTTTTCGCAGATTAAAAAATGTTTCTCACGTGCACGTAACCAGCGGCTTTCGGATTTTATTTACGACAATCATGAATACGTTAAATATAAAAACAGAAAAGATTAAAAAAATTTTATTCTATTTTTCGTTGCCGTTTTTGAGTAATTAAAAATCACTTTGTCCCGAATATTCATAATCAATTAATGCACCTAGCAATTTGAAGTTATTTGAAGTCAAGAGAGATTAAAATTGATTACGCTATTGTTCACGATCGATTATCATCGTGCTATCTTACGAGCACAGTATTAAAAAAAGTGCAAACCCGATCCGTATGAAAGCATAATGCTACAAAGATATTGAAACCTGTCGAAGAAAACGAAATCGAGGTTTTCGGCGAACTTGTCCAGAGATCAACTTTTCGCAGATTGAAAAATGTTTCTCACGTGCACGTAACCAGTGGCCTTCGGATTTTATTTACGACAATCATGAACAGATTAAATATAAAACAGAAAAGATTTAAAAAATATTGTTCCATTTTTCGCTGCTGTTTTCTAGTAATTAAAAATCACCTTGTCCCGAATATTCATAATCACTTAATGCACCTAGTAATTTGAAGTTATTTGAAGCCGAGAGAGATTAAAATTGATTACGCTATGCACGCGTAATATGCACGACCTATAAATTTGTAATTATACATTAAATGCAGATCGATTTAGTAACATAAAATGTCTAACATTAAAAATTCTGATTACCTTACCATGCAGTGATAATTTCCGAAACATTCAATCGTTTTCAATGTTCAAAACGGTAGTATAGTTTTACGAACGAATCTAGCGCGACCAAATAAAAAGTGACAGCGCAAAAACTCGGGTTATACCGTTCAGCAGGAGACGTCATCCAATTTTTAAATAGATATCGTATCAAGATGTTAGCGAAGGTCGACCGTACCCTGTTCGGTACAGGTTCGCTGCAGGCTATTTTCGAAACTGCCGACTAATACATCCTGCGCTTCCCTAGAATTGAAACGAATATCCAACGGAGATCGATTCGCGGAACAGAAACGCCGGCGACGCGCTCTTTAAACGGCAAAGCTGAATTCGTAACAGGCGGACATCGATAAAATTCGTCGCGTTATTTACGAGGTTTTTATTACACCTATGAAACGTGTATCGTATATTCCGCAGCGGCGCGCGCGCGCCGGTTCGAAAAGCATTCCGTAATTGATTAAATTCCAAACGAAAAATACAAGAACGCCAGTGGCAGCAGAGTACGAAAAAAAATATTTAAAAAATGTCTATCAAGAGGATCGACGCGTGGCGTTTTTTGGATACCGGGTACGTGTGCGAAAGTGACGCTCCCCGAAACGAGCGGGGCGCGGAGAGCGTTGGGAAAGCACATCCGGCAACCGTTTATTTTTATTCAATATATCCCGCCGCCGGCAACGATGGCCGAATCAGGAATGAACGATCTATCTCGTTCGTTCTTCGTTCTCTTTCTCTCTCATTCTGCTATGGAAAAAATATCTGGCACCATTCGGTCACGGACAAATAGAAATAAGAGGGGCGACCGATGGTGTCGAGACAACGCTCGTTAAAGAGCTCTCGCGATACGGGACGACGACGCCGACTGCAGCGTTGTTTCGATTCACGACGACCCAGACTGAAACACGATCTATACGCGCCGGTAATACTTCTACACCCGTCTCTGAATACGGCCCGCTCCCGATCCCTTTTATTGAAACATTGAAAAATGTCGTGATCCGTTTTATGCGAGCAACAGTAGCCGTTCTAATTTTCACCGAGACACGTGCTTTCGAAACAAGAGAATTTTTGATCATCGATCGATTTGGGTTCCATGGAAATAACCGACACAAATTTCCCCGACAGTTTTTACTGACTCCATATTTGACCGATAACGCCTTTAACCGACAACAATTTCAAATTCGTCGTCGATTAAAGGCGTTGTCGGCTAAAGTAGTCGTCGGTCAAATCTGGAGTCGGTGGAATGTTGTCGGAGAAAACCGTGTCGGGGAAATTTGTGTCGGTTATTTCCATGGAACCCATTACTTTAATATTTAGCCATGTGGGAAAAGTTATAGGACTAACAACGATTTTAGATTAGTTCTCGGTCAAAATCGTTGTTGATTAAAGGCGTTGTCGGCCAAAGTAGTCGTCGGTCAAATCTGGAGTCGGGGAAGTTTGTGTCGGTGATTTCCATGGGATCCGATCGACCTATCTCCTCACGTTGCGCGCGTTCCTCCCTGACGAATTTATTAAATATCATCGCGTTAAATTCGTAAAATACGTTTTGCAGAATGTTTCCACTAAACTCCAGAACAGGATACAACTAAATTTATTTGAGCGTGTTTCTTTTGCTTGTAATCAGACTGCGGGTGTTTATGCATAATTAAAATTGCCTATCGTAATTGCGACATACTGGAGTAAAATTAAACTTGATGTATTTTTCTAATTGTTTGGAAATAATATAACACTCACTTTAAATTCTTTTTGTGTTTCTCGTGTTTTGATAATCTGATAAATGTACGGTCTAGTTGTAGTGCACGTATTGTTAAATAAATGCATTCTTATTCACGAATTAAAAATCTGTCAACATTTCGTTTAAATATGTTTTTACAGAATGATGTATCTCATATGAAATTAGATGCTTCTCTATCTGATTAAAACAGATATTGTTCATGATTAATTAATCTTGCTACCTTACGTTCACAGTACTAAAAAAAGTGTAAACCAGATCTGTATGAAAGAGTAATGCTACAAAGGTATCGAAAACTATCGAAGAAAACGAAGTCGAGATTTAAATATGCCTTTGATTCCCAAGTGGGAACTTCAATTTATAGGCTAAGTAGATTCAATCTGTCCGACGATATTTTCCGAAGAATTATTCTGTCACACAACTTGCAGCAATAATTCCATAAATCGTTGCACACCGTTATAAACTCATCGGGTATTAAAAGAATAGAATACTCGCGAGAAATAATCCATTTAGCCTTTCATACAGTGAAGCATAATCGAATAAAGAAACAAAAATACAGTGTCGGATGAAAAAATGCAAAATACGGTAACGCTACACCATAGAAGCCGGATTTACTGACTGCAGTTAAAAAACATGTTCCGGCGTACGTAAAATAAATTTTGCAGCTGTTTTTCGAAAAAGTTTTCGAAACCTGCTGCAGGGGATATCGCAAAAAATACCAATGAAATTTTTACGGAGAAGTAAAATTGGATTGTCTCTTTTCGACAAATTTTTATCGACGTTCCCCTCTAGTGAATAAAAAGGGATATGAAAAAAAAACGAATCACCGTTGCGTTGAAATATTTACTTCTGGGAGTGTATTACATTTCTAAGGAAAATAAATGTATCTCGACTGGTCCAGGGGATGTATGATTTTCTTAGGAGAGTATAGCGGCGAGAGAGCTAAAGAGTAATTAATTTAGAATCTCGTAGAGAGCGGAAGAGGGAAGCTTGAATGAAATTAAAGGTACCGTGTCTTCTTTCAAAATATAATAGTGTTTAACAGGAGCCATCACGGTGGTTTCGACCATTTTCCTGGGGAAGGGGGGCTCTCTCGTCATTAATACGCGACCGTACAATACCGAATTATGCAATTAGCACTGTTTACTCGTCTTTAAAAAAAAAACAACACACGACTCGCCAATTTGCAGCCGCGTGCTTTTTATCCGCAGCATACTCCCTAATTTCCGGTGGATAATTACGATGAAAGGCAGCGAGCGAATGGGAACGTTTTAACCATAGAAACGTATTTTTACTATTTAATGTTGAAGGCCCTCCCGAAACACCGGAGGCGATTCACGACCTTAGAAAGAAAGAGGAAATGAGAAAGGAAAGAGCGTACCTAGAGGATTCATATTAACGAGTTACCTTCAGACGAAACTCGCGAGAGGTATCCACCGCTTTTCGTCTTTATTACGCGCGGCGCGTCGAAAGCGGCCCGGAGAGCCGGAACACGCCCGCGTTTCAAAATGAACGCGATAAGAGGAACACGTGTTGAACATGATTTCTCACCCTATTCGAATCATCCTCCCGTTTCCCTTTGTCCCTGATTCGCTGCCCCTTCTTCGTCCCCACCGGTGATCTCAATGTATAAATCCTCCCCCGACCAACACTCTTTGAGATTCGCTGCGCCCTTTTTGCTCCATTTCCCGCCGTCTTCGGCCGTTTCTTCCCTCGATCACGATGACCCAGTATTTTCGGAGAGTCTTCCCCTGCTAGACGAAAAAAATCGCTGTCTTTTTCCCCGCCGGAAACGGATTTCACCTCTCAACTATCGACACCCACCTCTTGAAAATTGCACACAGTTGTGGACTGTGTTAGACTGCGGATTTTATGCATTTATATATTAAGTTATTGATATAATTTTATATAGAATTTTTTATTCTAGATAGAGGATATGTATGTCACCCGCCCCCCAAAATAAACTTTGTGTTAACTGGGGTGAGGCAAAGTAGGGAAATTTGAATTGATAATACTGATTACTCTAGTCTTTAGATTTCATGCATTTGTCACAACGTTGAGCAGATGAAATTTATTAAAATTACTAACGATAGAAAGACTTTTCTAGTTTCTAGTTCTTGCAATTGAAGGAGGAAATTATTTTATCGGTCAGCAAGATCTTTATGCAAAATAAGAATTTTGTTCATTCGATATGTTATTATGAAGAATAATTTTGATGGCGAGCAAATTCAGGCATATCACTATATTTTTCGGCACTCCTGTGTTATCAGTAAAGCGATAGTGCACAAGCTGGGAAATGCTGGAAATGCAACCGTCAAGCATACAGTGCATCGAGGTAATATTTAAACTGCATTATGCACAGAAATAAAACGAACAGTGCACCTATTGCTATGTACTTAACATATAGTACAACATTAATTAGCAAACATGGTCAGCAAATAATTTTCGGGGCAAAATATGACGAAAAAAATATGTTTGACTCTATAAAACCATAGAATGTTGTATCTGATTACTGCACTGCGGATTTATTTCTTGCGAACGGTGGAAACAACTTTTTGCATAATGATCCGCAGTAATTAAATTTAATTATATTTTCAGAATTTCTACAAACCACGGACTCACAAAAATCAGCCGTAATTAATGATTTACCAACCCCATTCTCGTGTAACAAGAGCTTATTTGCGAAACTATTACTCTTCCTACATTACGAATCACCATTAAACACTCTCTCAACCATTTTCATTTAGGTTTCCCACTGGAACGAGGAACTAGAATTAAAGGAACACAGTGTTACCGAGTACGAAAAGCACCTAATAACAATTATATAATCCGATTCTCTTAATTACCTTAAAGCATCGAATTACACATTACCGTTGGAAAAAAAAGAAAAGTGATACACTCTAAAACTCGATGCACGCATTCGACGTTTTCATCTAAAAATTAATGTGAAACAGCATTTTCCAGCGTAAATACAGAAAGAATTGATTTCCGATTGAAAGTTTCTCGTTACGTGGCCGGACTGACTCGAGCTACATCAGACATAAAGGAACCGCGAAATGCTCTGTGCGCATTAGATTTCAATTAGAAAATTACACGTGCCCGATGGAAGGTACACATAGCTAACAGCCCAGCCAGAAATGCGGGGTATTCGGCGAGCGTGTAAAAGTTATACGCGGGAACCGTGAAGGGGGAATGGATGGTGTGTAGAAAAGGGGTTGGTGCAGAAAAGAGAGGGGGTGATGGCAGTAAAGGGTTGAAGCAGATCGGAAAACAGCGAGGCGTTCGAGGAAGGGGTCACGGACCTTCGGATCGTTCTCAAACTTTGCCGGTGCTCGTCAAATACGTTCCGAGGCTGCGGCGTCTAACTTGACTAATTGGCTTCCTGCTGGAACTGAATAATAATTGAATAATGGAATATTGAGAGCGCGAGGCTACGGTTCCAGGAACGTGATTCCCGCACGCCACCGGGAAATCGCGAAACGATCACGCGCTTACACCGAAAGTCTGCTCGAAAACGCGATTAATCCTAATCTCATCAACTCATTTTGCTCAAACACTTTCAGCCGGACGCGGCACCTACACGTTGCTCAAACAATTAAAATTTACGAGATTTTTATAAAATTTTCAGAATATGTATGATTGATACAGATCTATAACACGTATTTTGTTGAAGGCTCATATACAAAACTGTACCCCAATCTCATCAACTCATTTTGCTCAAACACTTTGAGCCGGACGCGGCATCTACACGTTACTCCAACAATTAAAATTTACGAGATTTTTATGAAATTTTCAGAATATGTATGATTGATACAGATCTATAACACGTATTTTGTTAAAGGCTCATATACAAAACTGTATCCCAATCTCATCAACTCATTTTGCTCAAACACTTTCAGCCGGACGCGGCATCTACACGTTACTCCAACAATTAAAATTTACGAGATTTTTATGAAATTTTCAGAATATGTATGATTGATACAGATCTATAACACGTATTTTGTTAAAGGCTCATATACAAAACTGTATCCCAATCTCATCAACTCATTTTGCTCAAACACTTTCAGCTAGACGCGGCACCTAAGCATTGCTCCAACAATTAAAATTTACGAGATTTTTATGAAATTTTCAGAACATGTATGATTGATACAGATGCACGTATTTTGTTGAAGGCTCATATACAAAATTGTAAAAAACAACTGCTAGCATTTTTCTGCAATTTTTTTTTGAAAATTTCATTTCGTACAGTCAATTTCGAACTCCTCAAAAGAAATTCAAGTCGCATGATTCAATGTTAAAAAGAAGTCTTTTTAAGATACACTGTATATGAAATTTTCTACGGCTGTTCTTGTGACTCGTCCGTTGTACATTTAAAATTGGATAACTGGCCATTGTTAACACAAATTGCCCTTCTATAGGTATCTCGATCGAGACCAGCGACGTGATTATAGAGAAACGTAGACGCTATTAGAAGGATGAGGTTAGTATTCAGCGGTCGTGATTATAGGGGAGCCTGTACTGTAATTTTGATTATGGAGAAAACGGGGTAGCAGGCTATGGTTGTGATTGCAGAAAGAATGGGATTCTGTTATAGATTCATTGACAGCTTTAAACTATTGATGCAGGTGAAAAAAGGCCTTGTACAGGGTGTATAAAAATTATATGTCACGACCACCATAGCGTGATTCTACACCTCATGATCGGTAGATCTGTTAAAAAAACTTCCCGCAAAAATTTAACCTTGAAAACCTTAAAAAAGTCAATCAAGGACAATTTTGCAGGAAGTTTTCTTAAAAGATCTTCACCGATCATGAGGTATAGAATCACGCTATGGTGGTCGTGCCATATAATTTTTATACACCTAGTACATGTGCTCATAACCGTCGGGAGTATGACTAAAATATATGTGACATTATTTACAGGAAAAAACAATTCGCATTTTTTCAATTTTTGTGAAAAATTTCTCATTGGATTTTGACGCATGTACCTGCTCAACCCAGTTTAGCAGTTCTCCATTAAAGAATCTAGATACAAATAAAAATCTACAGCTATATTCATTTTTCTATTTGTTCGGTCTACTAGGGAATGAAAAATTCCTGCGGCGCTCGGCAATATCGCGACATAAAATACGTAAAAATAATACGCCATAAAATACCGAATGTACTTTGAAATAATTGTCTCTCGAACATAGTTCGGGAGAGAAAGAAATTGCAGCGGCCGTGAAACGTGCCAAAAATTTCCGCGACGCTACTCCAGCCGTTGCGTTTCGGTTTTGCCATTAGCGGAGAAAATCGCTTGCATTTTTGGGGAGGGGATCTCGCGATTCCGCGCACGTACACGAAAAATAAATTCATGTAGCTGTCGGCTGTCCTGCTCCGTCGTCGTCACCACTAGAAAACGATGCGACTGGCACGGTGGGTTTCTGATTCACCGGCGAAAAGTTACCACGAGTTTTCGCGGTAACGTGTGCGAATGGATCGCGTAATGGCCAGGGTTCGACGAGCCGCCATTAACACCGAGTAATCCTGAATCGGCAATCAGGGATTGAAAACCGTAATCGACGGTCTGGCCGTCGACGTTTGACGGACAAGGAACGTTTTCGCTGAATCCACGGAAAAAAAGCGAGACTTCCGGGCCCTCTGGGAGGGACGGTAACATCAAGGGGAGAACGTGCTAAAGGGAAAGTTTCCGAACCCTCCGTTAACCGTATTTTTTTTACCTAACTATGGGACCTTGTTAGCCTGCCCCGTGTACTTTCTTGGCAATCTGATTATGATTTGTCTCCGGTCCTTCGCGCGAATCTTTAGAACAATGTCTTCCATTAACGTTTAAGCGGATTTTCGTTCTTCTGGATTGCGTTCTGCTCGAAATAATTGCAGGATTAAGTTAACTAATTCCTTCGCGGAGACGTCTAACATTGCTCGTTCGCGATTATTCGGCAAACTTGTTGTAGAGACTCGTATTTTCATAAACAGATTCCAACCTGGTCAGATAAAAAAAAAAGTAATGCGAAAACAATCTTCCCCGTGGTTATTCAAGCTGGAAATATATCGACTGCTTCGTATTTACGTATGAAAATTTTAATAACAATTTTAATGAAGCTTCCCCGTTATCATGTTCAACAATTTTCACTGGAGAATCCTTGTATTCGAAATAATTGCGAGCCAAGTAATTTTAATGCACAAAAACAGCCGCATTGCAGTCGCGATGTTTCTTATTGTTGGACGATGATTCTTTACGAACAAACGCGTCGAAAGTCAAGGGAGAATATATTCATATCATTCTTTGTTTCTCGGGTAATCTCCTTTGAATATTCATGCATTTCGACTTACATAAGTGGAAACGGTGCGCAATGAACAGACACAGCCCCGCCAACCCATTTAGCGGAACTACCCAATAAATTTTCAAAGTTAATTCCCTAAGAACGTGAACCGTGAAAAATTTTGTTCCGGACTTCCGGCTAATTTTTCGTACATTGGAAAATTTCATAAAGTGTTGTTCGTACGTAGTTAAAGAATTACCGAGCGCGATTGAAATTAGTAGAACTTTTCATTGGATCTCTCTTGCACGTTGCGAAATTTGAAAATTTACTTTGTTTAGTAATAATTAACATTGCCGTGCACAGGATTACAAAGTTTGATAAAATAATTATTTAACATAACGACCTGGAATTTTGGATCCGTTTGAATATCCGGAAACGAGTTAATGATTATATATACTTCATTGAAATGCGTTTATTATTACACAATTCCCATTGAACAACGGCATACCGAAATCAGCCACAATAATCACGCGAAAAACATAGTCCTGTTTTATTCCACAAATGGGAATATACAAACTGGCAACCGCAAAACCGACAATGAAACATTAATTTTACAAATTACCGTCATACACAGTCGTCTAAAGAAATGCAATTTACTATATGGCTGGCTATAAATAATTTACTGGAACACATTCACCTTTACCTGCCCTATCCAGGCCATCAAGAGAGATGGGAACGTACAATTAAACGGACTGTTCGTCCAATAGAGAGAGTCACGATAATAGTTAAATAAATAGAATGAATAATACACGTTTTGGTTAGCTACACTATCACGCAAGTACGAATTATTGAACGAGTTGCAACATAGAAACAGGAATACGAAATCATTCCTAATGTCGTAAGTATTCTCCTTTGTTTCGGATACAACAATTACATTCGTTAAAACATTTTATGCAGTAAGAATAGGGTGTAAACAAATGCTTAAAATAATTACTCGCGAGAAGAGGAAAAATCTACAAAGAAGAAAGACTAATTGCTGTACACGGTTTTCTTAGTTTTATGAAAAGTGGAGCGTCAGGAGACAAATAAGAGGAACTAGTTAAATAATAAATTACGAATGATACATTTAAACATTTTACCCGACTTCGTAAAATTCCCAGAACGCTTAATGATACAAAGAAAATTATTTCACGTGCGACAAATATTGTATACAATAATATTTCCTAACAATGTAGTCTTTTCTATAATTGTCCCAGATTCCCGGACCAATTTTTACAGTCGAAAAGTTAGTAACGTTACAGATGTAAAATCTACACGACGTAAACTTTGAACGTTTTACTATTGACGGAATGTCGATCGGTTAAAAAATGTTACAACGATCCGAATAAGTGGTTGCGGTGTGAGTTCCGAATCGTAACTTTTTTTCTAAAGTTACTATACCGTGCGCGCTCTCGCGTTATCGTTGTGGAACAGAATTCGTTTATGATTCACTAACTATGGTCGTTTTTCCACTCGTACCGCGTCCAGCATATTCCTTTAACCTTCCCCAAACCGATTACCACACATTCTGATCAACGTACCATTTTTTTCACCGTTATAAAAATTCGCTTCTCACTGGCCACTTAAAATTACTCTCGTATAACCTTCTCTTTACTGACAAAAATACTGTAATCTGCCACAAAGGAGAATTTATACTTTTTACGAAGAAGTGCACCTATTTCAGAAAAGTGGAATTTATCTATTTTAACCTGAATTGTGAATGTTACGATTTTTGTACGATTAAAAGAACGTGATTAAAAATGACATTACACGAAAATTACTATAAAATAACATTTCCGTGATTTTACGAATTCGAATGTTACATGTTACTTACTCGTTTCCAATTCAATACATAACGAAATACATTTAACGAGTTTCTACGAAGGCACAGTTTCAGTAATTACAAACTAAAGGACACAAGATCTGATAGCGAAAGCTATACGGTGGACAAACGAATGAATGCTAATTAATGCTGTCCTACGGAAGTACTTTTACGACTCCAGTACACGTACAACGAAAAGTTTCATAAACAATTTTGATCCAGCCGACAGTTTCAAAACTTAGCACTGAAAATCATTAGGGAAATGCAACATCGTTTGGGTCTCTAATAATCACGAAAACAAAAAGATTCGAGGTGCATCTGGCATTTTTACCACGTTTTTATTAGCTCGCTTTCTTGTTTGTCTGTTTGTTTTTCTTAGAAAAAATGACGAGGAAAGAACGAGCAGTGGATAGAATGTTCAATAGAAAATGATGACTGCTTGGGAAAATCGTGAGATTTCCTTAAAGCACGAGGGGGATCGCGTTCGAGGTGGCTAATATCAGCACGTGACTGCGAATAATTTTCGCCGGCGTCACCGGCAAAAAGATCGCAACGCCGCGTCACGTTCGCTCGCGTATGAGATATTGCTGATCACTCGACGATCGAGCTATCGAGGATCGTTTCAATTTCCCGTGCGTCGGCCTCTTGTTCTCCATCTCTTCGGCTCTCGGCGAATCATGACGGACGGGCCGACCCGCCCGGCCCGAGAATAAGAGAGAACGAGAGAGATAGAAAGCGGGCTGCACCATTTTTCTTCGACGCGAAATTACTTCTTGGTCCTTAGCAAACGTCGAGTCATTGTTATCGCGCCGGCCGAATGACGTGACGGCCCTGCCTTTCTCTCGAAGAGCAAGAGAGAAAGAGAGAAAAAGTAAGAGAGAGAGGAGAGAGAGAGAGGAGAGAGAGAGAAAATCGAGGCGAACGTTTCCCGATCTTCGATTCCGTTTTATCGTTCCACCCTTAGTCGCGAAATAGAGCAAATAAAACCCTCCGATCCGATTTATCCGAGCCAGCAGCGTGGTCTGACCATGAACGTCGCATTCTACTTCGAGCGACCACTTTATCCGGTTTTTCCGCGTCGAAGCGAAAGCGGTCACATTCATTTTTTAGAAACGACTCGAGTCAAGTGAACGTCCGGCGACATCCTCCTCAATCATTCATCCGACCCGTCGACCGCAAGAGACGAGTGAGACACACACGCGAATCCCCGAAAACCGACGACTACACAAAATTACCAGCATCTAGTAGTCCATTAAAAATCCTTTGTGACCGACTAATAGCGTTTGTTAGCAGGACACAACGGATACAGCTCGGTAGAATAACACCGATAATTGAATACCTAGCTTCTAAAATATAATCGAAATTCGCCAGAATCCGATTCGTTTCGACGAATCGGGGAAGGTTCGCGAGAGTGTATTCTCGACGACATTTGAAATCCGTCTCTGTGTGCCTCCATGAACGAATCCGTGGGGCTGCGGCTTCGAATATTAAACCTGTACGTACCAGCAAGCACGATGACACTCGAAGAACATCCTCTCTTTCGACCTCAGACCTCGGTTGCCCTTTGAGAACGCTCTTCCGCTGGCTAGAACGGAATTCAATAACAGCTCCTCTTTTCCTCTTGCCGGTGGAGAGAGCAGTGGCGCGGCCGAGTCTTGTTTCTCGCGTCGGAAGTTTTTCCTAGGTAACCAGAACCAAATCAAGCACAACAGCACAAAAGCACAAGTCGAAGGCTGACAGAGGACCCGCCGAAGGAATCGAACCGTATCGCCTCGTGTTACCGGCGATCGACGACCGGTCGTTCCACCCGACACGTCTCCGAAGGCGTCGCGACGCTCACTGCGGAGACTCCGCTGCGTACCCGCCCTTATAGCATCGTGTTGCGCTCGGCACCGCGACTCCCCCCACCCTCCCTCTCTCTATCCGACTCACTCCCTCCCGGTTTCCGCTACCCCACCCACTCTACCCAGTTCCGTTCTCTCACTCCACACCCTTCGTTTTGACCCTCTGCGCCGTACCGCGAACCTCGCAACCCCTTCCCGACCAGGCAGACGACCCGCCGCTACGCTACCCGTCACAGCGCCGCTCTACCCGCCTTACAGGATAACGCAAGCGTTCTGGAATAAACGTTCAAAAGACCAGCCGATGCGTTCTTCGAGTGTGCTTCGACACCTCGTGCGCGGAAATTGAACTGCTTCGCCGAACGAGTCCGAGTTCCCACCGCTCGCGTACACGCGGCACTCGATCGTGCGCAGCAGCGTTATACAGTGCGTGAAAAAGACCGTTTTTGAAATTGGGTTCCATGGAAATTACCGACACAAATTTCCCAGACACGGTTTTCACCGACAACATTTCACCGACTTCAGATTTGACCGAAAACAACTTTGGTCGACAACGATTTTGACGGACAACGAATCTAAAATCGTTGTTTGTCAAACTCGTGCTGGTCAAAATCGTTGTCGGTTAAAGGCATTGTCGGCCAAAGTAGTTGTCGGTCAAATCTGGAGTCGGTGAAATGTTGTCGGTGATTTCCATGGAACCCATTTCAGTCCTATAACTTTTCCCACATGTTTAAGCATTAAAGTAATGGGTTCCATGGAAATCGCCGACACAAATTTCATCGTCTCCAGATTCGACCGACAACGATTTTAGATTAGTTGTCGGTCAAATCTGGTATCGGTGAAAACCGTGTCTGGGAAATTTGTGTCGGTGATTTCCATGGGACCCTCGAAATTACGTTACTCGAAAATAATAGATAATAGAACGATGATAATATTTAGGTGACTTACGCTTGAAAACTTCAGCAGAACTGAACTTGTGAAAAAAATTGTTTGACACATGAGGGATATAATACGGTGTGCCAGATTGATTTTTCGTAGGGTCGACGGTCGGGAAATTTGGAAAACAAATTAAATTTGACCGTAAATGGACCATATATTCCCCTCTCCCCAGCGGTTTATGACGGTATTTATTGAAACGAATTCGACGACCTACATAAAAGGTCATTTCCTTATACTGAAGCCCGTTTCAGCCTTATCTGCAATATTTATATCTGCAAAGTTTGCGAATATTATTTTGATTTACTGTATTCGTTAGTAAGATTTAGTAATGTTGCCGATATAAAAAAAAATGGTTAATAATATATCGACGCATTTTCGAAATGAGATTAAACGATTTATAAATCATGTTGTAATGATTCAATAACACTGCTAAAGTTCTAGTGTGGAGAGCAGTAGTCTGCGCATCTCCAGGAAGAATTTCAAGTAAATATATTCATCCGTTCGAGAGTTATGATGTACACCGTTGTTAAAAATATAGTTCCGAGATTAACGACTTTAAAGTTTGAAACGATAGCTCTTAAAGCTTATGACTTGTGTTACATCTGGTCCTATATCTTCCGCAGTTATGTGAATATTTACATTAAGCTCTTTTAAAAATGTCCACGAAAACCAAGCTTTCGAAATGAACAATTTAAAATATCGATTTTGTGAAGCACTAATACTACTGCAATATTTTAACCTATAAAGGGTTGGGGAGAGCGGCTGTGGGCTTTTCTAATTTGTGGTTATTTAGTCGACTGTGGCTTTGATGAATTTATGATAAAAGTGTGGGTAGACAAAATTTCAAACAGTAGAAGGATTAAATAGAACATCAGTGTACGACGTTCATCAATATAAAATTATCAAGGAAAGAATAATTTGTTGTTTTAACAATTGATGAATTGTATGAGTTATAAGTGCTGCATAAAAAATCCGCAGTCTATTAATTAATATTGACATCGAAATTACTTCTGTTTCTGAAGGTAGGTAAATCGAATTTTCAGTTCGTGCTTAATTAATAGCACGAATAATATTGTAACAATTCTCATTTTAAGGTGCTTAATTGGACTTAATTTATAATTCATAGCTAATTAATATCACGTAGATCATTGGAAACGTTTGTCGCTTACGGGTCACACTGTTAAAGAGTACGTAATTAATCATTCATCATACTAATTGATTAACATCGGCAATAACGCTGCAGGAATATTCAATCCACTCATATTTAAAATTAAAAAAAAACGTAGTAAAATGTCTAATTAGGAATCTTTAAATTTCCTCGAACTCGAGATTCCAGTATTTATGGTAGCAAAAGTTATTTCAGTTAATAAAATTTCACGTACCTGGAGCTCACGAAGAGTAACTGTTATCAGCCCTGGACAATTATCTTGAAGTACAGCGAGGCTATCTCTGTCGTGATTAGCTGCCGTTCTAAGAAGGGTAAGAGAGCGTTGAAGAATATTTTAGAAAATGAGCCACCGGAAAGAACGCGAGCTGATTTTAGAAGCTTCCGAGAGATCTGTCACCGGAACACTTTCCGTGAAAGTCTCATGGAACTCATGCTCAGAGGGAAAGGGGATCAAGAGGGTCAGTGGAGCACTCGGTGTCTCGTAACAGCCGCGTCATCTTTTTAAACGATACTGGCTCCTCTGAAATTTCTTTTGGCTCCCGTACCGGAACGAAATAAAAGGGAGACGACGGACGGGACGAAGGAGATACAGGGAAAAGAATGACGAGAACGAGCCAGAACCCCATCCCCCCAGCAGCCCCGTGTTAGAAACAAGGAACGAGAATGGAAGAGGGAACGGTTCAAGACGCAGCTGAGAGAAATGTTTTTTTTTCTTCTCTCGAGCCGTGACCCTTGGGCTTTCCTCCCCCGCTGTCTGATGAGTCTGAATGTCACGAACCGTTTGCCCTCGAGCTACCCCGGCGATGGATAAATTAATGATGCTGGGACTCCACCACCGACAGCGCGACATACGTCTACGTCAGGTCGACGCGTACGCACTGTTATATACCTTCCAGCTGCGTGACGGCGAGCTACGCCGTGCGTGTCGACCCTTCACAGACTGGAAACACCTTTGAGAAACAGTCCTCGAAACGCAAGAAGAATTCAATTCGTTCCCGAATCCCTTCAGCATTATCCCGACGGACGAGAATTCTTCCGGAACAAACCACCGAACAACGATCACGGAATTTTCTTTTCGTTTACCTCGAAATTTACTCCTTTGTTTTCCCCCGACTCCGCTGATTCATAATTCGCTGTTTTCTCTTTGTCAATGCGCCGACGCAATCTGAATTCGAAGCGGCCTGTTTGAGGCTTTTTGCGAGACGGTAATGGCAGAGGATGCTTGGAGAATGTTAAATGCAGAAGGAAACTATTTTGGTTTGTGTAGTTTCGTTTTTCGGTGTATTAGGGTCGGTACTATGCTGGTTAGATAGGACGTCTGACCACTGGTTGGTTATTCTACTTGGAATTCTGCTTGGAACGCAGTGCATCGTTTTAGGCGTATTTTCTATGTAAACTACGGATTTTTATACAAAGTAAAAATTGTTCCAGTCTGTTGTATGAGACTGAAGTAAAATAAAAATATCTTTCAATGTCCTTGGAAAATCGAAAATAATTATTTCATGCGATCTAATCAAATGGTTGTTAATAAATCCTTTTGATCAAGAAATACTACTATTAACCCGACAACTTATGCATAAAACATGAGACTTTTTTCACCATCATCCCATGAACCTTATTAAAAAAAAGGGTTAACGCGTCTCGTGAAGGGATAAAAGGGGGTCTGCGACGTCCCGGTGAAGTTGCAGCCCTTAAAATGGTAAATACAGAAGGAAACTATTTTGGTTTGTGTAGTTTCGTTTTTTGGCGTATTAGGGTCGGTACTGTGGTGGTTCGATCGGACGTCTGACCACTGGTTGGTTATTCTACTTGGAATTCCGCTTGGAACGCAGTGCATAGTTTTAGGCGTATTTTCTATGTAAACTGCGGATTTTTATGAAAAGTAAAAATTGTTCCAGTCTGTTGTGTGAGACTGAAGTAAAATAAAAATATCTTCCAATGTCCTTAGAAAATCGAAAATAATTATTTCATGCGATCTAATCAAATGGTTGTTAATAAATCCTTTTGGTCAAGTAATACTACTATTAACCCGACAACTTATGCATAAAACATGAGACTTTTTTCACCATCATCCCACGAACCTTATTAAAAAAAAGGGTTAACGCGTCTCGTGAAGGGATAAAAGGGGGTCTGCGACGTCCCGGTGAAGTTGCAGCCCTTAAAAGGAAGTATCAGTATCGCCGTTACCTGTAAAAATCTGGAACTCACCCCTGCCTGTTCACCCTCGCAGGCATCCGAAGAAATCTCCCTCGAGCTGTCAGGACTGAAACGAAGTGTAACGAGGTTGGTAACAAACATCTCATTTATTCGACAACTGGCGCGCTCATGCGCGGTACATGATGGTGTCGGACAGGTTAAAGAAATCCACGAAAACGGTGCTTGTCCGCACATACAGAAACCGGTAGCAGCAACAGCAAACAGCGAGCAGCTCGTTAAATCTTCAGCGTCGAGGACCGGCCCGTCGTAAACAGCGGAGCGATTTCTCGGCGCGTGCATCGTCGGCTAAAATATTTACCGAACGCGAAACGGTGCGGACTCTGTTCTTGGACAAATTTATTACAGCTAATATTCCGAATGCGCTTCTCCGTCCGAGGTGGGTAGAAAAAAAGGAAGACGGTGAATTATTGTCTTATCGCACGCATAATATCCGTGTCCGCGCGAGCACGACGATTTACGAGCGATCGAGCGCGGCCCGTTTGTAGAATTCAGAAAAATTAGTACTTGTTAAACCTTACGTTTAGGGGAGGCACATCCGATGACCTTGACCTTGACATATGTTGTCAAGCACAACATTCTGAACAACTTTTGCCATTACAACTATCCGATGCTCGGTTTTAGTATTCGAGATAATTGCAAAAAACTATTGCTAGTACTAAATTGAATTTTCCGCATTCGCGCACGGTCCGTGGCAACGTAAGCCTGCCCCGACCCAGCGTTAGCTTACCGTTTTTGTAAACACATGTGGAGATGATAGAGAAAACAGGGTCGGTCTCACTCTATATAGAGTGATACATATATAGAGTAAGTTTTCAATTTTGAAAGACTGCTCCTGGTATTTCGTATGCGTGGTCGGGCCGGCCTGACCTAACCACACCTACTCTGTTCATATTATTTTTCCAGTACTATTTCAAATTCTAGATGACAACTATAATGCAAAGATCATTCGAAGAGAGTGAGGTGTGGTTAGGTTAGGTTATAAAATGTCGAAATCTATAACATATTTAAATTTCTTACACAAAAAGTTCCACAAGGAATCGAAATTGTATGTCAAATTTATAAATTCATGGAGATGCATATTGAAATAATTCAATAACTCACGAGACTTGCAACTAACGCACTGATGTATACACTGATCGCTACTGATCCGCTCTGGATCGCACATGGGTCATATTCGAATATATGGGTTCTTGCTATGCTTATTTATCTAAGGTGTAGCTCATTCGACACTATGGCAGCCTTGCGTTGCCACGAGGCCTGCGCGAATACGGAAAATTCAATTTAGTACTAGCAATAGTTTTTTGCAATTATCTCGAAAACTAAAACCTAGCACCGGGTAGTTGTAATGACAAAAGTTGTTCAGAATGTTGTCCTTGGCAACATATGTCAAGGTCAAGATCATCGGAGCTGCCTCCCCTAAACATAAGGTTTACCTTATAAAATTCCGTAATACGCTCCGCGAAACAGCCTGCAACATCCGGCGCGCGCGTATCGCGGGCGCACAGTCTGCCCCGGATTAGCGCAACCACTCTTGCCCGCTTGAAAGCCTCGATCGTCGTGCCCGCCGCTGGTCCCTGTGTACCACGTCGCGCAAAACCGTTTTCTCGAACAACGGTAAGCTCGTATTCGGCGTGTAACGTCGAAGGTCGCAGCGACTCGAAGTATAATCTCTATGAAAGTATGAAAAAGTTGAGCCGGTCGGAGGAAATCGCTTGGAAAAAGGAAAGAGCCGCTTCTTGCCAGTCTTACAGCTAATGCGCGAATATTTAATCGCCGCGTGGCACCGTCACCCGTTGAACAAAAGAGCCGAACCGTTCCGTGCGCGGATACTTTTAACAGTGTTTCGTTGAATGGCTTAATACTTAAGGCACTTGCGCGCGATGTCCGCTTTCCTTGGTCGCGGTAACGATAATCCCGGACGAGTTACCGCGCGACTCGCGGAAAAAAAGATAATTCGCCAAGCAGATCGCATTAAATATATCGTCGACGAACAAGTGGCCCGTGCGTTTCGAAATGAATTTTCCGTTCTCTCTTTATCTCGCTATGTCGTACTAACTCTCTCACACACACTCTATTGCTCTCTCTCTCTCTCTCTCTTTCCTCTCGCTCTTGTTCGCTCTCCGATCGTTTCCCGCTTAATCGTGTTCAGTAGCAGCCTACACCACCGAATAATCCTCGACCAGTATCTCGCCGAAGTGAGTTATCACGTAATCGTGGTAATACATCATTATGCAAAGTGGCTGTCCGATAATGAGACTTGCCCATACCACGATATTTCCGCATCTGGCTCCCCACTGCTGTTCCACCTTCTTACTGAGAATCGATAACGGTATCTGGAAAATCGGTTCGAAAGTTTCCACATGATGACACGCTCGACCGATTAATTATTCATTTTCGAATGCATTTTTCAAACGGCAGTGTCTCTCTAATTGCCTGATAGAGTCGCGGAGGCGATGAACGATTAGAGGACACCAGGGTGGCCAATTGTGTCACAAAGTAGATTATCATGGCGAAGTTAGTGAAGCCTTACTTGTGAGATAATTAATGAATGTTTCAAGTGGCTGCTAGTGTTCATTATGGCTGAATTAAATGTTCTGTAGTCTCATAGCGACGCTACAATATCTGGGAGACTGGCTGGCAATCTATTCGATCGATTCATTCGACGACAGAGATTAAAAGTACGTTAGAAACAAAATGATGAATAATTTGTTCAGCTGAAAGTTGGAGTAATTATTCTGCCAGAAGAGACACTGCTGTGGTTAGGCATCGAATCATATATATAGTTGTACATAGTTCTAATACAAGGTGGGGCAATAACTATGGCTACCTTGAATATCTTCGTTGTTATTATGTAATAATATGGAAAAATGTTATGAATGAAATTTGCACGGCACAGGAGGACATGTTGCGACAGAAACATTTTCTACGAGGGTGGAGCCATAGAGGACATTTCAAAGTCACCTTGATTTATCTAAATAGGAACATCTACTTTCTTTATCATGAATCTATAGACCCTCGAATTCTAAGCAAAAATGTATTGACCTCCATGTGTCCTAAATCTAATATTTAACGAGATATTATCGAAACAATTTTCTTTCTTCTTTAGATAATATCTCGTTAACTATTAGGTTTAGGACATATGAAGGTCAATACATTTTTACTCAAAATTTGATACTTTATCGAATCTATGGTATAAAAAAAATAGGATATTCCATTTTAAAAAATGGAGACGACCTTCAAATGTCTGAAGTACCTCCACCTGTAAAAATATTATTATCGCCTTCGTAGTGTGCAATTTTATTTCAGCAAATATTTCTGTGAAACTTATAGTTTCAAGAAATAAAATTGAACACTACGAAGGGGTCCATCCGGTGACGATAATGGTTTTTTTTGCAGGTGTAGGTACTCCGGACATTTGAAGGACGTCTCCATTTTTAAAAATGGAATGTCCTATTTTTTATGCCATACATCAATAGAGTATCAAACTTTGAGTATAAAAGTGTTGACCTAGTTATTGGAAATAGTTACTGTCCCACCCTGTATATGAGATAAAATTCAATAAATTGGTGGTTATATCTTGATTAAAAACTATTTATTTTTAACGTCGTGATTTAGCCACTCGTTTTTTTTAGAAATGCATGAAATCCACACAATCTACTCATTAAATATCTATTTTCATCGTAATTCGGTCTTGTTGATTTAATAACGAAACGAGGCAAAAGAAATTAAGTAGTTGAAAGAAGAATAGTTTTACCTGTCCCATCATGCCCATGAACGCCCAAGTCTTGAAGGTCTTCAGAGGCACACTGACCAGGTACTCATGGAAAAATGCACTAATGAAGAACACCGTAACAGAGGCTGTCGATCTCCCATAACCCATCTCGATGATTGGAATATAAAGATGCCTGCAACAAGAGATCAAGTCAGGGTAATTAAAACCGCGAATCCATTGATGCGCGTACAATTGACGATGTAAATAAAAAGTTTCCAGGATCTCGTTAGCCGAGAACGCGGTTTCTAAGGACATCCATAGGACTATTACCCATGCAGAGTACCATTACAGCGTTGTACCACAAAGGAGCACATGATCCCAGCCAACTTGTGGGTAGGGTACAGATAAGAATGGCGTCGCGTTTAAGGATCAACGGTAGGAGAATCGCCTCGAAAAATTAAAGCAATAGCCGTGGAAGTTTCCCGGAATAGCGACACTATGGGTTGTCGGCTTGCAACGGCGACGGTGGAGAGCCAGCAAGAGATCGTTAGCCGGCTGGTTATCAGAGTGGCGTCGTCTTCGAAAAAAGAAAAGGAAACGGCGGCCAGTGAAAAAAACATGCGTAAAGAACCGAAATGGAAGGGCCACGGAAGGAAATTCAAAGGTGGATATAGTCGTCGCCGAAGAATTCCCCGTCGTTCCGGAGGTCTCTCCCTTCTTTGTATCCGTTATCAACGCACGGAATTTGCAGATTAGAAACTATCTCGAAGGTGAAGAAACGCGAGACCACCAAATGTTATTCGAACAAGTACAACAGGTCAACAATAAATCTGACAATAGCAATTAGCAAGGCAATCTTCTCAAGCATTTTTCAATTTCTCTTTAATTTGAAAACCTCCACCTACTTCAAATCTTTTAATCCTCCTAAGTCAAACGTTATACGAATAAGTTAGAACGGGTCAGCAATAAATCTGGCAAATGAGAACTAGCAAGGGGAATCTTCTGCAACATTTTTTAAATTTCGTACGTAACGTTCTAGGAATAAGTAGAACAAGTGAGTAATGAATAAGGCAAGCTTGTTAGTAATGCGATCCTCTTAGATATGTTTCAATTTAGTTTGAATTATAAATCTTCAACCTCATTTGGGGCTTGTAATCCTCTTATTTGAAACGTCGTTGGAATAAGTAGAATAAGTCAGTAGTGATTCAGACAGGTCGGCTACTAATCTTGAAAATTATATCGAATTAAAAACCTTCTGCCTGCTTTGCAGATTTCAATGTCAAATGTAATTGGAATTAGTAAAATAACTAAGCAATCACACAGGAAATGTCTCGATTATATTTCCATTGATTTTAAAGATGAATGATCGAAATATTACTTTAATTCATGTACTTATTTGAAACTCTTGTCGGATGAATGTAAATACTTGAAGATCTATAAATATTGTATTATAAATTCAGGTAAAAGTGGATGCTCGAGCAAGCAGGAAAAGTAAGAAAGTATGTAATTAGAATTAGTAAAGTAACTAAGCAATCATACAATTTTCTCGATTATATTTCCATTGATTTTAAAGATGAATGATCGAAATATTATTTTAATTCATGTACTCATTTGAAACTTTTCAATCTTGTCGGATGGATGTAAATTCTTCAAGATCTATAAATATTGTATTATAAATTCAGGTAAAAGTGGATGCTCGAGCAAGCAGGAAAAGATTGATCAGACAAGCGAATCGCTAGGTAAGCGTTCGTGTGGAACCGGGAAGAAGCTCGCAGCGGCGGCGGCGTCTGATAGGAAGCGGCCATAGAGATCGGCCGCGAAATAGATCCTTTCTGTTTCATTTCCAGCGTTCCCGGGGATTCTGCCTCGCGGAATAGATGCGTCGGAATATCTTCCAGTTATAGAGGTATTATAAGTGCCGCGGGGAATAAACAGATTTAAGTGCGCGCACCGCGATGCGTATCGGCTTTTCCCATTACAATCCTGAAAAGACGTCGTCTTCGTCGACAGCCCCGCTGCCTCCCCGTCGCTTCCGTCGCCAGCAGCGTCTATGTTCCCGTCATCGTCGTCTCCGCCGTCTGCGTCCCCGTCGTCGTCGTCATCGTCGTCGCCGCCGTCTGTGCAGCTTTTCCATTTTCACCTCAACCCGCTCATCCTAGAGCGGCGCGCGGTCGCATGGCTGCGTGCCAGTTGCAGCTTGCAATTGCAGGCTGCATATCTCGGGCGAGACGGCGGATAGAGGGAGGCGAAAAAAAGGAAACGGCAGGCCTAAAGGAGAGGGCGCAGGTGCAGCCGGAAGCGGGGGCGGAACAGGGAGAGGAAGTAGTGAAATTCGAGACGAGAACGCTACCGAAGCCGTCGCGACGCGTCGTCGTTGCCCGCGGCAAAGCCGATTACTGTTTTTGCTGGGTTAATTATTCGGAATCTGGTTAATTGCGAGTTGATGAGAGCTTGCCGCGTCTACCCCCTCCCTCTCCTCCCTAGGGGGCGGACCAAAGTGATTCGAACAAGGTCGGTACGCGCACCTAATCGGGAATCCTTCTTCCCTGTTTTGACGCGTTCTCCTACACTCACCGGGCCGATATTTCTTGCCGCCTGACGGTGAATTATGGCTCCTCCGGTATCGGTCTCGCGAGAACCCTTCGATCCAAAACCACCCACACCTCTCTCTCTCTCTCTCTCGCCCGGCACACACCGGAACACCCCGTCGCCAATGGCGCCATAACAACTTTCCGCGAGTAGTTACTTTTTTTCGGGGATTTAAAAAGTTCCCTATCGCGGAAAAACCAGGCTCGCACCGAGCTATAGCGAGTGAGAGGGGTTGGGGCTTGTTAGCGGCACGCGCACCTGCCAGAGCAAACCCCCCCGGACACCGGAAAAACCCTGCACGGAAAGTTCGACGGAAGTTCGGCGATTGTATTGAGCGGGTATGCATAATCCAATGTAACGATGACAGCGGATGACGCATGGCTGCAAAAAACCAACCGGCAACAAGCTTGCGCTTATCTTCGGAGCTGCTCCGGAGATTTTCCAGCTGGACCGACGAATATCGGGCATTCCGCCTTGGAATATCATTTGAATCCTTTTGTGACGACGCTCGGCAACGCGACGACCATCGACCCGACACTACATTTTATTATGATTGTCTCGCGCTTTTGGGATCGTTGATATACTCTCGGTAATATCGCGAGTTTATGGCGAATGAATGCAATCGTGGATATTAAAGTGCATAGCTTAATAGACGGCGGAGAAGGTGGAAAATATTCGTAATTTCAAATTGTGATGAATAATGGTATGTTATTTGCGGTTGCGATATTGAAGACAGTTTCGTAGAAAATATACTTGACTCCAAGTAGAACAAGTCAATTATACACGAAAGTGTGACGATTCCAATAATTATTTCCTGAAAGCCTCAACAAATATATTTTCTAAAAATGATTTAAAAAAAAAGTACGCATCAGAAAATTTCCTAGCTAATCAATTATACTTATAAACCTCAATAAACGGAATTATTTCGGAAAAGTTTCCACCAAAATATATTCCAGAAATAATAAATCATACTCGCAATGCAATTATGTAGAAGTAACTAGCCCTCTATAGACAGTAACACCTATTTAAGAGCTTTCGAAGTGGTGAAGCTCAAAGGGACTTTTAAAACCAGCGGCTGAGCTTGAAATTTACAGGCGAAGAGGCTCTCAAGGCGGAATTTTGTCAAAAATCTGTAGAAGGTGAATCTCTCGAGGATCCTGGCAGACAGCCGGTTCAATGCCTGGAACATCCCCGTCGCACGGGACGAGTGTTCCCTTTCAAACAAATTCGTAAGTCATTCTCAGACGTTTGGATCGCGGATTGAAGCGCGGGAGCGCGAAAGTACAGAAAGAATCTCTGGCCGCGTTGAATGGGCGTGGGATCCGGCGTCAATGAACGAATGAAGACAGGAAGGAGGTGTGCGGTGAAATGTAGAAAAAGGACGAAATAAAAAAAAACCTGGAGGGAAGAAAAGGGAGAGGAGGAGAGAGAGAGAAATGGTAGAAGAGGTGGAAGTTGGTACCCAGCCGCGAGGTCGTACTTTTGATCGAGCTTCTTTCCGCCTAAGCGGCTAAACTTCGTTAACGAGTGTGCCCCGCTTTAAGGAGATTTAATTACATTTTTCGCGAGAACCCGGCTCCTGTCTGCCCTCCGAAAAGGAAGAGAAATTTCCGTGAATCAGAGACTTTCCCCGCCGCCTGCTCGCACCCCTCGACCGCCGTCCCTTTTAACCCTGTGGAAACTGCTGCGCGGCTAATTGTTTTAGCTTCTACCCCCTTCTCCCTCTCCTCTACACGCATATATATTATATATATAATACATGTATATATGTGTACATAGGACTGCTGCCACTCTAAGTACTACTTTTAATGTCCGTGTAACTGGAAAGGGTGTCGGGCCGGGCGGCTCGTGTTTGAAAACTATTCCGCAGCGAAACGGAACCGCCGCCTGGTCCACGAAGATCTTCTGTTCCGCCGTTTATTTCGGGAAATTAATTCGCGCACGCGTTTATGAACAGCCGGCCCTCGACACCGCCTTTAATTAATTCCCCGCTCGACTCCGATGGATCCACCGGAGGATATTTATTCCGATTTTAAATTCCGAGTCCATCGGGCCAGCCGCTTCCGGTTTTGTCGCCGGTGATCGACGGGATCGAAGCACACCCCTGCCAGGGACAGTCGGCCCATCAAACTTTGCCGGAATAATTTGTCCATGCAAATAGGAAAAGTTCGCCGTAATTAAGATCGTCGGATTCTTCGGGTTTTTTTTTAGCTCGGGCGCATCGATCGGGTGTTAAACAACGGGATCTATAGCATATAATATGCTTGCATTCTGGCTGTTTCACAGTGTGCCCCAAAAACAGAATTATAAATCTTATTAGTCTTAATCTTATTAGCTTATTAGCTATTAATTAATCTTATTAGCAGTCACAATTGAATCATTAAAAAAGATATTTCCAATTGCGGCTGAATGAAGTTATGTTAAAATCCAATTAAATCATTTGCGTTTCCTACTATAGTATTGCGAACGTGATAGTTCTATTAAGTCATTTTAGTATGACACGATGATTCATTAATAAAAGCTTGATTAATCCCCATTGAATAAATGCAACAATAATATGAAAACACAAAGGACTGCCAGTTGCAAGAACAATAGAATACAGAATTGTATTAAATGGTACAGTGAACGAAAATTTGAAAGTTTCATAAATATGTGATGATAAAGAAGAATCTCTCGTCCACAGCATTGCACGAAACGAATTATTTCAAAGAACTCATTCGACTCTTTGATTATTATAATGTTAGTTGAGAGACAAAAATTAACCAAACGGAACTAATTTTTAAAGAACTTGATTAACAAAATAATTAATGCCCGAGGAATAAAAGCATTGTGCACTAAACAAAAGAATTTCTCTCTCAATACGAGCCGCGATTTAAGGATATACGAATTAAATAAGAAATTTTTTAAAAAGGGCTAAATTTTATCGGAATTTACGCGAGTGCTGGCTCGACAGCAAACACGTTCGAAATAAACGCACAGCATTCGCAGTCTGTTTATTAGTTTATGTTGCGCAGTGGATACGATTAATAAAGCCGGTTATTAATGATGATAATAATGATCGAGCTTACCGCACGGCCCATCGATGTACCGGCATGTTCCACGTCCTCCAGAAAGTGTCGATGTTATTTGCGTTCCACCAGTCGCAGTAGAAATTTCGATCGGCGAAATGCAGCAGCTCGCCGAGCAAATTAAAGAACGAATGGAATGTCAAGTAGAAGAAGCACAGCCAGACCAGGTGGTTCGGTATCTGTAACAATGAAGTGAGGAAAGTCCCGATGTTAAAAATAAAATCGCAATTAAAAATAAGATCAGAAAAATCGCGACGTTAAAACAGCGAATTCAATCTTATTAATCAATTAAAAATAACATCACGCGAGCTTCGAGCATCGTCCTGCCGGTCGAAGCCAATTCTATTAAAGCGCAGGCAACCTTTGATCCGAGGGTCTTAAAATATAGAGTAATCTACGTATTATTCACGAGAGCAGAGATACTGAATTATTTAATTCAATTATTTCACGATATTATAATGTTCCTTCCCATATCTGATCATAAATGTTTCACTCAGGATCTCGCTTTAAAATTCGTTGCGATCCGTATTTACGAGATCGAGCGAACAGATGGAAATTCAAGAAAAGCTCATTGGGGAATTTTTAACAAAATTCCCGACAACATGAAGTCGATTATAAAATCACTAAAACTTTCGACTCTCTATCGAGAACTCAACAGAATTTACTATTAACATCAAGCCGAATTATTTTCATCTCAACTTCAAACAAAGCTACCACATTTACCTGTCGATACTTTCGCATCATTCAACGGCTTTCATTGTTTGGTTGCACAGATTTCCAGTTCCCATTACACGCCGCTAGCAAAAACTCGTTAATTGGTTCATTTTTTCCAATTCCCCATGGGAGAATGGACTGTCAAAGTCTGACCATTTAACTTCCGAATATTCAGAGCCGAGGATCATAGATAACAATCTAATTTCGCAGGACGTCGGGTCGTTTCTTTCACGAGTATAATCAGCGCTCGCGCGCAACTTAATGAACTTTTCTCTTTCATTCTTATTACCGTCCGCGAATGGTTTTTCGAGGAGACCGCTGTCGATCAATGTTGGATCACGCGGGCTAGCGTAACGCACACGGCAAGGTAGCACAAACCCTCACGGCTATGGATATTAATATTTTACTTTCTTTTTGTCTCGCATCCTTCATTCGCGGGGCTCGTTAAACCGACGCGAATTCGCGTCCGTCTCTTTCGCTGTTCCATTGCCTGTTCGCCCCGAGGCAGCCGTACAATTTCGCATAATTCTTAACCTCCGTTAGCGTACCGTTGGGGTCGAGTGACGAGGGACGGGAGAGGGCGGGTTGGTAGCACGACAGAGGAAGGAATGGGAAGAAGAAAGGAAATATGATGGTGGATGGAAGGTGCCAGCAGGAACATCAAAGCCCTCTCGTACTGTATAATGCACAAAATGGGAACGAAATGCTGAGTACGATGCAGTAATAATGAAATAGACTCCTCGTTGTTCCGTGTGTCATCGGACACTTCAACTGGCAGTCGCAGGGACAGAAACGTATCGATGTTACGCGATGACGTAAATTGTAAAGTAAAACGAGCTCTTATTCGTACCCGAGATGAAACGGGAAGCACGCTGTGTGTCACGAAGAGTATTCACGCACGGTTCGAACAAAGCCTCGTCATTTGTAAAATATTCTATACGCGGCATACGTGTCTGTAAATTTACGCAATTAAAACAAGATTAATGGTTCTGTTCCCTTCGGAAGCGACCTTTCAGCAGAAACTAAACATATATTGAAAGAGTTACAGTGTTCCAAAATTATAAATGAATTAGAAACAGTCGAAACTAATGAAGCAGTTGTTGAATGTATTATTATTCCTGCAACGAAGTGTCTAAAAATATTCAACGAAGAGACCCTGTGATAACTCTTTCATTTTTATTACAATGATTCAGTTACTTTGATTTTTAATTAAAACAAGTATGATGGTTCTGCTCCCTTCAGAAGCGACCTTTCAGCAGAAACTAAACATATATTGAAAGAGTTACAGTGTTCCAAAATTATAAATGAATTAGAAACAGTCGAAACTAATGAAGCAGTTGTTGAATGTATTATTCTTCCTGCAACGAAGTGTCTAAAAATATTCAACGAAGAGTCCCTGTGATAACTCATTCATTTTTATTACAATGATTCAGTTACTTTGATTTTTAATTAAAACAAGTATGATGGTTCTGCTCCCTTCAGAAGCGAACTTTCAGCAGAAACTAAACATATATTGAAAGAGTTACAGTGTTCGAAAGCTGTAAATGAATTAGAAACTGTCGAAATTAATGAAGCAGTTGTTCAAAGTATTATTCTTCCTGCAACGAAGTGTCTAAAAATATTCAACGAAGAGTCCCTGTGATAACTCTTCCATTTTTATTACAATGATTCAGTTACTTTGATTTTCTGGAATTTTTATGGGATAATTGTTCGGCAGTTAACGTGTTACTCATAGCCTACACTGAATGGCGTCGATCCGCTTCAGATCACGTTTTACAAAACAAAGCGTACCTCGATCGCATAATGGAAAACGCAACAAACAAATTGCCAGTCTAGAACGTACACGTCGCGTCAATAAAATGGCGAAATCCGTGCGATTTTATCACAATGGCTCGTTTCGTGCGATTCCCCGTGTAAACTCCGTGCACAATTCCCGTAAACCAATAACGCCGCAAACGGAATTCGTAACGTGTAATTAGTTCGAAGAACTGGAAGGGGATAACTGGACCGAATAATGTATCATAATACACAAAAGGCGAGCGACTAACATTCAAACACAAAAGCCCGAAACCGCTGGCAAACGGAATCGCGAACCCCGAAGAAACGGGGATCGCGCATTATTTACGCGCGGCGTCGTAGCCGGGACCAACAATTCCGCGATTGCGTCTCGTTCCAGAGGAAAGTTCGCCCCGAAAATTGCCAGAGAATTGCCGTGCGTCGTTTGTGCGACACTGAGCGCGAGAGACACAGAGATGGAAGAAGGAAGAAAGAGAGAGAGAGAGAGATGAAGAGAGGTAGCAGAAACGGTGAAAGGCAATCGCGTCGAGGAAAGATCAGACGGATTCTTGTAGTTGTCGTGGAGTTGGCCGGTCGCAGCGGCCCGGCCGGTTAGCCAAGGAAGAATTTTTAAGTTATTTCGAATGTCTTCTCTAATTCCCCCGGGAGCGTCGCGGCCGCTTCCGGGGAGGCCCTCTGCCTGCTCCAAAGGACTTAATAATGTTGCCAGGCACAAAGGTCAAGTCTCTACTGCCGGCAGGCATTCGCGGCACTTTTATAGAACGACGGTGGAAGGGGTGAGAGGACACCCTTCACCGAGCTGTCTCCACCCCATCTCTCTCTCTCTCTCTTTCTCCAGAGCACCCCTTTCGGACCACCCTACCGATCCGCGTAGCCCGCAAAAACTTACGTCGACGTTTTAATTTCGTTTAGCCCCGGTATGTTGGCCGGCTTGCCAGAGAAAGCGAATCGGCCGGGAAAGGGGGATGAAACCATGGTGAAAACCGTTTGAGACACGCCGATGATACCACAAAGGAAAAACCGCCGGCATAAACTTTGAACCCCGCCTCCCTTTTCTTGGCCACAGGCTATCTCAGAACGAGACCGCTTTCATCCCCCTCGAGTACCGACTACGCCACGCCGGATGAGTCTTGCTCCGGTGATATGTGACACCGTGCAAAGATACGAGGGGAATTTGAATTCTCTCAGCTCGTTTCACACCCCTACACGTTTCTTATTAATCGCTATCTTTTGTAAAGAGCTTCCCTTACGTTGCTCTTCCCGGCGAAATTAAAATCGCTGGAACAACGTTGCGGGCAATTCTGATGTCCCCAGGACCTCCAGGGGTGTGAATCATTTTAAAAAGTCATGGTTTGTGCTTCATTATTAGATCGCGGATCTTTACGAGTAATACAATTTTTTTCGATTGCGAGGAACCACCTAGGGATTCTTTTCCCTTGAATAATTGTTAGGTTAGGGTAAAAAAAGTTATATTAATTTGCAAAACTACTTAGTTAGTAACATAGGATCGAATCTGTGCGCCTTGAATATTAATTTATTTATTTAAAATTGTCGATCGAGATCAAAGGAAACGGTTAATAATTGTTAGACTACGAATCTTTGTTTAAAATAAAAATTTTCTCCATCGATTACAAGACGCAGGAGCCAAGTATAATTTTCTTTCTTTAATCATTTTAATACGTTGAAATCGGTACACCGCAATTCTTAGTTTTTTTCAATCTCTACAATGTTTTTGAATTTCACCCACCCATTTTAGCCAGAAATGTATACAATTCGCAGTCTGATAATTACACTAGATCAAAACCAGATGATATACTCTATTCCAAATAATTTATTCGGATAAATCGTACTCGTGTTCGAGGCTGGTAGAACTCCTGCTACTAATGGTCGGAAACGTGCAATCCTAGGCAGACGAAATGAGAAATGACAGGTTCGGAAACATATAATAAATTGTTAGCAGCTGTTGCGGAAGATCGATGGCGCAGATTTTCGGGCGACGTTGGAAAGATCGAGCGATTGAAAAGCGACTCCCATCGGTGGGCGGGGGGCGGATTTTATTCTGTGCGTTTTAATAAACCGCGTCAAACTTTTCAGAACAGTTCCGACTCGTTCGCAACGATAACAATAAAAAACTTTTCCTGTCGCGTCTGAGCGTATGGGGGAAGGGGGGAGAGGACGAATTGAAACTCCCGTCAATTTTCTTTCGATCATGGCCCGACCATGAATTCCCCTGTATCGTCAACAGGAGAGACAAATTGCGTATGCCTTTGCGATTCGTCGCTCGTGCGATGGGTTTTAAGTCTGTTCTCGATATACAATATGTACATAGGGTGTCCCATTGAAAGTTTCTCACACAATTATTTCCCACTATGTTTCACTCTGTGTCAGAGGAGACATGTTATAGTCTAGGTACATTAAATTTTCAACGGTGCCGAATGATAGAAATAAGTTTATGATATCGACGCACAGGTTCGATCAAAAAATCAAAACAAAGCAAATTTGAAATTTATAAAATTTTCCTCAACATTTCGATCCGATTCTGGATCATCTTCAAGATAAATTTTGCGTCTGAAAAATACCGTACTTAATGATACTAAATGAAGTACTGATACCTTGAATTACCTTGGAAGACGAAAGCGTTAATTATTAGATCCAGGCAAATGTGAATACACTTTTCCACAGGATTGCTCTATCGATTGAAGGTATAAAAGGGGCAGATCCTTCCATTTAAAGAAATCATGGTGACATTAAAATCTCTCTGAAGATTACACCACAACTGCTGTATATTATTTTTTCACATTGTTACAAGTCACGGGGCTATTCAAGCTAGACGAAGTTGTTGATCCACCCCGGATATCGCGGCTCCCCATCTAAAAGCAATGACGATGTTAAAGCTTCTCTTCGCAATATCCCATCTTGTAATCGCGTCGCGACTATAATACACAGGCTACTTTCCCATCAATTTTTCTCCCGTTCCTGATTGTTATTCTTACATCCCACTGTTCATACGATAACAGCTACTTCCTAGATTACACGGGGGCGCACAAACAAGCTTCGCTGTAGTAAATACTACGAGCGACGTGTTCCCAGGAGGCTCGGTCGGCACAGGAGAGAACCGGAGAGAGAAAGAAAGGTCGGAAAAAAACGGAAACGAAGGAAAGGGAGTAAGGGAAAAGGATTGGAGTAGAACGAGTGAGCGCGCGTAGGAATACGATCGGCAAGGGAAAGAAAATGGAAAATATCGATTAGCAACATAATATAATGCTAACCGGATAGACGAACTTACGCGAATCGGTCGACACGACGTTTCCGTGCCCGGGCTTTTTACACGATCCGGTAACGATAGCACGGATCCCGTGTCCATATTACATTCAGCTATCGGTAAGTACATATCGGAAATTCAATGGTCCCCCTTTGCCCTCGCCCTTCCTCGAACCGTCCGCGTCTTCGTATTCCTGAATCCAATATGCCTGCATTATTGATAGAAATCGATCGATGCTACTCGGTATATATGCATGAAGCACACATTACAGCTATGCGTTCTATGGGACAGTGCGAGATCGGCGAACCGGAGGCTTGGTGCGAGCAAAAATCTCGGGACTGTCTTAAGGTAGGTGCACTCAAGGTTGCCGAGGATTTTACACTTCATGGTGGTCTGGAAACCGCTACAGAGAGACCGAATGAGGGAAGTTAGCGAACATTCAAAATTGAAAATGGGAAACTTGATACTTTGGTGAAAATTGAATACCCTTTAATATCTATTTGTTCAACAAAAATGATATCAATGTAGGTATACACAAGATTGTCCAATCAGTAGAAATGGTAGGAATTGGTCAGACAGGTTGGTCATATCTATTATAAATAATTAATTTGAACTAAAGCTTGCTGAGGATTTTCACACTGCACAAGGGACTGGGAACCGCTACAGAGAGACCAAATGCATGAAGACATCGAAAATTGAATGACATTCATGAGATTGCCCATTAAGTAGAAATGGTAGAAATTGATCAGACACGTTGGTCAAGTCTATGCAGTAAAAACAATCGAATGTCAATAAAATAGACTTTTTCCTACTTAGATATTTAAGAATCTAGACTGCGGATCACTGTTGAATTAAAAAAAACTTCAAAAATCATAATTTTTCCCCGATATTGCAGGGGATTAAGAGAATCGTGTCAAGAGCGCCCAAAAGCAAAAGTGTTGAGTTGTCAGTGTCCTCGACATTTCCTAGGAAAAATAGGGAGTGCAAAGTTAATAGAACAGTGGAGCATCCTCGGCAGCACGAGCGATGCAAAAGCAGACTTCACCTTTGTCGTCTTTCCACTCTAAAAGTAATAGAGAAAGAGAGAGAGAGTGCCGTCGAAACGGTATTCGCTCGCAAGGAAGTATTATTTCGCGAATCGAGCAACGGCGCGTTCACCTGGAGGCGTGGTTCGATCTTCGGCGACGTTCCTGACTGCGTGTATCGCGTAAATGCGTTTTCAATGAGCGTCGCCGGATAATACAGAGACGCCGTTGTAAATCCGTCGGGGAACGCTTTAGTTTCGCATCGGAGAACGAGGCGACAACGGCAGCCCGGCCATTTGAATGTCGGTCCGAAAGTTCCGCGGAATCTATGAATTCATGATTCAACTTTCGCCGGGGTGTACAGGCTGGTCGTCGTTGACGTCGCCACACGTGAGTTATACGCCGTCGGAAACGGCGGCTTGTAAAGGAGTTACCTTGTAACGCCGTTTCTATCAATAAACGAGCCGTTCGAATCCGAACCTCCTCGCAGCCTTCCGACATTCTTTCCGGCGGGAACGACCCGCGGAGAAGAATTATTTCCAGCGATACAGGAAGCCGAAGACAGCGGGTATAGTTCTCTAAGGTCGTATTTCGTAGCCGGGTTCTCGGCGAAGAAACCTCACGAATCGAGTCGCGTGGGCACTTAATAGTTACGATGAAATTTACCGTCATGCTTCGACGTTTTAAGGACTGTGTTCTCGTGGATCTATGGGCCGAGGTCCTCTCGGGTTCGAGACCGACAACCTGTCTTCTAAGGGTCGGTCAAGAGACACTCCGAGGTCTTTAGTGCGCTTTAAGGGCCGCGAGAGATTCTACTGGGCGGCGCGAGTGTTGGACACGAGACTCTCCCGGGTCTACGAGGATCACCTCTTCCTGCTGAATTAAGTCTCACTTTGGCGTCTGCAGGATCGCCCGAGGGCATCTACCGGCTCCCTTACTGGGCCAGAATCTTTGGGAGTTTGTGGGAGTTCTTCTAGGATTTTCTATTGTCTCCGGGATAATTATTTTCTGGAGCGCTGTTCAGAGTTTTCTTGATTTATCTGCGGAACTATCTGGTGTCAGAGTGTCATAATTAGGGGTCTACAGTCTCTGTGGATCATTCGCGAACGCTGTAGTCATTCGAAACAGCTGTCTCGTGAATACAGCAAATTCTAGTTTCAGTTCCTTAAGTACTTCTACGTAAATTCGTTCATCCCACGTTCTGAAGTCTGGATGACTCAGTAAAAAATCCTTTGGGTAACGTAAGGATCACTTGGGCTGCTCTAGGTTTATCGCACTCGACTCTTAAATCTCCCAACGTTCAACCGAGGATTTTTAGGATCCCCTGTGGCTTATTCAAGGTTCTCTACGGGTCAGTCAACGGTTCTCTAGATACCTGAAAGTTCAATTGAAGTTCTCTAGACTCACTTAAAAGCTTCTTAAATCACCTAATACGATCTCAACGATCTCTAAAATATGTTATAGTTCATTTAAGGTTCTCTGACCTACTGTAACTGACTCGAGGATCAGAAATAAATCGTTTCGACCAGCCTAGTAAGTCTAGTGTTAATAAAAAAAACTTTTTAAAAACCACGCTTATATTAGAATGCACTAGATAGGAGAAAATAATATTTTTAGATATTAGTGACTATAAATAAAAATATTATTTTCTCCTTTTTAGTGCATTCTGATATAAGCGTGGTTTTTAAGAAGGTTATTTTATATATTTTTTTATTTTCTACTTTTTAGTCGTTACTACCGAGCGTATTTAGTAAGGCCCGGGTTCTATTCCAGCTGAGATACACTGCTGAGATTTTTTTATCTCCTAAACGCACAGGTATTTACAAAAAAATTTTCAATATTGCATTGCCATCCAGTTCTCAGCTATGTTGAGAATTTCAAGTCTCTGGCTCATAGGGACGTGGTTTAAAATTCGATTTCAAGATGTTATGCATACAACAACAACAACGACGACGACAACGACGCATACACCAACGACAACGACGCGTACAACAACAACAACGGCGACGCATACAACAATAACGACGATGCATACAACAACAACAACGATGGCAACTCGGCAAGCTAATGTAAGCGTGGTAAAAACATCTCAGAGCACAAATAGAAACCGTAAAACGTTGTACAGTAAGGGTACACGTGCCTTATTTCGTTACTACTAGGATTCAGAGAGTGTGCCGGGATCTAACCGCAGTATAATTACTACTTTCAATGCCAGGGGTCGTTCCACGATATCAAGAGATCGGGAGGGCACGCCGCTTGTAAACAGTTCGCGACAAAGCCCAGTTGCCGAAATGGCCGGTGTAACCACGGCCTTAGTGTGCGCGATCAAGTCTGAGATCTGGATCCCTCGATTATCGTTCGCCGGCTCGAAGGGTCCCGCTCGCTTGCTTGCTTGTTAACATCGTTACGTGGATTTTATCGGATTTCGAGGCCGAGGTATAACCGCGTTGTCCCCATAAACGGCGACGTAAACTCCGAAAACACGGCGTGGTAATTTGACACGTAACATTTGCGGCCACCATTAAACCTCCCGATACTCGGCCGCCAATGCTTTCGATGCGTTAATTAAAATTTTCAGTTGGCGCGTTTACAGCATGCGCGCATTAAATCTGCGGATGGAGGGGAACACTATATCCGGTGTAAACCGGGGATAGATGGAACGAAACGGGACGATGGGAAAGGACGGTTCGTCAAAGAGCTCCCGGCGTGTCCATCAACGGCAAAAATTGCGAAATCCATGTATTCGCGGGGCGCCCGCTAACACAAAACAATATTTGCGTATTAAAAATCGGCACCGGGGAAAACGAGGAGTCGCGTTAATGGAAAGGTAATCAGAAGAATGGCTTTCCGGCTCTCTCCGTCCTTTACGCTCACCTCACACCCTCGTAATGTGAAAGCCACATTCACGCCGAGAACAAGTGTCGCGCAAACAAGCAGCACACCACCCCCACCCCGATAATGAACGGAAGACTTTCAATTAGCTGCCGAGGCAGATACGCGAATTCACGCGCACGGATTATTTCCGCGGATCCAAATATGTATAATAGGAATTCTCACCGATTAATGCAAAGTTGCCATTTCGGATCGCACTCGTCTTCCGACTAAAAGTGATCGCAATTACTGTCAGTTGAAAACATTCACAATGTAAAACGGAGGAACATTCTGAAAATATACCACGTCAACTTCTTTCTGATATTTGCAGGACTATTTTACTACCTGATGGAGAAAGGGAGAGAATTTTGGAAAAACTACAATTTGATCAGTCGTGCAATCTATTCCTGTTAATTGCGAATTTCCATGTTTTCAAACATTATGTTTTAAATAGTTTGACTGACTGTAAGGTTCACCCGGTCGAACAAGATAATTAGGTTGTGGATATTTCTGTGACGAAACTGCAGTTCTGCAATTATACATGGAATGGTCTATATTTGAATTTCGATATGGAGAATTGTAGACGAAGCAGAAAACAGTGAATTTTACAGTTCGAGATGGTTAGTGAAAAATATAATATAATATAATTAGTACACTGTGGGTTTCGTGTACATATAGAGTTCTCTAAAATTCAATGTACCTTGAAATTTTAATAAGATTGCCGTGTTATTTATAATTGAATGGAACACTGAATGGAACATGCAGATTGTACATTGATTCCAAAGTTGGTGCATGAAGGCTAGTACTTACAGCGTGGAAAATTATCAATTATATAAACTTCCTATTCCTTCAAATAATAACCATATAATAAAGCAGAATAACATTTAGACAATTCGGAGAGCAGAATAACATTTAGACAATTCGGAGAGCAGAATAAACAAATTCGTAACTCTAGTTCTATTATGATAAAATCTGTATGCGTCCGGCGATTTTTAATTACGGTAGCGATCTTGAAAATCGAGAAATTCGGTTGTTCCTTGCGGTTCAGGGCGCGAAATAATCGAGTCGATCTCGACGATGCGGACCGGAGGGTGTATTCGGCGAACCGGGCGTCGGACGTCGGTAATTAATGACGCGATAGGTCCAATTAACCGGCGGCCGGGAAAAAATTGTTAACGAAGCCCGGCGAAGCGTGGCCTTTTGGCCGGCGCGCGGTGCTTTAATCGGGAACCGGTGGCGAGACGCGGCCTCGAAAATCCGCGCTATTATTATACACGCTCCAGGAGGACGATTCGCGGCAGTCGCTTTCGGGATGGAAGTCATATAATTGAATTCGGTTCACCGAGTCCGGTTCACTGATCGAAACACTACGGCTGGCTAGTTCCGATCCGGACTAACGAGAGAATAACGAGCACGAATAACGACGCCCGAGTGAAATCGGCCTTGATGGACGCTGGTCTCGACCGACTCGAACACAGTATGACCTAGGTGCTTACAAACACTCTGATCACGGTGCCTCGCGAGGCTCCCGAAATTTCTGATTGGACACCGTTAGAGGCGCGTCGATCTGCAACTGCCATTATCGCCAACGAAATTCGTGCTATAGTGGCTAATCAAATTCTATTTATATATATTCCGTTTGGTCGATCGTACGAATTAATAGAAATTAGTTAATGATATCGGCGCACAGGTTCGATTAAAAATTCAACAAAGGAATTTTGCAATTTATAAAATTTCTCAACCCTTTCGATTCGATTCTGGATCATCTTCAAGAGAATTTTGCGTTTGCTATGCGTAAATTATCAACGTTTATGTCTGTCACTGTATTCCATGATATTGAGAACTAGACATTTATATAATAGCAAAATTATTGTACGAGATTGTCACTTCTATCCAAATAGATTTATTTATGAAAAAAGTCAGTTCATTTTCAAGATTGCAACCATGCAACCGCGAGGAACTATTCAACAAATTTATTTCCAGCGTTGTAATTCGCTCACCATTTTCGGCACAGAATACTCTCACGGTGCAATAATTGCCAGTTTCGAGGTCGTCACGTAACCAAGCCGCACGGAGAGGAAAACAATTAATTCCGAGCTTCTTCGTAAATCCGTGCGAAGGCATAACACGGCGAGCACTATACTCGTCGCCGTCGTCTACGATCCTGGGACAGAAAATCCGGTGTCGGCGTTCCTCGAGGCAGGATCGCGGCTGCTCTTCCAATCTCATAAGTCACGCGACGAGAAGGATTGCTCATTCTCGGTACGTGCTCCCTTTGTGCCCTTCTGTTTCCGAGTCTTCGCTGCTGAGAGGGGAAAAATAATTGTTTGTCGATCGAGGGGAAAAATCGCGCGAACGAAAAGAGAGCCTGGAGGAGGACCAGGAGCGATGTTCCTGGATCTTTGAGATCTCGGAGATCCCCGAAGTCTCCTTCGGACCCTTCACTAGCGCGGTATGGCCTTTATTTTCGTTTACACCGCAAATAACTGCAAGGGTGGTCGGATAGGGCAATCCCCGTGACCGTTCCCGGTTAATTGCGGTTCTTATATAGGAAACGGTGAACTTCGAAGACGGAGGGTTGGCTGCCTGTTCGGAAGAAAGAGGGCGCACGACGGTGTACTGGAAGGGCGAAGGAGAAACGGAGGGACGGTGAAAAGCCGGGGAACTGCAATGTAGGACGAGACTTTAATCTTGTCGTAATGGGGAAACGCAATTTTCCTGCAGTCCGCTGCCAACGAGGTCGTTTCCTTAGATCGATCTGCTTTATACGAGCGCGTCCCTTCGCCTCCGTCCACTCGTCCCTCGTTTCGGAATCTCTTTGACGCGCTGCTCGCGGGCACATCGTCGACGAAAAAGAACCAGATAGGTGAGAGAAGACGCGAGCCGAGCCTGCGGAGGGGAGATCCGCGACTTTCTTTGCTCTTTTAGAGCCTCTTCGCGAGAGATGCTCCCGTTCCGCTGCCTCACGGAACTTGTTCACGCGTCTCGCATTTCTGAACGTCGCTGACTAATAAAGGAGGACACGGGAGCATCTCTTCATACCCGTTCAGACATCGCTGTTTATTGGCCAAGGCGGCAGTCGACAGCTTGCTAATCCCGAATTCTCGTGACATGATTTTTCCAATTTTATTAGTCGATTGTCACCTGCTCTTTCAGAGAAATTCACAATTTCATCAAACATACACTTGAAGGGAATGAAATTGTTGGAAAGCAAAGGAGGCTTTTCAATATCTGCGACGCTCTAATGGCAAATGAGGAGTGCGCACACCGATTTGCAGGATTGACTGTGCCCTCTGCGTTATGGTTTTGTTTTCTCGATGTTTAGTTAATGTTTTGACCACGTAAGCGACGTTCTTATTTCTTCTATTCACTTATCTTTTCGTAAAGTGGAGAATAAATTATATCCTATATTTATTTAATATAGATGCGCGTTATTTCCAATAGAAATAATCGTTAGAAACAAGAACACCCCTTTAAACCGATGGCTAAGCTGTGAATTAGAATGAGCCTTAGTTATAGGGGTGAAACAACCCTTTCAAAAAAATTTTGTCGCCCAATACACGGGGCTAAGGTTAGTGCCCTCTATGTTACAGCTCAGGAAAATTTAATGTATCGAGCTGCATGTCCTGGAAATCTTGCCGGTCCTATGTGGACAAAAAATCACTACAGGACTATGTACAGAGACCCGCAAATCAAATAGATCGAACTGCTAAGCCTGGAGGTCTAGTGGTTCAGATGCTCTCATAATCAGCTGACCCAATTTGTATAACATATGGGTTTACCAGCCCCTAAGATATTATGTATTTCCTGACAATCAAATGGATCGAGCTGGACTAAGCCTCGATGGATAAGCGATGGATAAGCGATGGATAAGCCTGGGGATCTAGTAGCTCAGATGGTCTCATAATCAGCTGAATCAATTTATATAACGTAAGGATTCGCTAATTCTTAAGATATTATACAGGGTGACAATTGTAGTACCACCACACCTTGATGATTTTCTGAAATCTATTATAACCGAGATTGAACTGATTCAATTCATGAAAGTTACATTATGTATTTTCTGAAAATTCAACGAAGATTGTCTGATCCATCTCACAGTGTTTAGGGACCTCTAGTGATCCAAACTTTTCGATCTGGAAGTATAATAGATCAACATGGTCTAAGATCTTAAGATCTGCTACCTCAAGCAATCTACCTCCACAATTTGCTAATCCAAGCCACGTAGCACGTTCTCATCGATCTATGATCCATTAAACTTGCATGTCTTCGTCGTTTGTTGTCTCAAGTCACCAGACACGTGTCCCCATCGGAACATCAAAGCGGGAAGACAGTATCTAAAGAAGCCAAGAGACTGTTGAAGACAAGATCTGCTAACAAGTCTACTGGCAAGTCTAGATCACGTAACCCTCTAATCTTCTTTTTTCCATCTACTATACATGCAGATTGTCCACTAAAAAAAATTCAATACCGAATCAAACAATCAGATCCATTCACAAAACTAGGCAAAGGATTTATCCTACCAGTGGCATGGAAGTCGCGAAGAAGTGGCCAAAACTTTTCAAGTTTAAGACTTTCAAACAATTTTTGCCTTACATTTTAACAACACTTTAAAACTTAAGGATGTAAAATATTACTCGTCATTCTGAAGACAAAATTCTAAAATTGAAGGTATAATTAATTTGTCTGAATACTCATTGTGAAACATCAAAAGGGATTTTGTATTAGAGTTTTGTAAATTCTATAAATTAGAATTCCCATTTCCTTTAAATGCATACGACTAGTTTCTTTTGTAATAACATATACTATTAACATAGACAAATTTTGTATACTGATAATTTCTTTATCATAGGCATTGTTTTTTAAAGTGAGCATGGTCCCACAGTTTTGGAACACACAGTACATAATATCCCCTCGCTCATCTCTTTACGCTGACAGACTTCGATCACTCTGAGCTTGTTAGTCGCCCACTTTGTTGTCTCTTTCCTTTTCTACTCTCGTTTTTTATGTTTTTTTAAAGCTATATTATACTCACGGCAAGCTTCAACAGACGCTCCGAAGCCTTCGCGACGTCCATGTTCTGAAAAAATAAACGAGAATCGATTATTAATCCGAGCAGGGAGGCACACGAACGGTAAATACAGCCGGAATGGAAGTTGGATGATCGTGGGCAGGGGCGGGTTCGATAAAACAGGGGTGCAAAACGAAAGTTTCTAATTGAACGCGAGCCCGCGGAATATGTAGCGTGAATTCGCCAGTTCGCGCGGAAATTTTCACGCAGTGATTACGGTGAACAACGGAGGCCGGTAATTAAAAAATGTAGATAATTAACAGCTAACTTCTCGTGAATTCGTGTCGTGAGTACAATCATGGAGCTTCGAGTATGTTTTGACGCACATTGAAAATTGTGTTCTTCTCACTTCCAATCAGTATTTGCTAGAAATAAGAAAAATTCTTCTCGATCGAAAATTAGAATATATAATGATTTAATGTTATCGGCGCCAGGTTCGATCAGTAATAGT
>CM052330.1:12615128-12634933 GCA_028455615.1 Lasioglossum zephyrum | reverse complement strand
AGGACCGAGTACGATGTAATAAAAATGTAATAATGGATTAATTATTTGAAATGATTCTAAGTGTTATAATCTATGTGCGATAAAAGAAAATTGTAATTTATCCAAAAAATGTTATCGTTGTTTTTTCCAGTACAAGCATGACACTAAATACAAGAATAAATATTCAAAGCTAGTTAGGGGTGCACTGAAAAGCATATAAAATATAAAAATCTGGAATACATTGATGGTAATTCATTTAAAATATATGAAATGACAGGTGCAACGCATTTCGTGACAGGTGATGCAATTTATAAGTGTAACGGAATGATTAAATAATAATGATGTACGTATTTTTACAATAAAAATGATGAAAGTTTAATGTCACGACTATCAATCAAATAGCGCAAACTTGAATTCATTGGTAGGCAAAAATAAATATACCATGTGTGTGTGCGCGTGTGTGTCATATTATCAATTTTAGAAACTTAAAATATTCGATGAGATGTCAAGCGAAATTCAATAAAGTATTTATAAGAATATTTAAAATAACACTGTCGTACACTAAGTGACAGGAACTCCAGAGATGATCAATAATTACAGCATATCAACAGGAGAAAGGTACGAAAGGGGTGTAATTTGAGAAATCAGGTGTCAATAAAATTCAATAAATAGACTGATAGTGTTCGTCGGATTTTCAATTAGATATGTGAATAAGAAGCCCAGGACTTTATTAATAGATAATCCAGTACCTATGTAATTCGAGATCTACAAAAATGAATTACAAAAATGGAACACTGATCAATGATTTTGCCAATTCGATGCTAAACAGGTAATCAGAATGTCTACATATTAAAAAGTTGCCTTCTTATTTTCAAGAAAACAGGCTAGTAAGAAATTAACGTTTCGATGTAAATCAAATTTTCTCAGCTTCCACGTTTAGAAAGTTAATGTTGCAGGCAGTTGTGCTAATTCAATTTCAGTTGTATTTCAATTATATAGTAATTCATTTACGACGTAATTGATGTAATCAATTCTATTCAATGCAACCAATCAAAGGTAATGTAAATCAATTACTAAGTACTTGAATCAGATGTGTAATTGAAATACAATATAATTGAAATACAATATATATAATAGAAAAACAGTATAATTGAAGGTGTGCCGTAGGTACGTCAAGAGCAGCTAGTAAAATAAACAATTATTCCTTTTATTTGAAATCTTCACATGGATTTTTTTTCAACCTCTTCTTGCTTATCACTTCATTTTTCATACTTCAATTACAATGTATTTTATAATTGTACTCTATTGCAATTACGAATTAAATTGTAATTTAATTGAATGAAGACCAGAATTATAAATTACAATATAACTGTGTGGATTACAATGTAATTCAATTACTTTGAAATTATAATTCTGGAGTAATTCAATTGTAATTCTGCAACTTTGGTTGCAGATTACATTGCCACCGAAATATTGTTGCAGATAAAGATCCAGTTAAAACCCACGAAGAGTGCGAACGCAGCAAAATATTGGTAAATAGTTTCCAAAATAATTTTCTTCGGGATGAATTGAAATGAAACGAGAGATCGAATGTGAATAGCAGGCAGCGTGAATGCAATAAAATCCTGCTTCCGTGGGAACTATTGTATGAGAGAAGTTCGAGGTCGCTAAACACTGAGAGATTAGCAGCAATTCGAATGGCGGCGCATGCTTCAATTGGAATAACTGCGCTTCCCAGAAAGTATCCTCTTATTCCCCCATGCTCGAGAACGTCGAAGGAGCTTTCCAGCAATGGCATTGATATTTCGTGCGGTGTACTAATTGAATACAGGGGAAGGCAGCCAACCCTCCGGCGTTCCGCTTAAGTGGCGGTTGTCGAGGTCTCTCCGAATGGCACAACACGGGAACCCACGTTGCGTATATACCGGGCTTACAAATAAATACCTAAAGAGCCTCCTGTCGATTTCAACACGCCATTTCCACGTGCATAACCAGACACGTGTGCGCACACCCGACCACATCTTCGATCTTCGACGACCACCGCTACCCACCAAAATTTAACAAATTGAAATGATATACACCGTCAGCCACATACTAACTGCCGCATAACTCTACACGTTTCCCAAGTTTCCATACTAACACGCTGAAGCTACGTCACACTTTCGAGTTTAAAATTATTTCATTTTCACTTATATCATTCGTAGAAGAAATCTATATACATTATTCTTTCCATAATCATTTTTTAACGGGTCTAAAATAATTCGACAGTATCATTGGAATATTTTCAATGGTTTAAAATTCATGAAATTCACAGTCGAGTTATTAATAACAGTTAGTTACTTGGTAATGCAGTATTTTCACCTTACTCTATAATCTATCTAATTTCCGCCGTAATAATTATCTTGCTTCTGCTCTTCAATCATTTTTATCTAATAATCAACATCCACGAGCTCCACAAAAATATTTGCACGAGGAACACGTAGCGTAACATTTCATCCATTTTCCACTGACACTTCGTTCATGATTTCAAATTAGAAAATGGCAATTTGTTGGTGAAAACCGCGTGGTCGAAATTCACGTATGATTTCATATTTTAAGAAAATTGACAGGATCATTTTGCAGAATGTAGAAATAAAGTGCGGACGAAAGTTCATCTTGATTATTAAATACATTAAAGTTGTTCGAAGTGAAAACGAATAGAATTTTTCAGTGTGAATGTATTTGGTTGAATCGGAGTTGCGCGTTCAGCAGTCGAGTTTTGTTGAACGATATACTTTTCCGGCGAGGTTTTCATACAAGTCCGCGAGTACGTAGATTGAAATAAACATACAGGGGATGGCTCGTTAATACTGTTCCCAGCGACAAAATCGCGCGATGTCCGCGTAGCTCGCCGACGCCAATTACCCTTATTCGTGAAACTTTTATTCCCGGGGATACGGACGGTTGCATTAAACCGTCAAAGCGATCCGTAAAACATCTGGTAACGGTGTCCGTGTGCGTTTCCACGAGCGAGGGACCCAAACCCCAAATTAGAATATCATATTCTCCGTTTATAACGAACGCGCATCAACCACTGTAATTGCGGATTCCGCGATGCGTGTAATTGTACATAATTAAAAAATATATATATATATATATAACGTGTACAGTGCGCGTACGCGGAATTATCGGTCTACGAACTAATGTATGGGATTCTGCTCGTTTTGTATTCCGAACGATTACATCGGGAAATTTGCTCTTCGATTTTCCCGGAGAAAATTCGAATGCGACTACACTTTTTCACGCGTTACACCGTTCAAATTACAGACCGACGGAATCCTCGTTAACGTTGGTCGCGCCGACTATTTTTCGAATTTTTCAGAATTTCATAATTTCACGTTCTCTCGACAATTGCCGCTTTAATTAACACGTGTCTGGCATGAATATTCCCGCTGCAGATTTCCCAAATCGAACCTGTAAGGAAACTTTGAAATTTTCATTGATTCTCTTAGCTGAATATCGTAAAGTGATTTTCCTGATAAATTATCCCACTATCTTGCTCTATGGTCATCTTTCATTATACAAATTATACCAAAAAATTATTGAGAATATTTATATAATTCTAAACCAGTTCCGAATTTCCTAAAACAGTACCGAAAAATTGAATATAGAAATTTACAGACGTCCTCGACAATGTATCACAATTTCTGCAAGCAACAAATTTTGAGGACCAACACCAAAAAATGTACTTTTTTTACTTCTGGAAATGAAACCATTCGCTTCCTGTCTCGTTAAATCGCTCTGCGCATATTCTGCGGAGGAGGGCAGATGAATAGCGCAAAAACACGCCTAATATTAAGAAAGGAGGATCCCGGGCAACAAAATGGACGAATAAAAAGGGTGGTACGGAGCACGAGTCCCGGCGGGCTGCGTTTAAAACAGCTCACGTAGGTGACACGCTGCACCGAGATCATTCTTCGTCTTTCCTTTTCTTTCGTCTCTGGCTGCGGACGTGAGACGTTGCACAATGATCGATCGTCCGGTCGGATCAAAGGCCAGAAACCTTCGCCGGTGCCTTGAGGGGCTTCACAAAGGGTTATAATAAGCCGTCTCTGAGCGAAAACGCGGCCACTCGAGTTCGAGGGATTGGTAACTCGAACCATCGACACCGTTGTCTATGCCGCTGGAACTAGATACTGTCAGTCGGATAAATTCGCGTGAATATCACTACCCCTGTCGTGGATAGCCGATCAAGGTCGTCATCCTTTGACGCTTCTTTGCGATTCAACCGATCCTGCACAGGCTCTATTTTGTCATTCAACACAAACGTCTCCCTTTCGAATACTGATTTCTCTGGTTTGACCACCCTAAATCTTGAGACTCCAACAAAACAATTTCCTGCAAATTTTGCACACGTCATTTCGTCACCAAGTCTGATAATATTTTCTAAAAATTATAATTTCGTCATCAAGTCTCATAATTTCTTTTTTTTATATTATTTTACGTCGCTCTCTTAGCAAAGAGTAGAGAGCGAAGTAAAATAAATTTTTTAAAAAATTATTAGACTTGGTGACGAAATGATGTGTGCAAAGTTTGGAGGAAATTAGTTTAAAAATTTTAACATTTTTTAAATACTTGATTAAAATCAATCATTTTTTATCGTTTCAGATATTATTCAATAAACTGACCCAAAAATTTCCTCCTAGATGGATGTTCCGGTTTCCTGTTGATCACGCCTCGCATACGATACAATGAGCATTGGAGGCGTGGAAGGGAGAGCAACCTTGGACTGCTCAGTTCTCGCTGGCATGATCGCGTGGCGCTAAGAGGGGGCAGAAGTACCAGGCCGTCGCGCGTCGATGAGCATCGGAAATGCGAGGTGTGGAGGGGACAGCAACCTTGCACTGGCGAGTTCCCGCTGCCATAATCGCGCGACGCTAAGAGGGGAACAGAAAGAGTTCCGAGGAGACATGAGAAAAGACTGGAAGCAGTGCTGGTCGTGGTTGCCGCGATTCAGGGGACTGTCGCGCGATCGTTTCCTTCTTTCGACGTGTCGGCGTCGTTTCAATTAGCGGCCGGAGATTTACGGCTCCGCATTTACGAACACTTTCTTGTCGTATCCCCGAGATACTTGGAACTCAGTAGACTCGAATTGAATTCCAAGCAAGGCTAACAATGCCGGCGGTGTAGCCAGCCCGAATTCGTGTTATATTTGCCCTTCATCTCCGTCACTCGCGACAGGAAAAATTACGTGTAATTTCGAAGGAGGGTTCGTCGCGAAGCACATCTGATGTCGGTGCTCTCTCCCTTATTTTTCGTCGAATCAATTCTCGTCGCTCTTATCATTTATTAAACGTCATAACAGACGCACACATCCCTTCCACCCCCTCCGTTTCATCGAACGCAGTCGTGGGGGATTCGTAATACTCGGTTGCTGTACCAGCGACAACCTGGCCGATTCATTTTTGAAGAACGTGAAAACCCTGACCGAGGTAATTGAATGTCCGCCGCTGTGTAAACAGAAGTAATAGCGTCTGCTGTACAGCCGCGTTTTAGAAAGAGCTCGGAGAGTTTATGGCCTCGCAGCACTCGGCTCTACTAGAGGGAAAGCGGTTAAACGATATATCAATTGCCTCCGGAAGCGAGTTAACGCTCCGCGGAAATTCTTCCGCGGAATTAACACGTTCGTCGACGCAGGTTTCTTATTAATATTTCAGGAAGCCTTTTAATAAACTGTTCTGTGACCGTGTCGTATCTGAGAAAATCTTGGCAATTTTCTGTTAGATGATTATCCGACAAACAACCTGTTGTATAATTTTTTACGATTTCTCAGATTCTAGAAACCCTTTTTAATACCCTGTAAATTGACTATCGTTCATGGGTGTTTTTATCTATCAACGATCTCCATGACAAGCTTCCCCTGGGCAGGTGAAAGATTTATCTGGGGTTGTCTGACAAATTCTGTACCTATACTACTGACAGATCGGTCACTGCTGATCGGACACATATGAGGTACAAACACGAACTGTGTCTAATCATAGTGGTTCGAATAGTTATATATTATACAGACACTCTCCTTGCAGCAAAATTTTTGTTAATTGACGTCTTTGAAAACCATATTTATAAAACATTTCTAAAAGTAACTTAAAATGTTTTAATTTTTACAGATATATAAGAAGTTTTTCTTGATAATGGTCTTAAACTAGACCGAAACGTTGAAAAAGCTATAGTTATTTGCAAAATTGCTTAGTTATTAACATAAGATCGAATCTTTGCGCCGAAAACATCAATTTAAGTTATTTACAAGTTGTTGATCGAGATAAAGGAAACAGTTATTTCTAAAAGTTTTCTACAAAGAGTTCTCTAATCATTTTTTCTAGTGAACCTTTGGCATTCTTTGAGACAATTTAATACAATTGTCTAAAACAATTCTTTCTAGTATTACTATCTGGAAATTGGCTTTTTCATGAAAGGAACTTCGCGTACAAAAATGAACTTACAGATCGAAGCTGATCGAAGAATTCTCATTTGTAGCCATCAAAGAGCTGTCGAGGTAAGGGCTGGTCACGCAATCCACGGCTGTCCATTTCCCCAGGTAAAAAAATATTCATGTTAACGACCGAATAAACAGAAGACCAATTTCCTGGGTGTCGTATCGAGGTGACAAGGTAAGACACATTTTCCCCATCGTGTCGTGAACGAAAATTATCAAGGAACACCCTTTTTCCCCGGTGGACGTTCTTTCATAATATTCCCTGGGCCCTGTCACCCGGCCAGAAGTATCGACTTTTCGAACGGGGAAAGGGTTGAAATATTTTCACCTGTCGTATTTTCGATCGACCTGCCCTATTGCACCCGGATAAAGCCGAGCGAACATCCGACACACTGAACATTCCATTCCGACGACATCGCCACCGAGAACCACCCGGATTGAAAGGAAGATGCACTGGCCGCAAAAAAGTTCCGAAGCAAAATGCCCGGTTTCAGAGATTCCGTGTAATAACACGGTTCCCTTTTTTGTCTCCCAAACTCTGCACATGCTTCTAGTCACGAATCTGGTTTATCGTTCCACCTTTCTTCACGCTCAAGCTTTTTCGGTTTCGACAAAATTTGTCTATCGAAATTCGATCGTGGGTTTAATCTTTAATACGACTACGAAAATTCGACCACGTTGAAAATGTTCGTGTAAAGAATTGTTTACACATGGGATATATATGTCGACAGTACACTCGTGCGTTTTATATGCACGAGGATTTTATTGGTCTTTATTGAAACTTTTATTTTCCTGGCCCATGCACATTTTCCGAGGTTACGAGGACATAAAGATCTGCAGTATTGTGACCATTGTTTCTATCTAATCTGATTCGGCACGCTCAATGGACATGCAAGCACGATGATAATATATAACGTTGATGTTTCTAGATATTTCTAGACATGAAAGGGTTATTAGTAATAGTTATCAGTGAGTGATTCTGAACGATAGGGAACGTTATATCAGATATCAATAAAAAATTGTTCTCGTACAATTTTTGAGAAATCTTTGACCACACACACATCAAAAAGAATCTCGGACTTATTCAACAAAAATATGATTCATTTTAAAATGATTTCATTTAGCTGATAGCTCGTTGATTTTAAGAGGTAAGTAAAGAATTTTCCACACCGAATAGAATTCCTCTGATTCGCCGAGCCCGGAAAAAGGAGAGTCTAAATTTTCGTTTCACAGGCATTTGCTGAAACAACTTTCCCCGTAGAAGGAACCAGCTCGCCCGAATCTCCGCAGTTCATCTGCACCCGAAACGGCCGAAAGATCCGTCGGGAAAAAAGCCGGAGAAAATATTCAACGAGACGTTCGTCTTTCATCGAGGCAGCCGCCCCGGCTATTGCCAAACTTTTCCCTGATGGCGTGCTAACAAAAACGTTTCGGGCGCAGCTTAAAGGAGTCGAACAATGTTCCTTCTCCTGGTAACCGAGTGCTCGTTGACCCATGCGTTCCGCTGTCTCCGGAGGAGATCTCGTACAATGCTGGTAGAGGAAGCAGCAAAAAAAAAAGGAAAGAATAGTAGTAGAAGCGAAAATGACAGACAGGGAAAATAGGAGAGGGTTTACGAGCATTCACGATGGGAAATCGATACGATATTTCATCCGTTTCGCCGTCAACGGCCCCGAAGGTGCGAGCAGCCAAGTTGCAGAGACTGAACCGACCCCTTACCCGCGCGCAACCCCTCGTCCCAAGTTCGCCCCGCGCTCATCCCCTCTAACACCCTTGAAAATCCTTTAAACGTTCATCCCTTTAAGGAGTAGCACGTCGTCGAGCCGATAAGCCCGACGCTCGATGCAACCCTGGCGTCACCTTTCGATCGGTCGATTGCCCTACAGTGTGAAGTCATCCGTGTGGTGGAACGCCGTGAAAGATAGGCGAAACGTGCCGTCGCCCATTTGCATTTCACCGCCGGCGGGAGCAAATTTTCGACGATCTATAATCTAAATTAGTATCGCCGTTCTCTCGACTCGGTTAACCGGCCGACCCGGCCCGCCGTGTAACCGGTGGCACGACAATCGTCGTGATCCCCTAAGAAATTGAAACTCTTTTACACGGCTCTTACACCACTAGAAGTTTACATACGTTCGAGGATAAAATTAAGTGGGCACATTTTTAAAATAATAACTTCTTCCAATTTTAAACGAAAACATCAAGTTAGTTAATTAAACGCAATGGTTGGGATCGATAGAAGAAATTATAGCATCTGTGAAAAAGTATTGAAACACATTTCACGGCGAAATAAAACGAGAATAGTATGCCGAAAAAAACGAAGTGCGTTAATTGCAAGAGTATCGATAACAGTGGTTGGGATCGATAGAAAGAATTATAGCATCTGTGAAAAAGTATTGTAACACATTTCACGGCGAAACAAAACGAGAATAGTTTGCCGAAAAAAACGAAGTCCGTTAATTGCAATGATATCGATTAGAATTTTCGACGATCTATAATCTAAATTAGGAGCGCCGTTCTCTTGTCTCGATTAACCAGCCGACCTGACAATCGTCGTGATCCCCTAAGAAATTGAAACTCTTTTACACACCTCTTACACCACTAGACGTTTACATACGTTCGAGGATAAAATTAAGTGGGCACATTTTTAAAATAATAACTTCTTCCAATTTTAAGCGAACGTATTTAGTTTTTTTCAGGGATTGTTAGAAGGAATAAGGGAATAATTTTTTACAGAAAATTGTGCTTCGTCACAGGAAAAACAAGTCAAATGACATTTCGATTAAATATTGTTGTAACCCTTTGTGATATTACCGTGAAAATATTAAACGAAGGTAATCGAAATCGAATTTTCATCTTAAACGCAATGGTTTGGGATCGATGAAAGAAATTATAGCATCTATGATAAAGTATTGTAACACATTTAATGGCGAATCAAAACGAGAATATTGTTTACCGAAAATACGAAGTGCGTTAATTGCAAGGATATCGATTAGGATTACGACTACACACTCGGAGAGATTGTTTTATGTTTCGGATTGAAACCTGCATGAGACTGATATTGTGTTTCACGAGTTATTTGAAACTTTCGATCTATATAATTAATTTCATTTCTGCAGCTAACGAGATGCGAAAACAATGAATTATCTAAATATAGATATACATTTATTTATATCGTATGCGTTCCGTATTCCCGTATCATTTGAAATGTTCTAATGAGAGTCTCGGAAACAGAGTAGATCTAATTACACTCGTCTCTTGGAAATTAGCATCGTTTATCTGGATCTTTGTGTGCTGTCGTTCGGGAGTATAAATTGTATTATTAATTAATACAATATAGAGATCAATACCACATGCGTACGAGCAAATAGAAAATCAGGACCGACGGATTAAACAAAACAGACTAATTGGATTATCTACCTTTGTTCAATGCTGCACATGAATAACCATTAACATGAAAAGTTTAAAATTCGACTGAGTACCTCGATCTATGTGCAATAAATAAATTCTTAATATCTTTGAAAAAAAATAATTCCACCCCAATTTCAAGATACAAGACTATGTTATAATCTTGTAACACTGTCATACATATTACTATCATAATTATTTATTTAATTGCAAGAAATAAAATTAAGTTCAGCATCGTTCTCACTCTAATAATAAATTCTCTTCGATTCTATAATGAAGTAAAGAAGCCTGTATTTAACTTTAATCCATAAAGACTGTCCTACAAAAATTTTATCTTGTATAATTGGTAGTCCAGCAATTTTTTAAACAATGTTTCACAATGCATTTGTTCCACGCTTCGGGAGTAATTACGAGATTAAGCTGCGTCGCGAAACAGAAAGATCTCCATTTCCCTCGCAACAATCCAATATTCTATTGACCGTGGAGTACGCGCAAAGCGATCGACTATTTTACAGGCAACGCTGTGCTCATAAACCCTTTGAAAAGTCGACGCGGGAATCGATAAGCCGACGCGGCACACGATACCTGTCGACGCCTTTCGATCGGTCGATTGCCCAGCAACAGAGGCGCGTACGCGCAACGGAATCCACCGGAAGATGGAGGCCTCGTTAACACCTAGCCGATGGAGAATTAATTAATAAACAAGTGGCGAGAACGAGAAGGGCTGGCGACAAAAAGCAAGACTCCCAGTGAGAAGGTAAGAAGAGGGGAAGATGGAGACGAAGAAGAAGAGCCGCAGACGCTATGTCTGGAAAATAACGAGGATATATTAATACGTCAGTCCAATTCTTAATATCATGGAGTACAGTGACACACATAAACGTTGATAATTTACACATAGCAAGTGTGGTAAAAAATTATTTTATAGTTATTATTGATCTTGTAAAACACTTAGTGCAACGTTCAGTATTTTTCAGACACAAAATTCTCTTGAAGATGATCCAGAATCGGATCGAAACGTTGAGGAAAATTTTATAAATTGCAAAATTACTTTGTTTTGATTTTTTCGATCGTACCTGTGCGCCGATATCATAAACTAATTTCTATATAAATCTTTATTTGATCCCCTCAGGGTTACAAATTCCAGACCACATATCCGCCTCCTTTTACCCACATACTTCTTCTTACTTATTAATACTTACATAATGAATCGATTTCTGCAGATTTTTATTCATATCAATGTATTTCTTACTTTGAAAATTAAAAATTCCAATGAAAGAGACCCACCACATTCTAACCTGAATTAAGTGGACGATCTTTATGAATCACTGGTGCTATGATTAATCTCTAATTATTTTCCACTGTGTACCGAATAGTCACTTCGGTAATTACATAGAAAAGGTCTGCGTACTCCGATTTTGATGAAATTTTAATATGTTATAGATTTTGACATTTTAAACAACTTTTTCCTTTTCGAATATAGGGGGTCCTGCCGCAGAGCGTGCAGGAATACTAAAAATTCAATACAGAGTATTCGGGATAGTTTTCTGCAAATATCTCAAAAACTAAAAGCGACCCCTCTATATTGGAAAAGGAAAAAGTTGTTCAGAATTTGTTGCTGCATAATATATTAAAATTTCATCAAAATCAGAGTACGCAGACCTTTTCTATATAATTACCGTCACTTCTTCTACTGTTCACAGAAAATAGGAAGACAATGAAAAAGAAGGGCGAAACGTTTCGCCTCTTTCCTTAAGAAGGAAGAAGAGCCACGCGGGAAATAATGCAGCGATCAAGACTGATTAAGTGGTGCGTCGGTGGCGCAACGAGCGCATTATCGCGCGATCGGGAATAATGAATTTAACACCTGGCCGATGGAGAATTAATTAATGAACAAGTGGCGAGAAGGAGGAGAAGAGACGGGGAGGAAAATCGACGAAGAAAGGAACGAGACACGCGGTGACAAAGTAAGAAGAATAGAAAGAAAAAGTAGAGGAGAGACGAACAAGATCGAAATAGAGGAAGAAGAGCCACGCGGGAAATAAAGTAGCGATCAAGACTGATTAAGTGGTGCATCACGAAGCTGCAGCGAGTGCATTATCACGCGTGTGGTCGTTGCACCGATCGGGAAGAATGAATTGAAAAGAAAATAAGGAAGAAGAGCCGCTGACACCAGCGAACGATCGCTGTTAATCAAACCCCGGTGGTCGGTTGCTCTCGAGTTAATTAATGATAACAAGTTGCCGTCGGTGTCACCGATATACCGTAAGTTCGAGTTACTACCCGATCCTGTTTTGTAATCTCGATTCGACGTCAATGGTCGCCGAGGTAAATTTGCATTGTTAATTGGAAAGCGGTGGCCCGTGGAAATTAAAAATGGACGTCAAGCGGAAGTTCCATAATAAGGGGACGATTTCTTTGTACAATTAGATGGAAAGTTGTAGCGGGACGTTCATTAAAACTCGGCGCGTTGGTGGCCATAATTTTTACACTGTCATTGCAATTTCCATTGTCCGGGAACGCTTCGCGATGTTTGTCGATAGATGCAAATGAGTGCATTATAGAGAATACAGCTCTTAATAACAGCTACTCTTTGATTCTCAACTCCGCGGAAATTATCTCCTTTGATTTTATGTTTGATGTTTGCGACATTTGCGAAATTGTGTCCCGCGCAGAATTTACTAAATTACTGAAATACGCAGCTCTTGGCTGATGGAAATTAATGCAAACGTAGAATTGAAATCGTTTCGTCGAATAAATATAAATTAATTCGCGCATTAAATATTTACGAATATATAAATATGTGAGTTTTAATTAGCTGCGAACTTACTCGACTGATTACTGATTTCGATTACTCGTACAAGAGACTCGAGCGTTCCATTAATAGTTTATGTTTCATGTATATGTTTCGGTGGTAACAATTAATCATTTTTCTTCCAACTGTTGTGTATACATGTGAGTTCTGTAAACAGCGATGCGGTTAAGTTTGTTGACTTAACGAGCGTGTCTGCGGCTCCGTCAATTCACCGAGTGATTTCAAACTTTCGATCGACAGTACACAAGAACACAGCAGCAACTCCATCTGTTAGTGTACATCACCGGACTGTATTGAGTAGTTTGCTAATTACTAAAGTGGGTTTAATATTTACCCGTTGGTCAAGCATAATTTTTGGTAGTCAATGGCAAATGCTAGACTACTGTAAACACTCGATCGAGCCATATGAAAGTTTGTCGGGGACAAAATTATTCAAGACCTCATTGCTCCAAGTAGATAACGAGTTCAATCATTTTCTGTGCGCAGAGAAATTCGTCGACTAAACCAAACACTGATGATGCCCGTGAGGAGTAAATAAGATCCTGTTATATTAACCATTTTAAACGTTAATAAATATTTCTACTGACTGAAAGTATATATAATTTATTTGTCTTTTTAAAAAGATATTTTCGAACAAATCCTGCTTACTCTTAGTCTAGTCTAGATGTTTGTATTCCCCAAGAATCTTTGAAATAGTTCCAGATGGAACAATAATAGTCCACTCGCCAGGTACTTTTACCTGGAAAGTATTCCGAACTTCATGAAATTTTAACACGTCATTTAGGGGTACTCTGGGATGTCAAATCTGAGTTTTAATCCACAATTTTTATTACATTGTTTTGGTTTTTCGCCTATTACTCAAAAACTATGGGTCCTAAGAACTTTTGTTTTTTTCACAGTTTCTACTTAATTTCCTAATTTTGAACGCCTGTTTCTCGGTACCTATTGGGTCAAAAAATACGTTTGAATAGTAAAATTTGAAGGAAATTTAATGCTCTCTTTCGAAAAATGAAGAACAAAAGTTCTTAGGGCCCATAGTTTTTTAGTAATAGGCGTAAAACCAAAACAAGGTAATAAAAATCGTGGTTTTTCCCCCTCCCCAAGTTATCACAGGCTCCTCGTCGAAAACTGAGATTCGACACTCCAGATTGCCCCTAAATGACGTATCATAATTTCATTAAATTCGAAATACATTCCAGGTGGACGCCTTTTTCGACCTGCCGACTGGGCTATAACGAAATGACAAAAGAATTGAAATCAGTAGACAAGTAACAGACTTCGAAGTGAAAGCATGTTTCACGAATCGAATGAGCCAGTCCGCCGGCTATCAGATTTCAAACGCAGAAAAAACTGTTTAGATTACACTGTTCACGCGAAAAGAAAGGTAGCTGAGAGTCATGCACAATGTTCTTTGTGCCGGAGCAGTTTCTAACGAAGAAACACTACCCAGGGTAACCGGAGTGCCCAGCTTATGCAAAAGCGCTCGAGGGGGTGTGTCTGTCCGGGAGAGAGCTTGGGATAAAACTAAGAGGAAAGAGAGAGAGAAAGAGAGAGTGGATAAGAAGGGAAGGGAACAATGTAATTAGAATGCGACAAGCAGCGGAACGGCGCGGCGCGACGCAGCGGTACGGTTATCAATTCCCGCGGAGCCGCGCGATGAAATCGCGGCGGATGAAAGCAATATCCTCGGAATCGATTTCTTGGCTGTCGACGGCCGCGTTCGGCTTCTCGCGACAGTGATAGACTATCGCGCAGTGGATCGAAAGACGGAGACATTTTACTCTCTCACCTCCCGCAGCAAACCAGCCAGCTGGCCAGCAGGCCGATCGAGAACGTGACTGTCGTCTCTGCCATCGTGATTCGCAATTATCGAATCCAATTTGTCCGTCAGAAAGGCGAGGGAGAAACGCGGGGTGGGAGCGACGGCGGCACCACGGGGCGAGAAAACGTAGAAAAAGGGTGAGAACCGGCCGATCGAAGATAGAGAAAATGACGAGGCGGCCGACGTGGAAATGGATAGAGAAAGAGCCTGCGCCACCCCGGAATTAACTCCCTCGCGCGCACCTTGCACGGTAATTACTTTACGTTCGATCGATGTCGCGATTACGAGAACTCGATGGCCAGGGAATGACTACCGGCCGGCACAATAATCATCGGACGACGACGCGTCAAACGGTGATTCACTGTTTCGTCCGCGATCCACGGATTTAGATCCACGCCAGGGGATTAGGGTCGTAATCCCGTGTCCGGTGAAGGTCGAACGTCTTTCATCATTTATTTTGAAGGGATCACTCTTTGCAATAATAACAGGTGTTACTTCGTTTAGATCTTACAGCATTTTTGTGATAACAGATAGTTGCATGAAGAATCAATGTTGCAATTTTGTCAAATAGAAAATTGTAATTTTGAGAAACGTTTCGAAAGTTCGACGAGTTCTTATTTTTTTCAGGTTTCTTCTTCTTTATTACTATACTCTCTTTAACGTAATCACTCAACAGATTTTATGCAATTAAAAAATACTGTTATACTATTTGCAACCAACAAACATAAATTTTTATTATTGTTCTTCATAAAGATCCGCTGTCTCATAATCATCATTAGACGGTATCAAGAGACTCAAGGAACATCCCTTGTATTTTTATAAGTATGGAGTATTCACAGATGAATTTCATAACATGTACAAACTTTTTTGCGACAAAGTATTTTGCAAAATTTCAAGCATACCCCAGATCATTTATAGAGGTGCTGTAACATTCAGAACGCGCTTTGATTTCGGCCCCTGGTAATGCTTGCCTTCATCGCGCGAGCGGGAGTCTAAATGGAAGCGCAACCCTAAACATTCAGAACCGGACACTTGGTCGTAGAACTTCGTAACAACAAGACCGTCCCACAGCGAAGACAGAACTTGCGCATCCGATTAGATAGTTCGTCCCCCCATCCCCTCTCTCGACGATCCTCTATCAAATTTCCTTGTTCCGTCGCACGGCTTTCAAGCAATCTCCACCTTTCTCTGTCGTCGGTCTCTCGTCAGCCGATTATTAAGCGTTTCCATAGCGTCGAATCGACGGGAGATCGACGTAAGTGGCGGGGTTCACGGGACTGGAAAGGATTTCACGGCCGCACGAAGACAGACACCCACGTTCACGATTTTCAACCGCGGACAAATTGCTGCCGGTGAATCGTTCGACGAGATTCGCCAGATTCGGGAACCGACTTCGAGAAAATATTGATATGAGAATGGGGAATCGAGTGGGAACGATCTATCACTCGAACATGTTACTCGGTAATAATGTGTCAGGTGATCTGTCGGAATTGAATTGTGCTTTGTCCTCCAGTACAATGATTTTTATAGCCTGACTTGCAACAATGTTACCTCTGTGTTTCTAGAATTGCAATTTTATAGTTTTGTTAATTTAATACACAACGTTTTTCAATGATACATTATGCTTTCTTTGATTCGACTCCGATGTGATGTGGATTTTACGAATTTACAAAAATGAATTGGTGCAATTTAAAACCGTAAAAATATTAAAAGTTGCAAATTTATAGTTTTGCTAATTTAATATACAACGTTTTTCAATGTTACATTATGCTTTCTTTGATTCGACTCCGATGTGATATGAATTTTATGAATTTACAAAAATTAGTTAGTGCAATTTAAAAGCGTAAAAATATTAAAAGAATTTACAGATACGTATTATCTTCAATCTATTAAACGAAAAAAAATTTTATTTCACTCCAGTTTGTTACAATTCCGCTAGAAAGTTTCTATATATTTTGTCCAATAATAATTCTAAACAAGATCTTTCAAATATTTGGTTACGAAGAGATATTGTGAAATGGCATGATCCCAAAACTGAATTAAAGCCTGGTCTTGTCCACTAAATTAAGATCGATATTGTCTGACCACGGTCGACCCGTTCTACTGTCGTCGCAGAGGTACCGGAATAATTGAAAAACTGAGGTTTCCTTAAACGAAATGGAGAGTGGTCGGGCTTAACGATCGGTTCAAAACCGTCCCGTCGAAATTCCCAAGCTGTTCGCGCACTGACCGAACACGGATACCGAACTGCATTACAGGACGATCTATGGATATGGGCGGTAAACCGCGGACGTCCGGCGCGGATCAACCGTGGTTAAAACTGTCCGCGTAAAAGGATCCATTTAAATCTACGAAGTGAACACGGCCGGGAAATTTCTGCCAGCGTTGTCGGTCGACAGCGGAACTGTTCCCTCGTTAATGGACAACCTAAAGCCACCAGTGAATTTTTTCAATTAGTATCACCGGATTAAAGCGAATGAACATTGGATGATCGTGGGGCTGTGATCTGTATCGAAAAACTCGACCCGTGAGGATTGAAATGAAAACTAACAGAGAGACAAAAAGGTGAAAGAGCAGAAAATAGCGAGGGAAAGTAAGAGATGGAGAGAGAGAGAGGGAGATACAGAGCGACGGAAAACGTCAGCAGGTTCGTTTCTCGGGGCGTTCGTGTTGTCTTCAACCGCAATTGCCGCTCGCGCAACGGCAATTTCCACTGCGTGCACACGAAATTGCCGTCGACTCATTACGTGCACGGGATCACGTTGTCTTTATCGCGTCGGTCTCGCCCTTTCGTGCTCCGCCGCTGATGGAAAACAATTTCGCGACATTAGAACCTCGTCTAAATTAGCGCGGTCCGTGGAAGGACAGCCGCGAACTTCGCGAGAATTCGTCCATCGCTTCCACACGACTCGCTCGCTGGAAGTAATTCGACGGTTCCGATCCGACGTCGGATAACTCGGCAACAAGTAGATCGCTCTCCATCGACGCGGATAAACGAGCTTAATTGCGAACTCGCGATCTCCAGCCTCGTTGTCTCGAGCGACGACAATTCAAACTCGAAAATATACTTCGAGACGCTCTAACCCCCGATACAATCGGCGTTATCGAAATATCATCCCATTAGCGCGCTTGTCAATTGCGTGCTTATCCTTAGTAAGTGGTACAGGTCGGTAATGAATCAGGCAGGTCAGTCGAGAGATATCAGCATATTCAAGTTACATAGAAATATTTCATAAACTTTAATCGAGTATATGGAAAACATTAAAATAACATAAAAATTTATGTTAACCTAAATTGCAACGAAGTAGAGTGAAATAGAAATTAATTTTTTGTTTAAATAAGTTAACGGGTAATTATATAGAAAAGGTCTGCGTACTCCGATTTTGATGAAATTTTAATATGTTATGCAGCAACACATTCTGAACAACATTTTCCTTCTCCAATATGGGGGGTCGCTTTTAGTTTTTGAGATATTTGCAAAAAACTATCGCGAATACTGTATTGAATTTTTCGTATTCCTGCACGCTCTGTCGTATTCTTGCACAACGTGTTTACAAAGAGAAAATAAACAGAGCGGCCCCGGAACAAGTTTACGTTGCCGCGGAGCATGCAGCAGTATGAAATAAAAAATATATAAAAAATTCAATATAGTAAAATTCAATACAGTATTAGCGATAGTCCTTTGCAAATATCTTGAAAACTAAAATCGACCCCCCTATATTGGTAAAGGAAAAAGTTGTTCAAAATGTCGAAATCTATAATATATTAAAATGTTATCAAAATCGGAGTACGCTGACTTCTTCTATATAATTACCAGTTAACGGGTAAACGATAGAATACTAGAACTAATAAATTAACTGTAATATGACTAGATTCGTTTCGAATTGTTTCTCAACCTAAAACAAAGCTTAAGTCCACAGATAAATACAGACATAATAACTTTTTTTTATAGAAATGGTTTTGTTGGGGGGGGGGTTCAACTGTGATCATCACTGTGTAAATCGTCGATCAAAGAAGAAACTTAAAACTCGTGTGGACCGCTCTAGTTTCGTCTCAAGTCCGAAGCGGCGTTCTTCTAGAGAGACAACCAAGTCCGCAGATAATTCCTGCTCGCAGTCATAAGTCCATGCATTTCGCGAGTATCTCCCCGTTTCCCACATATTCGTCTGTCACCCTCCATTGGACATTCATTTTTATCGTTCACGCTCGAGCAGCGTTATTCAGAGAGCGGGCGCTCGGTCCAGCAACAGATGCGATCGCCTCGACGTCGTTCTCGAAAGTTGCGTCCCTTCCAAATTGTCCGGGCTTATCCCGAATATTTACTGTCCGCCGCTGATTATACGAACGGGTGTCGCGATACGGTGTAACACGGGTTCCCTTCGGATATCCCGCGAGACGTGTTACGCTCGCTAACAAATGATCAGGGCCCGTCAAAAAAAGAAGAATAGGGTGCTAGATGGGTCGCTTAACAGCTTGCAAGATAAAAAAGTAATGGCTCGTCAGTGCTATTATTGTGTGTCGTGTGTGGCCACACATCATTAGACGTGGGTGACGGTAGGAAGAGGCTGCTGGGAGTGTGTTGGAGATTCTGTCCGAGGCAGCCTGGCCCCTGTTGGCCATATATTCGTGCGTATCGTGGCTCGAGTCAGGGAATTAGGAGAAAGATTGATCGCACCTATTTGCCGAAACCAAATTACACTTCTCTGTAACACCGACCCTCTCTCCTTCTCTCTCTATTCCGCTCCATCTCTATCTTAGAAGCCATTTTACCGAACGATCGCCAGCCTCCGACTTATTTACGAGCACCGCTATAAATAATTAGCCCCCTCTAATAACGTTCGCGCGATCCATCGATGTATCGAACCGGCCCGATCGGTTATTATTTATTTGCCCCAAGCCCGAGTGAAAGGGATAAACGGATGATGCACGAGCAACCCCCGGTCACGATGCCACACCGGACTACCTTGGATAGGAAAGTGGAAAATTGTTTTCGATGATGTACGGTGGCGGTCGGTTCATGAGGCGTAATGAAATTTCCGTGGCGGGATTTCATACGGCGCTCTCGAGGAACAACGGCTAAATGAAACACTTACGCTGAACGGGACCAACGAGTTCTTCACCGACGGCACCATCCACTGCTGGAACAACGACAGGACCACTTGGCAGCCGACCACCACCTCCAGAATGCGTTTAATCAAGAATCTGCGGAAGCGAAACAAAAATTGTTGTCAGTGCCCGACGGGGATATTAAATTCGGAATTAACCCGCCGACGGAGAATACACCATCCGAGCATTGTACGTCTGTTACT
>CM052330.1:12592289-12615028 GCA_028455615.1 Lasioglossum zephyrum | reverse complement strand
TATATATATATATATATATATATATATATATATATATATATATAACGATTCGATTATAATCGAATAAACGCTCGGATGATTCTTGGAGGCTTCCTACTTGTGAACATTTAAATTTCCAGTACAAAATAAAATTTTATACAGCTAATTAGGAAATACAGAATCCGTGAAAAGGAAAATAAAAATCGCCGTCAGCGAAACAACGATATTAAACTCGGAATTAATTCTGTGGTGCACTTTCGTCGACCACGTGGAAATTGGAAAACTGTTACAAAGCGAAGAATTTATTTTTTCAACTGAAAAAGTTCTAAAATCGTAATCATTGAATATTCAGTTTCGTTAATATGCACTTCTGCAATTCTACAATGTGAAGAATTAATTTTTTCGATTGAAAAAGCCACTGAAACAATACATGTTATTTTATTACTCAATATCCAGGTTTTTTGATATGCAATTCATTTTTATATGGGCAATAGTCTTGAGCGTTTGATATTGTGTAAAATCTACTGTACAAAAATATCTAATTCTGATAATTATTTAAAAATGGCAATCTTCGCATGGATTAATCGAAATTGATGATTCAGTGCGTATACAGTTACAGATTAATATCGAATTACGCTAGTTTCCACAACAATAGCGATGAAACCAATGTTGTAACTAACAATTAAACGATTTAGGTGAACAAATCCAAATTGATGATAATGTTACACACATACCTGCGGATTCAATAACCGCGTTAATAATCTGTGTTCATTCCAGGCTCACCGTGACGAACAATATTTACGAGTAAAAATTCGAGGACAGCAGCGAATTTCAATTTTCTGCATTTCGTCGATCTTTTCTGAGTGGTTGTATTTTTTTCTGGGACGCACCGTGTTGCATACGAATTGAAATTCAGGGACTAATACATCTAGATGAAAATTGTGTATCATGGTCGGTAGTTGCGTGTTGATTCACAAAGTGCACTTCCATACTCTCCACGAACGTATTACATTTTGTTAATAAAATTTACCGGTAGTATGTACTTCGGAGTGAATTGAACTAGGCTGTTCCATTTAAAAAGCTGCATATAAAGTCTACTTCAGAGATCCACATGTCTGACTATACCGTTCGCGAATGAAAATTATGAGTGGAAGTCTGCAGTTGCATACTAAATTAAAGCGCGAGCGAGCAAGCGCACGATTCACTGTTTCGAAGCTCCCACTTGCCCCGACAATGAAGTTCGCCGAAAGTTGATGGGCAAGTAAATTAAAACAAAGTCTAATCTTCTTAATTGTATCTAATTAAATGTCTCGCGAAGACCGAGCTTTTTTTCATCGAGAACCTCAGGACACTTTCAGGAGTTTCGGGCTCTTACATTAAAAATGCTAATGGCCTTAATCTCTGCTTGCATGAAAACAAACCAAAATATATCGCGCGAAGTTAATATTACTTTCGCCGACAACGTTGCTTAAAAATTCCACAACTTTTCTTCATCAAACTCCTCTTACAAATTTTCCAGGGGGATAGGTTGCGTTTCATAAAACAGTTAAAGGTAAATAGTAATTAACTCTGCAACATTTCCTTACGAAACTGCTTCTGCAAATTTTATAAGAAGGGTGGGTTTCGCGAAACAGTTTAAAAAGCATTACACGTTTAACGAACTAGATGACTATTGGCAAAATGAGAGAGATAGCAATAGCGTCAGTGTGCTCGAAACTCGAAAGCCATATTTCACGAAACTGAACAGCAGAAAATGAAGTCACAACGCGCCGTTGCATCATAATAAAGAAGCAATGCCAAACTTCGCGCGATGCCGGGATAAATCAAAACGAAATTCTTGGTGCCGTAATTTCGCGAATGGAGACTCCAATATATCACGGTTAATACTCGCGGCTGAAAAATCACGACCGACTACGATTTTTTCCGAAAAACTTCGTCCAAGAGGAAAAATCCGTAAACACGCGTTCGGCGAGATATGACGTTTCTCTTCCAGCGCAATTTGTTCCCGGGGATTTTCGAAGCGAACAACTGCCGGTGGCAAGAAATGTCGGCCAGACAGACACGATGCACTTTCCGACAAACCCAGGGCTGCATGCATCGCGAAAATACGTCCGCGTAGACGGAAGAAAGTGTTCCATGAAAATCTCCTGGATTCCGGATACAATCGGAAGTACCAGGCCGGAAGCACAGAAAGGAATACATCACTGTGCCCTCTGCGCCCTCCGTTGCCACCCTAACTCACCCCTGCGCCGACCGAGTCCATCCAAACGTACCCTCCTCTATTTTCCCAACAATAGCCCACTTAAATCTAATTTCGCGAACACTCCGGCTCGCCAACTTTACCTCGCTCCCCCGTTTTCCTTCGAATGGAGCTGCGTGCGACCGAAACCGAGCGAAAAAGGAAAGAACCTTCTAGGAAGTGCTACGATGCGTACGTGCACGCGGAAACCGTTCCAGTAAACGATTTGATTTTTTAAACTGCCTCCAACGCCTTGCAATTTAAGGCCAAGATTTCTGATTCTGTGTCAACGTTTCATTTGATCCTTTAAATCTATGAAAAGGTGTTTTTCAAAAAGAGATCTACAGAGCAATTATTAATTAATGTAAACACAAGCATTATTTTACACTTTCTAATTTATAAGGCATCATAAATGCACAAGGAACCGCGTTCAATTTTATTCCTTTCGCTCGAGTTCCCAAGAGCAAGTAGAATAGGTCAACGATGGTCAGACGTATCTTAAAATCTTGTTTAATCCCTATCCCTTTACGTAAGGAACAATTTCGATACAATTTTCTGATGAAAACTAACGTCTCATTTTGTGCAAAATTTTATTCTTTCTTTTTAACTAAGATAAGATGCTCATCGATGAGATACCCACTAGGGGATAGTTCTTTTGTTTTTCTCAATAACCGCTTACCCCAGATTTTTTTTAAGTTCGCTGTACATTCAAGAGGTAATACGATAAAACAAATACGATAGCCTCCACCGATCGGATCAATCGATAAATCGATAAGACAGTCATTAGAGGGTAGTTCCATCGTCTTATTGGTGTTTACCTTTTCCGAATCCGTTGCGTCCGTGGAAAATTCAGCTCGTAGCACAGTGTGGGCGCCAGTATATAGTAGTAAAGATCACGGAGATTCAAGTTGTCCGGATATTGCACCAAGGCCGTGGAAACTCCGTCGACGTCGTGCTTCGAGTCGTCGACCTCGGTGCCGTTTTGTTTCATGCTAGAAGCTGCAACCGAGAGGAATCGTATCCGCATTAGAACCAGGAAAAAACAAATTACAGCGATGAATCACACGCGACTGGCATGCAACAGGAATTTCACAGGAAACCCTGGCGCCCTGGCCCCTCCCCTTCTCCGATCGTCTCTCTCCCGTCCGAAGGAGGTGAATAGTGGGGAAGGAAGGAGGAGTGGCAGAAAGGAAACAAAAATCGAAAAAGCGAAAGCCGAGACGGAGTTTGATGAAAAGGTACCCGAGAAGTTACTTGGCTCGAGAGTCACTCCTTAACGTCTTCGGGGAGACGTGCCGCGATACAGTTTCATCTTTCCGGGGGGCAGAGGGGGTTGCGAAACGAGGACAAGTATTTAAACTTCGATCCCTCGCGCGATAGAACTTCAGAATGCTCTGTGGTGATAAAAATTATTACTTCCGGGTCGTTCAAACGTCGGCCACAGCCTCTCAATGGCTCTGCGGATTCGACACACCCCTTCCTTAGGGTTGCCGTAAATAAACTGAGGTGGGACATTCGTTTCTCGTATTTTTTGACGGTTTTCTAGATATTGCAATTTTCTAAGTATTCTCGATTTTTATTGCTTCAGGATAAAGTAAAAGAGAAATAATGTTTATCAACCCTCTGCACCGGAAGGGTTAATAGATTAGAAAATGAATTTTCTTGTAACGTCGAACAATTCTTGTATATTTCTGGGGTAATTGACTACTATAATTTGCCACTTAAAAAATGTAATAAATGGTGGATACTGGAAAAAATGTAATAAATAAAATGTACATATTTTTAATTAAGGGGTTAATATCATCTGCAGATTATAAGACCTCGTCCAGGTCTTTCAGGGGCGGAACGTCTTAAAGCCTGTCAATAAATTGGCTCGAAGCCATTCCAGAGAGTCAGCGTAACCGAATCGTGAGTAAAAAAAGAACAACAATCTACATTATTTTTCACCTGTTGAACGAGTCAATTCAAAACGCCACCGTCGAGCGTTAACGTGCCAATGAACACCGCCCGATCAAATACCGCATATTAAAAAATTCCTATGAGCATCCGTGCCCCATTACCGGAAACGCGTGGAATCCTCGCGATCTCGCGATTTTTCCTGCCACCGGATCATCTTCCACCGAAAGTGCATTAAGCAGCCCCGCGAATGATCGCGGTGTATACAAGGAATTCCGTGCTCGGTATTGAGAACCGACAGAAAAACGCACAAAGGGGTTGGCATTATCGATGGGACATATACTGAGTGGTCTAGTATGAAGTAAATCCTCTTTGGCAACGCGAATATTCTTTAATAGACTGACGATTGGAGTTTCAGTTAGAGAGGAAAATATGCATTTCCTGTCAACCTCCTCAATCATTAAAAAAAAATAATTGTCGAACTTTAACGTATTATAACTTCGTGGAGAAAAATCGTACAATACTCTACTTATTGTCGTTATAAAAAATGAATTCTTCAGTTTCACTCCCCACAATAATTAAAAAAAAAATATTTAAAAACGAAAATAATTGAAGGGTGTGAAACTGAAGAATTTATTCTTCATAACGACAATAAGTAGTTTCATCCCCTATTTCGTGATCTTTTAATCTTCGTCGACGACACTATTAATTATGCTACAACGATCGCTTCCAGCCAGAACTTGGAAAACCGGTGTTACAAACCTGTAGCTTACAAGTATTTGCCACATGTAATCGAACACCCTATACAAATGCAGCACCGGAAGTCGAAGAGAGGAAGCACAGAGTCGAAGTAGTGGGAGTATGAGAGGTGAAGGGACGCGCAGGCTGACAAACGAAAAAGAGGAAGCAGGAATTTAATTTGAACGAATTCTTCGGCACTTATTACGAGAGGGGAAGAGGAGGGAGGGGCATGGAACGTCGCCAGACGCCGTTGGAGCGTCCGTCGTCGTCTCGACGACTGGGCTCGAGCCGAAGTGAGCTTTCCTCGACGTCGATTTCTGCCGGTCGCAAACTGTTTCGGCGGGCCTCGGAATCGGCGTCGCGATGACTCAAGCGGATCGGCCTGTTTCCAGTGGAGCCCCCGGTAACAGCCGGCGCGCAACGGAGCTTATTTGAATTCCAGATTGGATTATCCGTCGGATTTGGATAAATGAGGGGATTCTATCAGTTACCTGCTCGCTCCGACGACGGATTAGATGCATAGACGAGAGAATCGGGTCCCGGTGCCGAATAACCGAGAGCGCAGCAAGCCCCGTGCCGATCACTGAAATCCTGAGCACTTCCTCCGGAATGCTCGTTTCGGGGGGCTCCGGCCCGCCATGAAGTATTGCCGGTCCATTGCGAATGCGGTTCGCCGAACTATCTTTTGGTTTCTGAACTTCTGACGCCGGGATGAGTGAAAAGTTCCGGCAGCACGCGCTCGTTCGTTGCGTGTATTCGCTAGGATTGGTTTGCGAAGTTATTCGCAGCTAATTGATTCCGGTAAATCCCGGAATTAATAGTAATTCCAGGCAATTAAATAATTTCCGTTGTACAGAAATACGTCGATGTACAGTCATCGAGAAGTTGCTTGTCGCCGAGTGTAACTATTGTTCGAATAATTAGTTGAACGTGAGTTCTTACAATACCCTCACCGTATCCGGAGCGAAATTTGTCGACAACGAAACGAGCTGTTTCCCGTGAAAGAGAGTTTTGTACAGTTTTGATTGACAGCTGGTATTGTGCAGTTTGTAATTTAACCTTTATTCGTGGACGTAAGAATTCAGTAGCGTTAAAGGTGCCGGCAGCTGCATTATAGTAATTTAACAGGTTCCGGGATAGCATCAGAATTTGTTAATGAGTATTGGCATATGTAATGAGACAGTTAAAATATGAACCACATCAGCGCGTTGAAATAATTTAACACTCAGAATTTCTTGTCAATTATACAGGGTTTATTTCCGTGGTTCCGTATGTCGTATTACAGGAGAAATAAGATCTCGTTTCTAGCAGCAGAATTTTCAGTTGACGATTATACGTGTAATAAAAAGAACAGAGAGAGGTACCTTTACGGTAACACGTAAGTCAAACTCCTGAAAAACGAAGGATATAAAGAAGAGGGATAAGCGGACCCGTCAAAAAGCAAAATACCCAGAAGCATTACTCTATTTTTAATCCATTTAACTATTTCTATAGCGTGGAAAGGATTCGATTGAAAAGTATTCATCTCTGAAGTGAACCAAAGGCAGTAAATTACTCCGCGCGAGCGAATCAATCGTGAAAAAGTATTCAACGCCGACTGTATACAATATTTTCATTTCAGACCTTTGAAAAAGTCATGCAAGTAAAAAATGGACCTCGGAAAGATTTATTTCATTTTGTCAAACATTTCGGAAATTTTCTAAACGAATTTTAGGAGTGAATACAATATTTCGAATATTCTTTACAAAATCATACAGTACATATAATTGAAAGAAAAAAAAAACAATTTTAGCCCCTTCTAAATACACACAAGCCCTTCGAGACCTTTAAAAAATAAAGGAGAAAGTACTTCTTCCACGCCAGGATCGTAAGTCAAACCTTAGAAAAGCGATGGGCATAAAGAAAGGATAAGCGGTACCGTCAAAGAGCGGAATCCGGAGAAGTTGGCACCCGTGTCGGAAGGTACAGTGTCTTTAAAAAGTATCGGCACACGGAAACTTATCAATATTTCTACTTTAAGGGTCTAATCAAGTTACACTCATTTTAGAATTTCAACCTCCTGCTTTTGCATTCTGCATCCTATCGTTTTCTTCTAAAATATTTTTACAGGTTAAGAAGCATGCTATCTTTAAAAAAATATTGCACATTCAAACAGGTCTAAAAATATCGGAAAACTTCTTTCATATAACATGTGCTACTTCATATAATGTGCTACATAGGAATTTCTGCGGAAATCAAGGAGGCCATCGCATAACGTGAAATCAGTAGAAAGGGACAGCCAGAGTCAGACAGGCTTTCGGTTACAGTAGAACGAACTACATAAATTCTAGTATGGAATTCAGAATAAAGTAGTTTCCTCTTAGAAGGAAGGAAGGAAGGAGGAAACGAACAATTTTTTAATGAAATTATAACCGTTTGAAAATGGAGAATTTTTTGGAATTCGGCGTGCCGGTACTTTTTGGAGCCGCTGTAGTTTCGAGATGGATGAAGCCAGGCGTGGGCGGCAAAGGGCTGTTGCGGGGGCAGGTTCCGCTCACGGAGCAAGTAATTTCTATTTTTTTCAATCTTCGCCCGGGATGTCTGGGGGATTGACGTAATTTCGCCTTTGTGCCAGAGGCCGGCGGTGGCACGCGGAGGGTTCATATATATTGTAACGAGTCCCTGGCACCGGGAGGAAAGACGATACGAGGTGAAACGGCGCGTGGAAGGGTGTCGGGGGCGGTTCGTCGAAGAATAGAGGGCAAAGGCGAAAGGGGAGGATCGCGCGCAGTTCGCTAGCCGAACGAGAAATCTCACAAATTAAGCTTGAGCTGTACAAGAGACGAAGCTTTGCAGGGCGATAGGATTGGCTGCAATCTTCGACAAGGCAATCCGGCGGACTCGTAAATTTCCTGGGAACAGTGCGAACCGAGCCTAACAGACCCCGAACTGTCTCGATACCAGTTGGCCACAATTTCCCGACGACATGGAGATCTAATTCTAGCAATTTATTTGCCCGATAAACTGAAGGTGTTTTCATCGGATCCTCGAAACGCTCGTGATTCATTAGCCGACGCCCGGGACGTTTCCAATCCTGGTCGCGTTGTTTGCAGAACACTTTCTGTACCAAGTCCGCGTACGCGATCCTCCTATCAATTGATTTAAACAATTATTAAAACCAGTGTTGATTGGAAACGCCTTTCTTACTCCGACGACGACGACTACGTCCGCCCAGGAATTAGATCTCTCGTTCTTGCTGTATCCTCGGTCCCTTCTTCTTCCTCAACTCGAGCAACTGTGTTTCTCACCGACTAATTCTTTATCTTTCAATTAGCGCTGACTTTACTGCTGGATTTTATTTTCACACCCCCTTTTTCGTTTCTACCCACTTTCCTTCGGATTTTTTACCCTGGTTCAATTCGAAGTACTGAATCTTTTGAATATTCTCAAGCTAGTAATAGTAACCATTGCTCCTGATACTATAAAAATTGTGTTCTTCTTTAAGACTGTGTTTCTCCAGAAATTTTAAGCTCACAAGTCTTCAATCAGAATCTCTAACAGCGAAACAGTATTTAATTTATTCAATTATTTTAAAAAATGTATCACAAATTCTGCAATCCACCTTTACACTTTACAGAACGACCCTGATACAAACCATAAAACAAAGCATCATTTCAATAAAAAGATGTATAGAATTCCTCATTGTATAAATGCATATAAAAATAAGAATTATAAAGATGAATCAATAAAACTGAATATGAAAGTAACATTACCATTGATTTAAAAGGTGCAATATAAAATGGAGATCTCACTTCTTAAGGATTGAAGGATGCAAAGGAACATCGATGCATGAATAAACAAAAGCAAGCTTAATTTGTAGAAATACTAAGAATAGGTATGCAATGTCTCGAGGAATAAATCCATATACAAGGAAAAAGATTATATTAATATTGAGACAGAATACAAAATAAAAATTTTCTATTTTTATCAGGAATAAGAACGCATAGTGAGCGAGTATTAATTCGCAGATAAATGAGAATGAGGTTGAATGCAGTGGCAATATATCCGGGACATCCCAGCGGAAAAAATAGAAGTTGCACGTTCCATGAGAGACACGCTACCCTCTTGATCCCGGTCGCATCCATCTCGAAACTACCCTCGTGCTCGAGAGGGGTGCGAACTTGTCGGGTTCCTGGTCTTTGCCGAGGCTGCGGAGCTCGTGATACCGGCACGTAAGAAGATTTCCGACGCGTAGGTGCTTCCGCGAACTTGGAGTATGAAAGGTTGGACGTCAACGGAGTAATAAATTAGAGGGAAATTCATCCGACAGTGGCATTAGACTCTCTACCCGCCGCTCTCTATCTTGCTCTCTCTCTCACTCTCCCCGCGGCTATGATATATGACATCGCGTTTAACATCGTACTAATATTTGAAACCGTAAATGATGAGGATTTTGAGAAACGTCAGCGAAACTGCGAGACGGACGAGGCGAGCGTGAGCGTGAGCGTGAGCGGACGCGGCGTGGCCGTCGTCGCGGAACAAATTTCCAGAACGTTCAACGATTATTGTGCAATATTCCCGAACCAATCAATTTTTGCTTGCTCTCGATTATTTTCGCGATAAATCAAAAATAATTCCATCAAAGATATTTCTCGGTAGTAAATTTACCTCAAGCGTTATGGGTGTGTCGACAAATTCTAGTCACCACAACAATTGTTGTGCATCATGTCTAAAGTAATCAATTTTTGCAAGCTCTCGATTAAATTCGCGTGAAATTCAGAAATAATTTTGCGAGGTGTCGAACAGCTGGCTCGGTTTAAGCGCCGAGGGCGTGTCGACAACGTCCAGGTTTTACTTTACATACTTTTCCATTAAAATCCGCGGTTCTCCTGAATTATTCACCGCTGTTAGGCCAAAAATTTCCAAAACATCAAGCACGATCATCCCTCGGAGCATAGCACGAAAAAATATTTCCTCCAGGAACGGCAAGACGTTTGCCAGGATCTCGGAGAGTCGAATGGCAGCGCGGCACGCGAAACCATAACCGCGAGGCACGTCTGCCGAATAATAGTTGGCCCGTTCCAGTCTTAGGTCATGTCTTCACGTGAGTGCAATTTAAAAGGCAGCTGGGACTGATATTGCTTAATGGGATCGAAAATGATGGCTTTAATCCTACAATTTCAGAAGGCTCGGTATTATTTTGGAACTCATAAAATTATTCAGAGAAGAAAGAAATCTTTATTGGACTTCGTCTTCTTATAATTGAAGAAGAAAATTTTTTATATTTCATAAAGGTCCATCATTGTCTTTGAACGTTTATGGGACACTCTCAAGAGATGGTCCCGTCGCTAAATAATTCTCATAGAAGAATTCCAAAAGCGACGTTAAATAAGGTAAAAAAAAAGAAACATCTTCAACTGTTTAATACCCTCGAAAATTCATATTGTTTCTCCATAAAAACTTTTAACCCCCCCTTCACCCCATTCAAATTATATCAGTGAGCATTAAGACCAAGTATGATGTAAATCAGACCACAAACAATATATTCCTCATACAAACGTTGTAACCCCTTTTCACCCCCTTAGGGGTCGAATTTTTTGAAATGTCGAAATAGGTGATTGATTAATTATATCAAAGAGGATTAAGACCAAGTTTCAAGCAAATCTGACTACAAATAAAATATTCCTCATGTAAAAGTTTCAACCCCACCCTCTTAGGGGTTGAAATTTGTAATTTATTATTTCTCCGTGTCAACGAGAGTAAATGTTGACTATACAATTCGAATCGAACGGGAGGGTAAAGTTTCTATATATCAAGGACCAACACTTATAAGTTCTGCTCTCGAGAATGGATGCGACAGCTACCTTGGGGATTGCTCTCGGCTAGAGATTTCCTCTAGAGATCTCAAATCGAGATTTCCTCTCTCAACATATATCCTCGTTCTCAAGTCGACACGCGGCATTATTTTCATACGGTGTTCATTTTCGTGGAATCGGCAGAAACGTTCGTGACCGGTCCCGTACCGAAAGGACTTTCTCTATTTGCTAAGAGAGACATTAAAGGAAATTGCTTATTGAAAGTAACGCGACTGAGTTTGAACCCCGATTTACCGTACGGTCGATACACCGACACGAAACACCACGAAAATGCTTCGAGGAATGGGAGGACTATGCGTGACTAATTTCCGCAACAGAGAAGTCAACGTCGTCGTCGTTCGATGCAATAATACGTTGCGCTTTTTCGGAAACCACGGAAATTGCATAGCAGATCCCACGGATAGAATTATTTCGGATCATGAACCGGCATTAGGAAACCTATTCCCATCAATCAAACCAACTTATCGATCCGATCGATCACGAACTCGCGTACATGTTCCAGATAATGCAATCCAGGGTCCACAATCCGGCCATGGAAAATATGGTTATCACTAAACTGTAAATTTTATGCATTCAAGAAAAATAATTAGGGTGTCAAGCTGGAGATGAAAAATGTATCTCAAGAGTTTAACTAATCCATTATTTATAATTTACAGTAGCAGATTCTATTCACTCATGAAAATTATTATTGTATTTGTATTTACGCATTTATACATTCTTAAAACACAAGTAAAACACGAGTAACAAACCGAGTAAATTGAATTTGTTCCTTGCTTGAATTTTATAAAATAATAGATGAAAAATTAAATTAATTGTTCAAATTAATTGATCCAAAATTTCAAACAGAAATCCAGATCATACACACACACACACGGTCCAATATTACAAAAATTATTTCTAAGACTGTCCAAATATTAATGAGAGTGACTGCAGGTAAAAATGTGTGCTCCGAGGTGCATTATCGTGTCTCGTGGGTGCCGGTGCAATTATTTATCAGCGACGCGGCGCGGCGGATTTCGCGCGACAGTTTCGAGCAGTAAATTGTTAATTATTCGGTACGGGCAGATATTAGTCTCCGATCTCTTGTGTTCCGGTACCCGTTGAAGCGTTCGCGTATTCAAGAGTTGAAACCAAGCCTCGTCTCGGTCAACGGGAACCGGGAGTCTCCGGCCGTTTGAATGACTACATTATCCCGCCTCGCGATACTTACGGTTCGACCATCCCTCAACATCTGTTCCCGGGGACTTCCGGGAAAGGTATCAGCTCCCGCGATGCACCATTCGCATGCATACCCCATTATGTCTTCCTCCCGCATTATCTTGGCATTGATTAACGAGCCCCGACCGTGAACAAGAACTCAGGAAACGAGGGGCCCTCTGATACGACGAAATGGACTCGAACCGAATTTGCAAACAGCCACCGTTGGCGGCTGTGTGTACCCAGACCAGCAGTCTGTGCACTGTCATCGAGCGCTTAGGATTCTCCGTCGGTTTTCCAACCCACGGAATTAAAGTAGAATAAGAGAAATGTTGAGGACACCAAGATACATTGCCGCGATCCGCGTTTCTCCGGCCGGGAATTAAAGCGGAACAAGAGAAACACTAAAAATATTAAGACACACCGCCACAATCCACTCGCGAAAATTTCAGCATGAAAGAACAAACAATTTGTTAAACAAACGCTACCACAGGTCCTCGGAAAATACGACCTGTGCCAGAATGTTCGCAATCTATTGAACTACTCTCTTCCACTTTCTTTAGCGCGAGATTATAAAGTATTCTATCCATATAAGTCCCCAGCGTGGGTCTGCCGAAGGACATTTATGCGCCAGGGACAGTAAAAGTCTTTGACTCTCTCTCTCTCTCTCTCTCTCTCTTTTGCCAAACGCAGAGAAGGACAGCCAAGTTCGAGAGGCCTCGGTTGCCGAGAAATGTAAACATAGCTAATTCAAATTTCCAACTTCTTTAGTTTTCATTATTTTTTTATGGGACTTCGATGACCATATTTGTGGCATTTTTCTAATTAAAATCATACCAAATATGATATAATTCTGATGATATTTACTTGTGTTATAGACAATTAAAGTTTTGGGTGCGAAGAAGGATGGCGTATGAGAAAGAAAGAGACGCAGAGAGTCGCAGTCGCCGGCACATTTCAAAGGCTCGCCCCGGCGACTGCCCTTCCTTGCGCTCGAAACTTTAATTATCTATTACACAAGTAAATATCATCGGAATTATAACATATTTGGATGATTTTTATTACAAAAATGCCACAAATATGGTCATCGAAGTCCTATAAGAAATTATTGGAGAAAAACATATTTCTCGACGATCGAGGCCTCTCAAGGCACTCGGCTCCTCAAGGGGGTACACCCCGCAGTAGTGCGGATAGATTTGGGACATTTACAGGTCAGACTTTTCGGACATTTATGGATAAAATACTGTACATTAAAAATCGGTCAGAATACTGGGATGGAGAAATTATTGGTGTAAAAAATTATGCAAAATTAATTTCAAAGTTATGAAAACAATTTTTCGTTTATGAGCAGATTTTGAAATGTGTGCTTCAAGAGTATGTAAACTATGAAAAATTAATTATTGTGCCTGTACATATAAAATTCTGACACTAAGTATTTTCGAATGTATATTTCTAAGGGCGGATAAACTATGAAAAATTGATGTACGTGTCTGTAAAGTTCGAAGATTGGGATCAATCGTGTGAATTGTAGAGTCCGAGTGTGCCGCATGATTTTTCTCGGAGTGCTTTCAACACCTCTCGAGGCTCCTTTAAAGCGACTCCAAGGAACCATAGGCGTTGTAACAGATTTCCAGTGCACGAGAGAGGGCCATAACGCGTCAAAATGATACATACGGTCCTCGTACTGCTCGTTCCTCGAGAGACCCCAGAAGGGGGAGCATAGAGTTGAAGACGTTGGGGTGTAGAGATAGGAAGAGAAAGGGGTTAATATTCAACACGGTGAGTTTATCGGAGAAAAGGTCACCAGTATAATTTGACTTCACCGGGTCTGAATAATCGATATACCAGCAGGCTAGTATCCAATACTCGGAAACAGAGGCGAGGCTGATCGGGAGTTTAAATTGGGTGGAAATTATTCGTCTCTTCCACTGTGGCTACGTGTTCATGGGGAACAGAGGGGATGTGGGGGGTTCACCCGTTGCGGTCACCCCGAACACAGTATATGCACTTTCAGAAGCGGACGAATACCTTCGACTACTGATCGGACCGCATCATTATCTTCTACATAATTAGGACTAATCAAGAATACGTCTCTCTCCTAACAGAGCTGGATAAAATTTTGGAGGAAAAATATTAGAAACACTATTTAAAAAATTCTTTCTTCTAAAATTCGAACTTTCCAAGCTTTCACGATTTCCCAAACTCTTCATTTTTTACACTTTATACAGTGTCGAATCATCAGGATTTTTAAAACTTGTGATTACTTGCTTTCAAAACCTTTTATGCTCACTAAATTTCATCAAGTTCTGAAATTGTAAGGGCTTTCCCAATACTTCAATTTTTCGTTCAAAACTATCTAGAATATTTAACCGTTCAACTCCTCTCTCGGTGTTATAAACGTTCCAATATTTCCTAAATTTTCTGAAGTTCATAAACGTTGAAGATTCTCCTAATTTTTCAAGGAACTCTCGACGTTCAAATCTCTCGAAATTATTAACACGTTGACTGCCGTGTCACCCATATTCAGGTGACAGCAAGAGTTCTTCATCGGGCCGTTTCCCCCTTACTTCCGTGACTCCTTCCAAAGGATTTCCGAACATATTTAGATAAATATTTGACAAGAGATAATAAGGGCACGGGTGGTCTGTGACGGGGATTTTGTTGTAAACACGCGTGGCAGTCAACGTGTTAAACGTGCCTCTCTATTTGTATTCCATTCGAGACAACCAAGCATCCAAAATTTGCTAGCCTTCCTAAAATAATTGAAACGGTGAATGACGATTTTTTTGGTATTTTTGAAAAGCTCGTCAGCTCCGAGTCCAAAACGATTCTAGTAATTTTAAATCCTATCACTACTTTGGTCAGAGGCAAGCGGATTTAGAATACCTGTATATGTATGTACGTATGGAAAGGTTGGGTATATTCGTGTCAGAGTGCAGGACGGGTGACGAATATTTACGGTCTGCCTTCTCGTCCAGCTAGAATAAATTTATTAAACGCCTCGGTGTTTCGATAAATCGACCTCGACTCCAAGGAGAATCGGTGCCGGACTCGTTCTGTTACGCTGTTCGCCTTTCGGATTAATTGGTGGTAGCCTGGAGGAACTGCCGCGATAGTCAATGGAAAATATTTTATGTAGGATCCTCGTGAGCTTCTTCTAAATATGTACGAGAAAGCTCATCAAACATTTACTGGGGAACGGTTTTATTAAGTCATGAAAGTGTGTTCGGTGCGAGACAAGTGCAGAAACTTCGTTTTATGTTGTATCAATTATACAGTTGCGCGCATGTCATATAACTCTGAGATTGGCGGAAGTTTACCCTGCTCTGGATCAATTATTTACATTACGACGAGTGCATGAAATTAGATTCAATTAACTACAGTGATATCACTCTCTCGTTTCTCAAATCCCATTTAATACATATTTTTTAACGAAATATCAATTTTCACTTCACAATTCCAGTAAGACATAGTAATATTCGGACACTTTTAGAAGGACGATAACTTTTTTAATAACACATCATACGATTTAAATTTTTTGTGGTATTACCACAATTTATTTACTATAAGACGTGAAAGAAATTTTGGAAAAAATTGCAATTGAATTACACAGAAACAAACACCAAACAATTCTGCGACGAATAGCAATTTGTAAAAAATTGTTTTTATATATTACCTAGTAAACCAATCGTTCCAACATATCAAAAAATTATTCCTTTTTGAAGGATGTCCGAATGGTTTTGTACTCACTGTATGCAATTCAACTGGACAGTTCATTCTGCTAACAGAAAATGTTGTCCCATCAATAGTAATTTGTAAAAAATTGTTTTTATATATTACCTAGTAAACCAATCGTTCCAACATCTCAAAAAATTATTCCTTTTTGAAGGATGTCCAAATGGTTTTGTACTCACTGTATGCAATTCAACTGGACGGTTCGTTCGGCTAATAGAAAATGTTGCTAAATGTTCCAGAGGCTATCGATGGTGTCCCGCGGCCACAAAAGCCCCCCGCGAATCATCTGGGTATTTAACTCGCTATTTGCACTTCGAATATTCTTTTAGTGAAAAAGAACCGCAGATTTATTGAAAAAAATTTTTTTAAATCGTGTTTATGTCACTGAAAACACCGGCAAACTAGCGTGCCGTATCCGCGCGCTTTTCAGGGCTCGCGTGAAATTAGAGAACGAAGCGTTCAAGCACGAAACGATGTAAAGGGAACGCGTAAATGCGTGTAGATCGAAAATATTCGCTTGGCCGTTACACTCGTTTGGGAAATAACGCGCATTCGTTTGCGATAAATCGACGTGATCGAAACGGAGCTGAAACGAGCTGGCGCGGCCCGAGCGCGAGTAAGTATTCCGACATTTACACCGTTGCCGTAAAATAGAAAAAATACGGATATGCTAACGAAATCTTCCCAATGAAACAATATTTATCGCCTCTGCCTCGCATCGACACAGTTCGTACAGTATAATTTAAATCACTAGTTCGTACGAATTCGGTACATAAAACTTCGTGAAAGCTGACTTTCATTCTACGAATTCGATGAGAATGATTTCACACACTCCACGGATGATCGTTCAATCAAACTCTGCCTTAAAATGTGCATGCATAAAAACTTGTAATTGTAATGGTGATAATAAGATTGAGAAATTTTATGCAAAATTAAGTGATCTTCGACTAATAGCATCTTTCAATCAATTTGTTATATATTACCCAATAAAATAATCCGCCCAACATATCAGAAAAAATATGTTTGGTTTGTCCACTCAATTTTGTCCCGTTTTGACAATGTTACCAGAAAATTGAATATTACCACAAAATTAATCATGAACAAATTTCAATCCACTGGTTCTTTAAAACTTTAAATGTTCTACAGCAACAATAATTTCGAAGCATGAGCGACACGAAGAAATATAATTTCACTACCATCTCCGGGATTATTATTTAATATAGAGACGTGTTAATGATCTCTTCAGAGTTGTGCTAATTCAATTACATTGTAATTCGATAACATAATTGAATTACATTGTATTTCAATTAATAGTAATTCAAATACGTCTTAAATGAATTACTATATAATTTAAATAGAATGTAATTTTCTATTACTTTTCTATTAACTTTCCTATTACTTAATTTTTCATAAGTCAATTACAATGTATTTTATAATTGCACTCCATTGCAATTACGAATTACATTGTAATTTAATTGAATGAAGATCTGAATGATAAATTACAATATAATTTCATTGCAATGCATTTTATAATTGCACTCCATTGCAATTACGAATTACATTGTAATTTAATTGAATGAAGATCTGAATGATAAATTACAATATAATTGCATTGCAATGCATTTTATAATTGCACTCCATTGCAATTACGAATTACATTGTAATTTAATTGAATGAAGATCTGAATTATAAATTGCAATATAACTAAATTACAATGTAATTCAAGTACTTCGTAATTATAATTCTAGAGTAGTTCAATTGTAATTCTGCACAAGTCTGAATCTCTTAATGGATTTCTAGTAGGTCAAGGGAGAAATCAACGCTTGGCTATGAATGGCATTAAGTATGTTCGTCTAAAAGACCGGTGAACAAAGAATTAATATTACTTAGCGATCGCGTACCAATTCGCGCGGTTAATCATTAGCGGAAGTAAATAGTAAATAGCGCAAATCCAGATTGTCCAAATGCATATGGACGACAATGTATGCTTGCTCGAGCGCGCGAGCGGCAAACATGGCCGAGCCGCATTGTCGTAATGGGACGCGTGGGCGTTCTGTCGGTAGAAATGGAGTATTAACGTAGAAACGTACTTACACTGCAAATTGTTGTACGACAGAGACTGGCGTCGCATTCTACCCTGGTTCGTTGCCTTTCTTCGACTGCTCAGGCGACACCACATGTTCACTTGGACGTACGACCAGAGCTTCAGGAACAGGACCGCGTACAGCATACACACGAACATTGCGCCGACTGCAACAACCGGGAATTAATTCCGTGTGAGTATAGGTACGTTGCGTATGTGTATATGTACCGCGGCAAACTATTGTGGCAGCTTGTCCTTCGAGACTAACGTCTGCTTCCTACCTGTCGCGAACCTACAGAGCTCGCGATAATCTCTCGTCAAAGTGTATCTGTTTTGATCACGAATGGCTGATAACGACGTTCGCAACGAGAATGTCGCCTTGAACTCGACCTAATAGGCACCGACCTACGCCAACGATGCCCCCCTCCCAAAGCTCTTATCTGTGGAAAATTTCCCCCACTCTTCCGGGTAATTTTGTTTGCATCAGGACTCGAGAGCCCCGTTTTTACTTCGTTTACTTTCGACCTTCCTCGATCACAAACACGATGTCGCGTTGAGGTGAACCAAGTTCATGATTTTGTAATTTCGTTTCAAGATGTTTTCACAGTCCCCCTTTTTTGTGGGGGAACCTAGATAACGACTACGCCTTCTGCTCGCTAATTCAGCCGCAAGGCATCGTAAACTCGAGCTCTTGGTTAATTGTATTAGGTCTGGACAGAAATAGTAGCAGTAAACACAGTTTATTGCATCGCATTAATGTTAACTATCCAGCTGTCATGCTCTACATTCGGGGGAGAACGAGCAGCTAACGCTGCTGCAATTTTTCCTTACATTTTTTCCAATTTTATTGCATATTGCACTGTACTGTTTGCTGATACGGAAATCTATGTATCCAATGGGTTACATGGAAATCACCGACACGGTTTTCATCGACAACTACTTTGGCCGATAACGCTTTTAACCGACAACGATTTTAGATTAGTTGTCTGCCAAAGTAGTCGTCGGTCAAACCTGGTGTCGGTTTTCCATGGGACCCGTATTCAATATTTAATCTTAATTTTTTGAGAACGTATAGAATCCAATATCAAAAACCTTCAATTTGGTTTAAAACTTTAAATATTGAATATCCTAAAAAATATTTTATCAAAGTGTACAATTACTTGTCTAGATGAAAATTTAATTTCTACAATGTGACCTTCATTTTTTTAGACTATGTAACGCCCGAAAATGTCGATTACGCTTTCGAGCGATTTTCCGATGTAATCTGTGAACGTCCGACGGAATCTGCAAGATCACAAATGACGGAGGGCTCGAACTTTCCCGAGCTTGACGAGGCTAACTATATGTTTGGAATTGAAACCATAACTGGATATCTCCAACCAATCACTTAAACTTCGTAAATTTCGTTTCGGTAATGCACGAGCTAGTTAAGCCTCGTTAAACTCGGATTAATCCGTTCCCGGCGAGTATTCGTGTACATTACAGTTTTCTAACTACCGAAGTTCATCTAGTTAGCAAGACAAGTGTATCCCGTAGTTCCCCGACTCTCGCAACATCTCTCAAGGCTACTGATCAGGTGCCTCGAACATCTATCCTGATAATAGCCATCGCGTATACAATGCGTACCGAAGTTTGCCAGAGGATTCTATTCACCAGTGGGAACAAGAGAAGTGTGCTGGTGGGTAGACATGACGATGATGTACGACCACGGCTCCCGCGAATATGTGTGTTCCGAAGAATACGATGAAATATGCCCGTCAGGATGCGTTCACCAAAGTTGCATTTTAATCTAGCCGGGAATAATTATGACCGACAGATTCACTTGCAGAAATTTTTACGAAACTCATACTGGACTTTTTATTTTCATTTTCAATTTCAACATATATTCTGCGGAAGTTGAAACATGGCTATACCGGGTGAACTGAACAGATGAAAATGTGGCCACCATCTTCACTTGCAGACAGCAACATTTCCATCCATCAAACTTTTAAGAAACTTTCTATTTTAATTCTTAATTTTGTGGAGTATTCTGCGATAGTTGAAGCATGACTCCTTTCATTTTTATACAATTAAATTTTCGGTAGACTTTCTATTTTAATTCACAATTCTGTAGCTGGAAAACATGATTTTTTTAAAATTCCATGGGAAGCTCTCTGGGGGTACAGTAAAAAAACCCCTCCTTATAAATTAAAATATTGACAATGTCTAAAATGTATTATTTATATCTCGCTGCCCGAACTGTTTTGTTTACTCTAAAAATATTACGAGTGGACAATAGCAATAATATCAAAGCAAACAGCCGGCAACTCTTCATCTGATCCGCGCAAACTGTTTATAAACACGTTTGGCAGCGACACACGTACCCGCCGGGATTATAAATGCAAATGAAATTACCATGTAATTCCTGTGGCCGTCATCGACACCGTTTCATCACGGTGCGCCGAAAATCCGTGTGACAGGAGGAAACGCGCACAAAAAGAAAATGAAAGAAATCCTTTCAGCCGTAAAATCCGTAGACATATTTTCGCGACAATAACATGAAAGAAATAATTTCCTCACGCACGGCTATAAAACCTTCTTGGTCCACAAAGGCAGTAAAAAGTCTGGCGACCGTACATCCATATCAGTAAAACCCCAACACAGTGGCCCCCGTTAAAAGTTACGATCGCATGCCGAAAAAAATCGCCAAACAGGGCCGAATGAAGAAAACCGAGGAGAGAGAAAAAGTGAAAGAGAGAGAGAGAGAAAGAGGGCAGAGAGACGGAGCTTCGTTGGGAAAGCGTATTTCTCGCGGGTTCAATTAAACAAATTCCGCGGGGCTCGGTGTTCGTTATCCGCGGCCCCGTATTCCTTCCGGGTAAATGAAAAACACCGAAAGAAAAGGGTGGAGAGACGAGATGGAGAGCGGCATGCTGATGCACGCCGGCCGAGCACATTTTAATCATCGCAATTTCGCACGCCTCCGGGAACGTGACAGCGGATACGTCCGCATAAATGAAAACGGGGGCGGCGTGTTACGCGGTACGTGTCCGAACCCGGCAATTAAAGGGTTTATAAAACACGATACTAAGCATTCGCGCGAGAGAGCAACCTCCGTCCGGCCCGCAGGGGAATTAATTTTTTTCCACGAGCCAAGCACCGGCTCGTAATGATTAAGGGACTGCCTTTGAACGGCTGAAAAATTACAGAAATTCAACTTTTTTTATCTGTAAAATGACATTTCCTTAAAAAATCCATATGCACATCTTATCATGCTTTGTTTAAATAGTATTTGCTGAAAAATTGAATTAAATGTAAGGAAGAGCCGCATTTATTATAATCAATCGTTGACAGACGCATTTATCACGTTCGTTTCGATCTGTCTTCTTTTGCCAATTCGTTGGCGATCGTAATTTTACAATTCTGTTATTTCCGATTTTCTACTTTTATAAATTTAACTATATACACATTCAACCCTTTTTTTTAACTATAGGGTCGAATGTGTATGCGTATTAGCAGATAACCCTATATAAATATCTTAAACCTGGCAGTAATTTTCCTTAAACCTTCAAAGGATCATTCACAGGATTTTTCATCAATTTTTAGAAACTTTGTCAGAGGATCTTTGGCATTGAAATTTTTTCTTGAAACAAATCAAAAGAAATCTGAGTAAGTTCAATCCTGTCGTTGTTATACATCAGTCTCGTTAATGGTTCGGTGGTTTGGCCAGGCTTCGTTATCCTGGCCGGGGATGATTCGCGCGACAACAAGTTTCTTTTCCAGCCGAGCGTTTCGTCGGACCGAAGCCTGTTTAATTATTCCCACGGTATTTGCATCGCGATGTTAAGAATGTCAGTTATTATTATGCGCCGCTGGTTACGGCCGCCAGCTAATGGCGCACCACGGTGACGAACCCAAGCTCGGCATAACCTCCATATTTCCCGATATTTCCATCGAATCCGACCGACTTCTTCCGCCCTGGATTGCTCGTATCTTAATTAAATCGTGACTGCCATCCTGGCGTGCCGAGATTCCGGCGATCGACGGACCTACACACGTTCCTAATTAGCTAAACAAAATTTTGGGCTGCCGAGCTATTAATAATATCCCAAAATTACTACAAGGGTCATCTCGCGATAGTGGTTGGATTGCAGCTGTGGTTTTGGTACAACTTGAAATATTCATGCAGATCTTTATGCAAAATAAAGATGATAGGCATTATTTATACAGATTATTTATAACGTCAATATCTTCATTTATAATTATTTATTTATTATAATTATTTATTCATTTATTATAATTATTTATAAAGTCCACGTGCAATAACAAATCCTGGTCGATCATTAACGTAATTAAATTTCCGAATCGCCAAGGGGTGGTCTCAGATTTTTCCTAAAAACTACAGTTAAAAAACTATAGCTGTTTAAAAAGGGGTCCCATGGAAATCACCGACACAGTTTTCACCGACAACATTTCACCAACTCCAAAGACCGACAACGAATTTAACCGACAACGCCTTTAACCGACAGCGGACTTGATTGACAACGAATTTAATCGACAACAAATTTGACCGCTAACGAATCTGAAATCGTTGCCGGTCAAATTCGTGTCGGTTAAAAGCGTTGTCGGTCAAATCTGAAGTCGATGAAATGGTGCGGTGAAAACTGTGTCAGTGGTTTCCATGGGACCTTTAAAACTCCGGTAAACCAAAAAGTTTAAGAAAAACGCACACTGTTTGTATTATAACTTATAAACTGTGCAACGTACATGATCAGTTCAGAGGCCATTTGAAAGAACTCGGCGAGTCGGATCCAACGAGCACTTCAAATTGAATATAGGTGCTACCAGTCAAAAGTTATAAGTAGAAACGTGCCAAAAAGAGGGCGAAAAAGTTGTCTTTGTTCACGTCACTATTTTTGAACGAATAGACTTTTTCGAATGCGGTTTTGGCTCTAAAACCTTCAATTGATACCGTCACAAACATACATGTATACAAAAAGACAGACACGATTTTATTATATATAGAGATAACAGA
>CM052330.1:12562105-12592189 GCA_028455615.1 Lasioglossum zephyrum | reverse complement strand
CGCTAACGAATCTGAAATCGTTGCCGGTCAAATTCGTGTCGGTTAAAGGCGTTGTCGGTCAAATCTGAAGTCGATGAAATGGTGCGGTGAAAACTGTGTCAGTGGTTTCCATGGGACCCTTAAAACTCCGGTAAACCAAAAAGTTTAAGAAAAACGCACACTGTTTGTATTATAACTTATAAACTGTGCAACGTACATGATCAGTTCAAAGGCCATTTGAAAGAACTCGGCGAGTCGGATCCAACGAGCACTTCAAATTGAATATAGGTGCTACCAGTCAAAAGTTATAAGTAGAAACGTGCCAAAAAGAGGGCGAAAAAGTTGTCTTTGTTCACGTCACTATTTTTGAACGAATAGACTTTTTCGAATGCGGTTTTGGCTCTAAAACCTTCAATTGATACCGTCACAAACATACATGTATACAAAAAGACAGACACGATTTTATTATATATAGAGATAACAGAACAGAGTACCAAATAGACGATTTTCAAACTGTTTTAGAAACACAATGTTACTTATGTATGCACGTAATAAAATTCCTACAGAGAATGAAATACCATTTTCAATATCATCACCGTCTGTCATCGCTGTCGCAGGATATTTTCGCAAACCTCCAAGTCTCCTTGCGATTATTAGCCCAGCAGTAATTTCCTCTGTTGCAATATTGAAGCCCAAAGTCAACAAAAAGGAAAGGTGCATTTCCCGTTTACAACCGAGAAATTATTAGTTCAATTGCGTTTGACCCTAAACACTTTGCCGAGGAACTCGTGCGGCGTTCATAATTTCGGGAGACGTTTCCAATAAATATTCATCCAAACGACTCTTTTGTTTGCATGTAAATAACGCCGGTAAACGTTTCCGGCGAACGAAATAAGATCGCGTAGCAGGTAACGTGAACGTCGAGCGAATGTTTAATTAATTAGGAAAATGCGTGATACGTTCCGGTGGCTGAATTCGTCCGAGCGTGTTAAATTTTCTCTCCCTCTGTCGAACGGCTCGCGGGTACTGATATGAAAATGTCGAATTCGTTAGAATTGTGTCGAACAAACGGTAAATGTAAAATGATCCGTTTGAATGTATGAACGGGGAAAACGTAACAGCAGATCTCGTTGTAATGATATCGTTTTACCCGTCGAGGCTCATAACGCGGCAGTTTTGTATTGAAGAACAATAGCAACCGAGAAGAAACGTATTTTCCCCAGAATCAGCGTGTATCAGTGCCAGGTTTTTAAACGAAATGGGATCATAACAGTTTCCGAGTACTTTTTCAATTATCTGCCGCGATGACGACGGTATAAGGAAAAGAGTTTCCAAGAGAAATATTATCGGAGTGACTCCGCCGGCTCGGCGAAACTTTTCAGTGAAATAGAATTTTAATTGCCGCGACAAAGTAATGAATCTTCGTGATTTTAGCCGGCTGTGATTCTTTGTGTCAGAGAGTATCTAGAAGTTTGAATTATACTGTTAGTTCGACGGCGATATTGATTTTAGACGCCCGAGGAGATTTACTGATTACTGGTCGATTATTCCTACTTACGTTGATAGAGATCATGCTTACGATCCGTTTTACAGTGTGCTAAATTTTTAAATACTTCAGAAAGGAGTAATACGAGTTTCTTCGTTACCGATGTGATTAATTTTTGATAAATAATTTCATGAATTTTTACAAAAATTGTATTAAAGAATTCATGATAAAATAGTGTAGCGTGTATGAAATGGTCCGACATAGAAAGATAAGTAAATATTACAGGGAATGCATAATAAAATCTTCAATATATTCCGGTAGCGTACCATTACAAGGAGTAATATCGTGCTACGGTCAGACGTTGAAGAAAAAAAAATTTACTTTCTGCCTGCTACACGTCCAACAAATTTCTTAAACCTGTTTCTTCGTAAATATACATGAAATATTATAAATGCAAAATCATAAAGATTTTCATTTCCAGTTTAACAAAACTGTGTTCGATTTTCCTACATTTAGGACTGTGAAGAATTGCATCAAGACTCGAATGAATTGAGTCATCGCGATTGGAGTTTCTTCGTAAATATACATAAAGTATTATAATTGCAAAATCATAAAGATTTTCATTTCCAGTTTAACAAAACTGTATTCGATTTTCCTACATTTAGAATTGTGAAGAATTGCATCAAGACTCGAATGAATTGAGTCATCGCGATTAGAGTCGCCTAGGATCCCTGAAGAATGATCGCAAGGGTCTGGTATCTTCATTGGCGCGTCCCCTATGTCTCTGCTTCGTGTTTACCCTGATTCCGATCTGGAACGATCCCCATGATCTCGACGCGATCAGATAAGACGGACACACTTAGGAGCAGAGGATCCCTGTGTTCGGCTGGCGGAATTGTGCAGTCCTTGCGCGGGATAGATTCATTTGCAACGTGCAGTGTGTCGACCTATAGCGAGGTGCATACACGCGTCACGGCATTTGGTAATTATCTAGCCTCCCCCCTCCCCCCGTTATACTGCGTACATACATTATGCACAGGGCTTACTCGAACTCTCGTGCGAGCGATAATCTCGAAGCGGTATGAGCGACAAACAGGGACGCAGATGTACTTCCTCTCGCTCCAGATAGGCTTCACGCGATCGAAGCCGTTTGTTCATTTCCCAGTTTCTTTCGGAATTTCCTTCCAGACCACATTAACATCGGATTGATCCTACCAGATAAGCCGGAACGAAAATGTTAATCCGAGGTCCGATTTACAACTGGCCTCATTTCTTCGAGGCTGATCCCTTACGATGAAAGGGATTAATCTTCCTGAGGCGGGACCACTGGAAAATTCATGCCTATTTTGCCTGATCGTTTTTTAATGGAATACCGTGGACAGATGTTGGTCAAGGATGCTTTGGCGAGAAGAGATCCCTGCGATAATTACTCTGTTGAAATGAGATTTGCCGTGAGATTTCACGAAGCAAACGCTGTAGGCCTTGTACGTGCCGTAAGTGCCAGCAATCTACTCATGGCGAGATTTATTACGTTTTCTTACAAAGAGCAGTTCACTGCCGAGGGTTAATTAGTTGCCTAGGAACTGCCTTATTGTGGTCACAAAATCTGCTGTAAATAAACCTGCTTCTAAAAGCATAAATGACCTTGAAAAACTAGGTATTAAGTAAACAGAGGGAGCTCATCCACTTAGAGAAGATTTTTTTTTGTTTATAAGCATTTGAAACTGTTCTGGGTTTATTTTGCTTTACATGAATAATATAAATAAATACAGGAATAATACGATAAAAATTCTATAGAAATACAAGTGGATATATAATAGCAATGTCCGCTAACGCTAAATATGTAGGTTATAGTTTTGGAAAAAGGAGTGGATGCTAATACAAGCTTTGATATTTGGCTTTGTTATAATTGTGTCTATATTAAGGGCCTGTAGGAGGCCCATACTAAGTAAGGAATTTATTAGTTAGCACCTTTGTGAGTTGTACAATTCGCATTGCCATATTTAGAAAAGATTTGTTACCACCATAAAATGTACCCCCCGAAACAAAATAAATTTTATTTGAAAGATAATTAAGGAAATTCGGAAATAATTGCGTGCGAAACTCCATGCGGGACACCCTGTGTATAGAATTCTATCTATTTTAACAAGAACGGGAAACAACCCCCGTATCAGGGGTAAATTAATGTGACCCCAGCCGCGAATTTCAGCAGCCAATAAAATCTTGACCTATCACGTAAAAATGAAACATTAATGAGAGTTACCAGTCCAGATCGAGGGGTTGGATAAACGCGATTCTAAAGGGATGGCAGATTACGCGGATTCGTGTGTACTTCGGCTACCCACCCTGGCGGGGTTGTTTTACACGGATGGTCATTAATGAACGATAAAGATCAACCCGGTGATACTTGTTACAAGGTCTCTCGCTATCCCATTATCGCGGCATCATCCGCGGGTTGGCAAACTACATCCAGACCGAATTCGATGCATTAATTATACTTCTTTCGAATAATTTAATGCAGGAATCGTTAAAACGCCGCGTTGGTATATATTTTATGAACGCTCGTCTGGACGCGAGGGGCTGGAACGAAATTTATGTTAGCGCTGATGCCGTGCCGGAGAAAGTTGATTAGCGGCCGGACGCAAATTAAACGTGCTCGCGAACGGACCGACACCTTGGAGACTAGTTTATCGTTGGTATCGCTCTATAGAATTATTTATACCGGTTTATATTTTATTTTACTCAACGTTCGATTAACACCAACTTTAAGTGAGTTTCTCTCAACCGTGGGAAATCATTATTGCGTGTTTGAGCAATATGAATTCCAGCAATGTTATAATTCGAGGTTAATTGAACCTAACTATTCTTACTTTCTGCAAAAAAGCGAGCTAGTAAAAGGTTAGTGACTCGGATGATAGGGGCAGAGCAATCAGACGCTAGAACGAATTTATCAAAGCCACTAATACAAAATGTGTCTCGTTCAGATTGACAGAAATCAGATTGTCGTCGTCGGCGAATCCTGTTACGCGGACAAACGTTGACAGCTTTTTAGGAGCTGTCGGCAATCTGGGCCGCGCCGAGGCAATTAAATTGTCCAAAGCTGTGCTCGCAAGACGTCACAGCAGATTTATGTCGGCAAATAACATGTCCGCAAGATTTGAACTTGACAGAATTTTATGTACATCCGGAGTAAATATACGATGAACACGTATCGACTGTCAAACAATGGACAGCTACAAACCAGCCCCGAAGACAGAGGGGTAAGACTATTTATATGCAAACGCGGTCTTTCGACCGACCCGAAAACGTGTCAATGACTTTATTACCCGTTTCCGATTCAGCTGTCCGCGGTAGATAAACCCGTCCGAAGATATATTGCCCGTTGGAAAACAATTTTTCCGAAAATTTTTTCGAAGACACCGTCGTATTTCATTGGCAACATGGGCGACGGCCGCGGTCGGGGGTTGGGGTTGTTGTGTGCGGTAATAAAAAAAAGAACTGGTACGAGGGGAAACGAAACAAAACGCACGTTAACCGTACAGAATTATTCCGCTGATTTCGACGGCACGTTCGCGATGAAACGACTGGGGGCCGCATTGTGCAACGGGGGTTGCAACAATGGCGGAAGTTCCACCGGTGAAAATAGTTTCTCCATTTTCTTCGGCCGCTCGCCGGGCTGAGGAATTGCCAGTTTTCACCTCGGACCCCATTGTCGCACGGTACACTTCGAGATCCGCAACTCTCGATCTCCGCCATCCCATTTTCCAGCCCCACCGATTCCCACCCTCGTCCTTTCATCCCCCCAGTCTCGTGCCACGACGATTCTACCCGCGATCCTTCTTCCCCCCTACCATTTTCTCTCCCTTCCTTTTACCCTCTATTTCTCTCTCTTTCTCCCTTTCTCTTCTCTCTATTTGTCTCGCTGTCTCCTTTCCACGGTGTTTCTTCGTATCTGTGTCCTCGTTCCGATCGACCTGATACCAGAAAAAGCAGACTGATGCATTTTGATCAGGATCCATTTCCGCGTGCCGCCTTCAACGGAAGAGACTCGAGACTCTCTTTCGCCCACCCGTTCAGGAAACGTGTCATCGAGAACCTCCTCTCTTTTGAGACGCTCCCATACTCACGCGACTTAGTTTCTTCATCTTTTATGGGTTCCTATACAAACACAAGCGGTCGCTCTGTCTCCGTGCTTCCTTCGAGGGATACCAACACCCTACTCCACGCGACGTTCCTTTATTAAATTACCATTCGGGGTGGGGAATGGGTTTCTAGGATATTAGGTGACCGTCGATTATGATGACTGTTTGACGAGAGGGAGGACAGACCCCGGACAATTGGTGATCCGTCATACTGTAACGTGATGCAGGAATTTGACAATCGAGAAGGTCAATTTAATCACGAATAGCTTCCGGACAACATGGCACATTAACAAACTATGGATTTTGGAACGAAATTGGGAAAGTGAAATGCAAAGTAGTGGAAACGTTTGAACGATTTTCAGCGAGAATCATTTTAAATAATCCTTATTTTCCCATTAGGATTCATAAAACACTTTCATATCGTTTCAAATCTGTTGAACGTGTTGCACTATGAATCCGAAAACTGTGTCGTGGTCTTTGCAGATGCGCAATAATTACACAGAAATAAATTATGCCTCGCAATAATCATTTTATCGACAATATTTTGTGTATTGAATACACTGTCCAACAAATTTCAACTTTTTTCATGTTTCCATATACCTGTTGGGTGGATCTTATAGTTTTTCGCGCTGATTTCGAATCTAGCATTAATTTTTCTCCTACACGCACAGTTTTTGGGAAATTTGAATTTGAAAAAATGACATATTTTTCGACTTTGAGCAAATATTGTAATGTTATAATATTATACAAGATATTGTATTCTTCATTACAGCAAAAGATTCTCTAGACTTTCCCGAATCGAGTGATGTGCAATAGCAATACGTTGTGATTGTTTATACATGTATAATGTTATGAGAATCTTTTGCTGTGAAGAAAAATACAATATCTTATATAATAACATCACAGTATTTGTTTAAAGTCGAAAAATATGTCTTTTTTCCAAATTCAAATTTCTCAAAAACTGTGCGTGTAGGAGAAAAATTAATGCCAGATTCGGAACCAGCGCGAGAAACTCTATAAGATACATCCAACAGTTATATGAAAACATTTTTGTTGTTGGACAGTGATATTAAAGAAAGGTTTACAAAATTATGTATCAATAATACAAAGTAATTAGACGCATGTTTACTCATGGACAACTTGAACAAGAGACGTGAAGAAAGAACGTTGGAGCATCTATATATACAATATTGTCTTAGTCTACTTTATCGACGTTGACTAGTTAACAGGTGTCGTCTTCATATGTTAGAAGCTGCCGCGTATTCCAACAGAACATAAATTGTATGAAGGATAAGAGATTTCGTTTCTTCAAAAATGCTCCTCGGAAAAGAAGGAAGTAAAGTTGTGGAAGCCTCTAAAGAAGGTGACCTCGAAAAGAAATATTCTACTGGAACAGTTTAGAAAGTACATGCTGGATTTTCCATTTTGGTAAAGTTTCCTGGCTTTGGAGGCAACATGGCAGAGGTCCAAACTAAAATTTAAAGAATCCATCGTAGGATACACACGTAGAAATCGTTGCAATGAATTTTAAAATACCTGAAAATTGTGTCGAATACCCCACCCCCCGACAGTATAGTTTTAAACAAATATCAATTAAGTCGACGGGAGAGTGATTTGTAGAGGCATTCCATTAGTTAATGAATATTCAAAAAAAATGTGAAAGCAGTGCGATGTAGCAATTTGTCTGCCAGTGGTATACGTCTGTCACTGGCCAGGCACTCGATTTATATCATGCAGCCGCGTTCCAATATTATAATAGGTGAACGCCGGTACTTAACCACGGCAAGCAAAATAACGAATATAAATTCCTTCGGTATTTTTTAATTACCTCCACCGGTATAATTCGGACGGTCAGATTTACGGCAGATTTTTCCATTAAACATAAAAGCTCATCCATTCCGAAAGTGCGCCTTGACATGGGCTGCAGCGCTGATACGGAAATACATCGGAGTGCAATTAATTTAAATACAAATTTCGGGCTCAATTTCATATTCTCAATATTGTTCCACATGAAATATACGCCCCGTATCGACCTGTCCCTTTCCCCAGGAACGTCGTTCGACAAATCACGTCGTTGGCACCGTTCGTCAAATGTGTCGAACCAGCTCAGCACGATTGACAAAAATCGCCTCTGTAACAGTCGTTAACGAAACCTAGACAAAATCTCTTCTTAAAAATTTTGTAATGTAAAGAACTTGATATGGTACACCCTCATGTATAAATTCATTCATACCAGAAAAATATGACATCACAACAGTCGTTAACAAAATCTAGACAGAATCCACATCACTTCTTAATGATAAAGATTTCTGTCCTAGATTCAATAAAAAAATTTGTAATGTAAAGAATTTGATATGATACACCCTCGGGTGTAAAATTCATACCAGCAAAATATGACATTACAACAGTCGTTAACAAAACCTAGACGGAATCCGAATGACTTCTTAAGAATAAAGATTGCCGTCCTAGATTGAATTAAAAAAAATTTTGTAATGTAAAGAACTTGATATGGTACACCTTCGTGTATAAATTCATTCATATCAGCAAAATATAACATCACAAACTCCTACAAACTCATCTTAATATTGAAGACCTTTCTACAACAAATAGACAATCTCGAACTCAGTTACACGATGAATCTTAAATGGAGGTTACAGCATCAAGTAGCGCGCGAAGCACTATCGATACCAGAGTACTCAAAAATTGTTTTGAAAAGTTTCACGCACAGCAAACAATTAATGAAGAAGTAAAAATGATGGCAAATTAAGGAGCAGGAACAAAAACTACTAACGAGGCAGTACTGTGAAAAGATTTGTTCGCAATACCAGACGGGTAAAGTCTTGTTTGAGACCTGGAATTGCCACGCAATTAACAGTAGAACTACATTTGCAACAGGACAAGTGAAGGAGTAGTACCGTAATGTCGACTGTCGTTCCAACGCGAAAACGTTCGGTTGCAGCGTCGTGGTCGGTACGGCCGCGACGTAAATTAATCGTTTCATCGAAAACATTAGAACTAACTGCGATTTCGCGGAACAGTGTAACGCGTCTACGTCGAACACGGGCTACAATCTTGTTTCGCCTCGCGTGCACGTCGCGTTTTGCCTCGACGACGGTACACCGGGGGGTGTGTGTAGGGTGCAGCATGTGGCGAACGCACCTGAGCGACGCCCTCGACGTATAAATCGAGTATGTTCCGTAATATAAAAAGAAGAAGAAAAAGCGCAGAAGGAATAGAAACGGTCCACGGAGGAAACGTGGCGGGGCTAAAAAAGCAACGGGAAACGGAATCTGAAAAGAACCGCGTACGTACGCATCGCGGCGGTATATTCTCGATACGATCGTAATCAGAAACGGCGACTGCATTTCCAATTCCACGTATTCGCCACCACTACACCGACGGAATTCCTAAGTCGGGCGACGGCTCGTCGTTATCGTCGTTAAAATTTCCGCGATACGTATCCGCTGAATTCTGATGAACCCGGCCGAGTGGAACGTGGACGAGCAACTGATCGGAGAAACCGTAATTGAATGATATTAACGAATAAATAGAACATCGATATTCCGTTACGGCACCGCTCTCCACGTTCCGACGAAACTTTTCCTGACCACATTACCCGATCGTCGCATGACTTCCATTCGTTGTTTCTGAACCGCGAACTTTTTGCTAAATAATTTTCCACCCCGATTGCGGCAAACTGCAGCGGAGCATTGTATTGTTTTCTCTCGCAACACGTTGCTTACCCCATTTTACAATATTTTTAAAAAATCTACAACCTAACCTGACGATTTCTTATCTATCAGTTTACTAATTCGACATTAACTGTCGCAGTGTAACAACGATTCATATGTGAATATAATTGAACTATACGAGGCTGTAACAAGCTTTGAAACAGAAGAATGAGATCGCTATGAACGGCAAAGGGATTCTGCACATTACTGATATAAATTATAATGAAAAAGAAATTTTCTCATTGACTGTTCAACAATAAAGGAAGCTTGATCAAAAGATACACAACCGTGTATTCCACTTTTAACTTCTGTTTCCATTGTTACCGGCCGATACACGTTCCCATGAATATGAGTCGTTCATTGTACACGATCGCAAAGGACTTTCCATTAAGCAAATAAATGAAAAATCCACAATGCCGGGTAATTATTCGTCGGAACCGCAAATTCGATAATAATTTACACAGTCGCGGGGAACGTAATACGCCGTAAGCAGGCACTCGTATTCCAGCGGTGGTTTTTTTTATCAGACTTGTTTTCCGCATTCATCGGGGCTAGAATTTTATCCTTTCAAGCTCCGCAACGAACGGAATTCTACGCGGGGGCGTGTGCGCGACTGAATCGAATAAACCCACGAAATTACGATTTCATAAAAATCCGTAATGTTCGGAATAAAAATGTCAAAGGCGTTTCACGGATGAAAGACGCGCGACACGGTTGCGGTTGGTCTCGAACAGTTTCCGGTGGAATTCTCTGCCTATTTATTCACGGGGAAACGAAAAGACAACGCGCGCGTAAAACAATTTTTCTTCCCCCGTTTCGCCGTTGAACGTTTTCGGGCACGTCCCGTGTCGCCGTTGCTCTTTCCATTAGCGGGTCGAGTGTGATTCGGTGTCACCGATTTTTCCGTGACCGTCGACCTACACCTGAAACCGTGTTACCACCGCTGCACCCAGCGGTCGCGGGTATAGTTTCGCGAGCGATAGTAATTAACAAACTTCCGAGCACTATTTTCGGGGAATTTAATTCGCTCGTAGAACCGACGGCTGTCAGCCGAATTAATTCGCACAGAAGATCCGCCGTGTCGCCGAGGAACGGTAGAACCAGTTTATGCTGGCAGGTTCTGCTGTGTCGCGAAATATCGAGTCGGTTGGAAGTTGCCGGTAAATGGCGGACGGATAATTATTCCATGAAACGACACCGCATTTCGGCGCGTATTACGCGGTGACGCGAGCTAGCCCCGTCAAAATCACCGGCCAACGTCTCGATATGCAATGCTACTGGCCCGACGCAACGTGACAATGGCACATCCAGCTCACTACCAATTTCGCGTTATCGATCACCACGATCACCGATACCCGGCCCTCGGCACAGTCCCCGTCCCACTCGGAACGAGGAAATGCAACTTATAAAAGCGCGGTTCTATAGCTGCTGAAAATTGAAGATTACTGGCCTTATTGTTGCCCTCCCTATCGTGACAGCGTTCCACGAAACTGGGCCACTGTCACGCCCACCTCTTTTGTTCACCCGCTGCAAAATAAATCGCTGATTTCGAGATGCCTACTATCAATCAATATCTAATTTCAATTACGACGTTAAATTTAACAGAGTTGTGCTAATTCAATTACATTGTAATTCAATTACTAAGTATTTTAATCAGCTGTGTAATGGAAATACAATATAATTGAAGGTGTGCCGCAAGCACGTCACGAGCAGCTAGGAAATTTATAAACAACCTCTTCTTGCATATTACTTCATTTTTCATAATTTAATTACAAATGTATTTTATTATTGTAACTCATTGCAATTACGAATTACATTGTAATTTAATTGAATGAAGATCTGAATGATAAATTACAATGTAATTCAATTATTTTGTAATTATAATTCTGGACTAATTCAATTGTAATTCTGCACAACTTTGAAATTGTAACTGGAATTTTCTTTATGGAATAATTTATATACAGCATTCTCTGTCTGAGATCTGGGGAAGGAACTTGTGAATGGGACTGTCGTAGGTGTATTAAAGGGGGTGGTCCCTTCAAACTCAACCTGCAAAATTCTCAAGAGAGTTTCTCCGTGACCGTCTAAATAATTACATCTTAATTTTGCTGAGACAAAAGGTAAAAGCACAATTTCCCCAACCTTAAGAGCACCTTCTCGATAGAAATGCTAATAGAATGCAGTGTTTCAATTGTGTTTTGAATGATTATTCCATCAGGATCGTCCATTTACGATGCTCTTTTCGTTCGAAGAAGCTCTTACCACTCTCGCAGCGAAAGAGTTGAATATGAAATAAAGCTGTGATTAATTCCGAGTACCGCGAATTAATTCGCAGACGGAGAGTTATTTTTTTCAATCTCGGAGCACCGGTAGCACGAAATCAATCTCTATTCTTCAAGGGTCCACGAGGATCGATAAATCCGCGGGAACGACACTGCGACGCGTATTCGGAAACGTTTCGCGGGAAATATACGTATTTCGGAATCGATCGTCGTAATTCACCGAGCACGCGTAATTCCCTACTTATGTCCTGACAATTCCTTCGCTCGTTCCTTCGATTTCCACGGGGTTGGAAGCGGTTTCCACGGGCTCCCCCAGGATATTTCTGATCCTGGCACGGTATCCAGTTGGCACCGGCTTGTAATCACCTCGCGGAGTTACCGTGCGTGAAGCCGGATCTTGGCAGGCTGCGTGCATTCGTTTCACGCACGACTATGCGGCCCGTGTGTGCCCGTTCACGCGCGTGTACGTACGAATGCCGATGTCGTCTTCTTTTTCCCCTTACTTTTTTTTTCACCCGGCCAATAGGCGGGCCGAAGTCGTACCCGACGGATTCTCCTTTTCCTTTTCGCGCGTTTCCGCGGGTTTCCACGTTGCAACATCCAACTTGCCGTTTGCAACTTTCAGGCCAACTTCAAGAATTTCTATTACTGGTAATTCTCTCGAAACAAAAATTTCTAGAAGCTTATTGTATCTCATATAAATATATAAAATATTCTCGAATTTTATATTTTAAATAAATTAAAATTTTTAATTTCTAAAGCCGAAATAATTAAAGAATTCCGGCAAAATACTAATAAAATATTTTGTTAATTACATAGAAAAGGTCTGCGTACTCCGATTTTGATGAAATTTTAATATGTTATAGATTTCGACATTTTGAACAACTTTCTCCTGTTGCAGTATAGCGGCGTCGCTTTTAGTTTTCGAAATATTTGCAAAAGACTATTGTTAATATTGTATTGAATTTTTCGTATTCCTGCATGCTCCGCGGCAATATAAACCTAGGTGTGTGTGTGGTGTCAAGCCGGCTCTTTCCGCCCCCCTGTTTTCTCTCTCATCTCTACAGCGTCAAAATGTCAACAAACGCCGTACCGGGACAGGCTTACGTTGCCGCGAAGCGTGCAGGAATACGAAAAATTCAATACAGTATTCGCGATAGTTTTTTGCAAATATTTCGAGAACTAAAAGCGACCCACCTATGTTGGAAAAGGAGAAAGTTGTTCAGAATGTGTTGCTGCATAACATATTAAAATTTCATCAAAATCGGAGTACGCAGACCTTTTCTATATAATTACCAATACTTCTCATTATAAAGTCTCCTATATACAATACATAACTGTACTGTTCCCTAGTCATGGGAAATAAATTGAAATAGATATGACAGCTAATAAAGGAGAAAAGTTTACCTTCAGTCAAATTCTTCTTTGACATTATTTTTTCTCATAAGATTGTTTGCAGAATATATCACCTCGACTTATGATCCTTACAGTGTAAAATGCGCATTTCCAAGAAAAGTATAATTTCAGAAATGAGCACCGTTCTGGATTAAATTCGCAGATGCGAGGGTCGGAAGTGCACAAGACAATAAACAGTTCGCGTAGAATTTCCACAGACGGAGGGCAACTTCTCTTTCGAGGATCTCGCGGTTTCTACGAACTCACGTGCCGGTAGCTACCGACAAGAATGTAGAATACCTCGTAAAGACATATATAAAATCAAATAGTCGGTTTCTTCTTTAAAGGAGGATAGTTCTCGGCAGTTTCTTAGCCGGCGGACCACGTGCAAACGTACCGTAACAGGAACGATCGCGAGATCAACCAGGGGTCGTAACGTCTCGAGTGCTCTTCGCGGGGAAGCTTTTATTAATCGGAAAGAGTTTGATCGGTGCGCTTACTTCTTTTTCCCCGAGTATCTTCAACGATCCCCGTCGGTAGCCCCGTGCTACCAAGTGCACACTGCCTCGATGCGATGGTTCTCTTAAGAATTTCTAGTTTTCATCGAATTCGAAACTTTTAAACGCCTCTCGCTTCTGATTTCTGCAACAGATACTCCGGCCTGCGAGATTTCACGATCTACATCGTGTTCTTTCCGATGCTCGATCGGATCTGAATTAAATTTCAAGCATTCCCCGAGAGAGTGGCGGAAAAAACTTGTTCGAGAATCTCGGCTGAAGGGCTCCGAAGTAAATCTTCTGATATATTTCAAAGCTATCGGCTATACTAAAAGTTTGTTACAGTTTTCACTACCAGGATCGGAATAAGCTCGGTTGAGGGATACTCGGGCCAATTAAATAGGAATAAAATATATAGTATTACATTTCATCTTAACATTTGATTGACAACTTAAATTTTTACGCTATATTTCGCGAGTTTAGGCAACCATGTAGCTACCACTTGTTTTTCAGTGGAGGAGCAAAGATATTAAAGTGGCTGCGGTTACCCGTGCGACCCCTATTTCTTCGGAGGTCTGGACAACGGTTAAAAATGGATCAGATTAAATCGCCGTGGAGAATGACGATCAAAGGGCGACGTGCATTCGGCGCGGTCTTAAACGTGACCACATTAGCGTGCGGCTCGCTTTGTAGATCTCCCCACGGTTTAACCTCGATCTCGGATCCGTGGACGACAATCCCTGGGGCAATGCAGTTTCAGCACCGCGTTCTTGGCTAGCCGAATCCCTTTGGAAATTCAGGATGTCCTCCTGCGAGACACTTGCACTGTCATCTCTATGCGACTAGCCCGAACGTTTGTGGGAAGAAAGCATTCTGCGGAGATTCCGGCTGTGTGTGCCCGAGTTTCGAGGTGCTCAACTCTGACATTCTGAATCAACGACCACCACCCAGACCCGCTCTCTCCCTCTCTCTCCCTCTATACACATACGCCCACTCGTCGCGTAGTCTGCCGCGGGTGTTCCCAGTAACGTCGATTGTATCGCGCTGATGGTAATGTTGATTAAGTTTCCAGTTTTATTACCCACCCCCGACCCCGCGGTTACCCGCTCGGCGACTGCAGCTTCGATTAAGATTTTTATGGCTGTCTCGTATTTTATGGCGTACTGGACTACGGCCTGGATCAGAGACGTGCAATCGAAATATATAAATTGGCTTCCAGCTTCTAGAATTGATCAATCTCGACACAAATTGTATTTGAAGGTGTACAATATTTAATTGTGTCCAGAGAGTCGTCCAATTCATTGGTGAAGTTGTACAGTGTTTTAATTGTGTCCATAGAGTGGTCCAATTCATTTTTGAAGGCGTACAGTATTTTAATTGTGTCCATAGAGTGGTCCAATTCATTTTTGAAGGATCTTCAGAGTAAACTGGGAATCAATTTTTATTTCAAGGTGTAAACTGTCTTTCTTTCGAGAGGATGGCCTAAGAAATGGAAACATTAGGGTTGAAAGTGCAAAATATTCGTACTGGAAAAAATTAGTGTCTACAAGATACTTTTTCTTTTATCAATTTTACAGGTTATTTCCCGTTTATGACCCGAATTATGTTGTATACTTAGTATGTAAGATGATTGACTTTAGAAGTTCTGTAAAGTAGACGCGGTGGGTTATGATCAGACACGTTACCTCGCTATTTAACTTGTCTGCCACGCTGGAATATTGGACCGTGAATTTTCAAAGTACACGTGCCTTCATCAGCATACGTATTAATATATGTATATGTCAAAGAATATTCAAACTCGGCTTGCCGGCAAGAAAATTTGATCCTTCATGTTACGAAATTGGGTATTCTAACTTTCCCTTGAATTTTATGAAATTCACTAGTCTGAGGATACGGCGTTTACCTTGGCTTTTGCGAAATCAACATGTTACATACCTTGTGCAACCGCGAAGACTAACGCGAAGACTCGAACAAAATGATTTTCAGCAACTAGTTCAGAGTTGGAATCTTTTCCGAGAATTGTTTCAGCTGTGAACACGTTCTTCCTGTGGTGTCCAACTTCCTACCCTCGCCACAATATGGACAGAGAGTCAAAGCCTTTCATGCTAGTACCTGATCCGTCACCGATCAGTATATATCCTCAACCGTGTTCTGACATCCCAACATCTAAGGCAGGGCCCGCTAGATAGCCTTTCTGATGAGTCCTCTAGCGGGTCTAGGACGAAACGCCACTTCTTTCCTCTTCCTCCTCTCTCTTTCATATACAACACGAGCTCCTTTCTCACTTCATCCTTATTAAGAGCTCCCACATTCCTAAACAAGCCCCTTGCTATTTCCGGTGGTTAGGAGGAAACGTATCCACCGTCATCGTTCAAGGTAGCACGCGACGTCGTTAATATTTCAGTCGGTGTTCGTTGTCCTCGGCCATTGCCGAGCAACGCGTATCGTTGTTACATCTTCCCGGGCAAACTCTCCAGCCTCCGCTGTATCCACAAAGCCGGGCATCCGGTATCAAGTCAGCCGCTTCCGACATGTTAACCGCGACGTCCCACCAGCGATGCTCAGTGCCCGTGACTTCGTTCTCATTACTCGCGCGGAAACCAATTTACCATCCTAATTTCGCGCGGATTATCCGGTGTAAACGGCGGGCCGGTCCTCCTTTGTGCATTCGGCTGCCACGAGATAGTTAGCCTAACGCCGTCTGGCGAGGATCCAGTCGTTTCCCCTTCCGTCCACACCTCTCCGCCATCGCTATGCACGGAATTCTCTTGCCCCACTCCTCCCGGAATCGCCGTTACGGCCCACGGAAACGGCTCCGCAGTCGTACGCACATCCGGCGGCTACGCGGACGCCGATCCAGCTCGCTTTATGGCCAAAATAAAACCAGAACGAGACACGCTCGCGAATAATGTCCGAGGAATCGTTATTTTTCTAGTGGAACGCTCGGCTTTTACTGTTTCGGCCGCCAATAAGGTGTGCATTATTATACACATTTCAGAAGTCAGAGTTCGCAGCTATACAGGGCGAGCCACGTAAAACGGACCTCTCGAATAACCTGCTGTTGGTGACAGGAAAAATCTGTCAGACGAAACTTCCAACTGTAAATTAGAATTACACAATTTTCTATGTACTGTAAGGATGTCCGAAAAAATATTTAAGTGTGGGGGTTAAAAGAAATGTTTATTTTATATCAACTTTCGTGCGCGGTACGACAACCCCGTTGCTTTTTTTTTTTGTTTCAGATTAAGACCTGCAATTTAAACATAGCTTGTTTAAAAGCTTCCTAGAGCAGATACTCTCTATACTTTAACCATTATTATATAGTGGGTTAATGATTTCGTGGATGATTGAATTTAACAGCTTAAGGAATTTGGCAGCAAGAAAATTTTCAAATAACTTTTTTAAACGTTTAAGCAATTTGCAGCTTAACATGAGAGAACGACAACCCCGTAGCTTCTTCACTGTGTTCTTATATATGTTTCCGCATCGTAGACAGTTACTTCCGCAAACCAATCGTATTTAGTTAAAATTAACGCACGCCCTCCATGAGGCAACAAGGTGAGGGAAACTGGACAGTTTTCTGGAGGTACCCTGGCCTTGAGTCCTCGTTGCCTACCTTATTTTCAATTAGAGGGAGTGGTAAAAAAAATACCCGTACCCGTTAAAAATCAATCTACTCCTTCTCTTCTTCTCTATCTTTATCTCCGAATGTCAGCAAGGATCCTTTCTTCGATTCACTTGCCAACATTCATATCCAAGGTAGGCCACAATCTGTTCTTGGCTTTACGTCAACGTACGTCAACGGCTATTGAGGGCTTTAACACGATTTTAATACGATTTCCCTAATAACTTACCATAAAACAGAAAGTTCCGATAAATCTTAAAAATAGCCTGAAGTCAGGTCCGCACCGTAACCATAAACTGCGCCTCTGACCAGCACACGGTACCCTATTGCGTCCAGCATGGGCCACGGTTACTATAATCCCTTATAATTCTTACAGTACTGTCTCCAATGTCTGTGTCACATGAATTTCTCATAAAGAAGACAGACCACCACATCTTATACAACTGTCAAAAATTCTCCATCCAGCGACTCAAATTTGGAATCAACCAGAACACGGCCCTCGCATCCGAAAAGCATGTAACAAACACCATTGAATTCCTAAAAGATATTAACCACCTCAACAAAATCTTAATAAACACAATAGAAGTTAGTCGCTAATGACCTAGATGTTGATGCGACGTTAAATGTTAATACAAAAATGTCTGTACTACTTTGCAGAACTGATAAATAAATTAAGTGACATCGCTCAATTTACGATACGATAAGTAACTAACAAAATTGATTGTAAATAACATTCTCGCGCAGATAAGGCACAAAGCTGACTCGCAGGATAATATTCTCGGACAAAACTTTTTCCTTCCGGCTCTCTCGCGTCGCATCGTGTACGTTCGTCGATGCGCGTCTCTTCCGGCCGGCACCGTTTCACGCTACGTCGAGCCTCGTGCTCGTTTCGAGTCAACGAAATTGGCTGCGTACCCCTCTTATAAGCCCTGACTGTTCGATGGTGTGAGAGCTTGAATTCATCGAACGACCACCTCCGAACGATCCTTTCTCTCTCCGGTTGTTCGGCAAGCTCTTTTCGCTTTCGTTCTTCGACGGTGCAGCAGCAGCCGGCCGCCACCTCCGTTCTCGTTCGGTTCCTTAAAGGCCTTTGCACACTAGGTCCCGCTCCGCAAGCTCAGCATAGCAACGCCTCGCCGTTACCACTTTTTTATTTGTGTTTCAACGGGGACGCGTATCTGCCGCTACAAATGCAGTGATGAAATACAAAGAAGAAGGTACAAACGGCGAGGCGGCGCACTATGGGCTAAACCGACGAATTCTGTGTCAAAATCAAAGAACTTTCGATATAAATTAGGGGTTCCATGGAAATCACCGTCACAGATTTCCCTGACACAGTTTTCACCGACAACGAATTTAACCGACAGCGGATTTGATCGACAACAAATTTAATACAACAACAAATTAAATTCGTTGTCGGTCAAATCTGAAGTCGGTGAAAACTGTGTCAGGGAAATCTGTGACGGTGATTTTTTTAAAATGAAAGCTGAAACTTTGCAGAATATGAAATAATTATGGAGATTGTGGTACGAACATTTTTTAACCTTGAAGAAATTCGTTATACTTGCACAATCTCGAAAAAATTGTGGTTTCTCCAATACCACGCGCGGAAGAAATTTTTTTGGAACATGCAACTCATTATTTCCCGTAGATTTTTTTCACGCTGATTTCAAATCTGGCCTGAAAATTTTTCTACGATGTCAGGATTTTTCAAAAAGTCGAATTATTGTCAAACAAACAGTTACACTTTTATTTTTTCAATGTTCAAAAACATTTGTCCCATAATCTCCCTATTTTCCACATTCTACAATATTTCAGATTTAATTTAAAAAAATTTTCATCGATGTATTTCATTTCTATCGAAAGTTCTTTGATTTTGACACAGAATTCGTCGGTTTAGCCTATAATGCGGCGCTGTGCTGGTAGAGCGGTGGTCCAGTGTGCAAAGGCCTTTAAGTCTCGTTTTCTTCTTGGTTCCAGTCAGCGTTCTATACGCGACGAAGACACCTCGACACGGCAGATCCTATCGGCCACTTCGTATTCCTGGTATTCTTTGGAATTACAAATTATGCAGCGCGAGTCGTTCGACCGACGACGGCCCCCGAGGATGAGTTCCTTCAGGAATTACAAATCACACGTCCAGACACCCCTAGGTAGCTGTGTCTACATAGAGAGGAAGAGAGAGAGAGCAGATCTAAGAGGAGAGAAGCCACTGTTGGTTTAGGCGAGAACGAATAGGGTAGGTCGGAACAAAGGACTGCCAGATCAGATTTAGGATCCGTACGAGTGGCTGCTCCGTTCGGCAAGGAGAGAAGTTCAGGCTTAGAACATCGGAGAACGTAAAAGGCAATCAGAGTGTTTGGACGGCCGCAAGGCAGATGCGGGATTTGTCGGTAAATAGCCACAGAGGATCGCAGCTTTGCATAATTCCCGGAAAATAACAGATACCACTGTTTTTCAGACTCCGGATCGCAATATTCAAACTCTCGAGCACCTTCCGCTCCCAGAGATATGTAAATTCACTGTTGGCTTCTCCATTGCACGAGGGAATGATTTTTATTGATCCTCCTGGTTGAACGTCGGTAGACACAGGTATAAGAACTTTGGACAAGAACATCAAACCGTACAGATTAACTTCAGACTTTGGAGAGCGAAGATCAACTTCAGCGGAAATTAAAGAAGCCGGAAAATCAGAAAATTATGAAACTTGGTCGTAGTCGTTCTAGAGCATTTGTCTGTATTCAAAAATTGATAATAAATATTCCGTTTTGTCATTCGTAAGAATTACTAGAAATTAGTTAATGATATCGGCGCACAGGTTCACAATTTTGCAATTTATAAAATTTTTCTCAACGTTTTGATAAGATTCTGGATCATCTTCAAGAGAATTTTGCGTCTGGAAAAAAATTAACTGTTGTACTAAGTGTTTCCAAAGATCAATAACAACTAATAATAAATTATCAATAATAACTGATAATAAATGCATGAAATCCACATGGTATAATGATCGATATCAGTGACATACGGAAAGTCTCTTTCAGTAGAATTTCCTGTTCACTGTCCAACAGTTCGAGCGTTCCGTTGCAATCAGATTTTGCCATATTTCTCATTACCGAAACAGTAACAGCCTCAGTTCGATCGGTTCGACTTGTTTACCGTGGAATCATTTGCGTAGAGATCGAGCGGTGTAGGTGATCAACGTGATCCCGTCGGCGGCTTTCTGATCCTGATTCTCCTGCGAGTATTTGCCAGCGCTGAATTATGAATGTTACAGCATAGCGCGAAAGTTAGGCCAGGAGCTTGCAGAGGCCCTGGATCGTGGCAGAACACAGGAGCAGCGGCCCGGTTCAACCGGAAATTACGTTCGAACGAAGCCGGATATGCGGCCAGACGGGCCGCCTTTCCGTGAATTTTGAATAACAAATCATGGACCGCCGACTAATTTGCTGAGCCCCGTTTCCGCTACCCTCCAGAGGACGGAACACCCGGAATAACTACTTCGTTATCATGCCGTAATCCACTTGGATCCAGTTGAAGCAAACGAGAACACCTATCGCGAACCGGGACACCGGAGGAACCGTTTAGGACGCGGAATCTACCTGAAAACTGGTGTCACTGCCACGGGTTATTGACGCTTACACCCCCGTGGAACCCAGTTCCTATAGGAACCTCATTGAGAACACCTCCTCCCCGAAGATCGCGGGATTTCATTTAAATTTCATCGCGTTCTGCGATCCGACCTGTTCATCGCGTCATGCATTTTTAATTCCAATCCTCCTGGTCCCAGCCACCCCGCCATCTTGCCAAGGATGCTTCCAACTGTTCTCGCTGCTCAGACTTCACCTCGGTTGCTTCTGATCAAATTATCCCTGACACTAACATTACTAACTTCTTCAAACTTCTCGACAACACGTGGCAATTCGCCTTATTAGACACTTGTATGAAAGGAACTCTTGCCTGCTCTTTCTTGCACTTTAATGGATTTAGTAGTCGAAACACGAGACAGAAGAAGCGTCCGCTGAATTTCATATCGCTGGTACATTATTTCCACACATTGCCTATTCGAATTATTATTTATGTAAAGAAAGTACGTGTAGTCTCCTTTTTTGAATTATCCCGCGCACTCACGGTGCGTTGATAAACAGTTTAGGACAACTGTCACAAAAGAGAGAGAAAGAAGAATAGAAAGACGGATGTGTCATGATAAGAGTAAACACGTAAATTATACTCTAGATTCTAACATATTTTGACGTGCTGATTACGAAAATGATACCGAAAATTGGCGCAAATGTTAATTTCATGACGGAAACCTTTTTAGAAACACTGGGTGGGTGTGATATTGTCGCTTCTCATCTCCACAACGTGTTTACAAACAAAAAATAAACAGATGCGGCCCCGGAACAGGTTTACGTTGCTGCGGAGCATGCATGAATACGAAAATTCAATACAGTATTAGCGATAGTCTTTTGCAAATATCTCGAAAACTAAAAACGACCCCCCTATATTGGAAAGCAAAAAATTATTCAAAATGTCGAAATCTGTAACATATTAAAATTTCATCAAAATCGGAGTACGCAGACCTTTTCTATATAATTAACGTGATTATAGTTCCCGTTTCTCGCGAGAGGTGGAAACCATTTTTTCGTTGCATAAAAATTCGCAGTCCGTTTACCATTTACAAAGGACACGACAGGAGCTGCACAACAACAGTTCGCGCTACAAGTTGCGATTTATTTGTAAACGAAGCACTATCTCGCGAGGAGCCGTATCGATTTTCCTACTCGGTCGGTATTAATAATTCAGATTCGATAAAAGTGCAGCACGATGCATAAATCCGACAATCGATGCGCAACAATCTAACGTATTTCCATCTGGCAGTGTCGGGATTTTGCGAGGGGGCGTGTGCATGCGCGTGAGAGAGGGGGAGAGAGGGGTGGTCGTTACAACTTTATGTCAGCGACGGTGGCGGCATATCGAAGCGGTTGCGTGCGAAGTGCATACTTCGGGGCGAATTTATGGGTCGGGGGCGAAATTGAAAGGGCGTAGGTGGAGAATTATTAGAACGCAGCCGTACACATCGTTCGAGTGGCGCTCGTTCGTCGGTGTGACAGCGGCCCGTGCGAACTCGGCGCGGCAAGAATTCGCAAACAACCGGCGGGCACCGTGTAATTTCAAGTGGCACGATTGTTGCCGGTGCCGACGAGTTACCGCGACACGTCGAATAATTACGCGGAGCCCCGTAATGTTGATTCCACGGAGAAAACGCCACAGTCGTGGAAACGACGAATAGCTTTGACGCGACGCAACCACGCGCAGTGCTGTTCAAAATGAACAAAAAAAAAGTCAACCTTCTCGTGTTGATGCTTGATACTATCGTAGAAGTGTGACTGGATATCTATTACAGAGGTCGTGGAACGAAAAACGTGGAGCGCAAAATGTATCAATTATCTATTGCATGCGCCCCACGTTATTCGTTTGAAATCTTCCAAGTATTTTCATAAATATTAAAAATTCATAATCACAAATTTTCAGGACTATCTGTACGAGGTTAGAAATCTGTATGGGACGAGGAAAAATTATTGTATTAAAAAATTTGTTAAAAATTGTTAAAAATTTATTTTTATTTTCAATGCGAAACAACCGAAAAATGTTTATTTTATCATGTGAACTATATTTTACCAGTGTGTCAATTTGATACCGAGAGCTAGATTTGGAACGTGAAATCAGGGACGGATAAGGGTTAATTATGTTTATTAAGAATTAAAAGAAAGGTTTCTACTAAAATTTCAATTGTAATCACTATAGAGCTTCAAAATCACTCGAATGACAAACAAATACAATCATTATGTACTGTCTTCTATATTCGACAATTTTGGAATAATGGAATTTTATCCCGGAAACAGGTTTTACAACACCCTGTGCGAGACACAGAGAAACACGTAGAAACAATCGAAAGAGGAAGAGAGAGAGAGAAAGGGAGTGTAACGAAAAATGCTCGCCAGATCGTCGAGTAGAAACAGCAATGATAACCTGGACAATACCTGCCGGCAAACTGAAACGAGGATCTCTTAAAAGACTATGGCAATTGTTATTTCTGGCATGATTACCATACCCGTTTCCAACCGTAGTGGAAATAATTTCAATGGAAATGAGGGAATTTTTACACCGTTACCTTTCCGGACATTATTTCCGCGCCGCGAACGGTTTTCCTCCGCTAGGGAGTTTTGTAAATCAGTTTCTGTAACAGACTTATATTCTTGAGCACCGGTAAAAATGTAGAAACGATGAGATGATGTTAGATGATTGCGATACTGCCGAGATGGGAACGATTTGCGAGCTCTGTTTCAAACAAATCGGTTGCTTCCATATGCAGAGATTTTTAGCAGTTGAATATAAATAAATTCAACAAGCAGCGTGAACATTGTGTTGAATAAACAATGTGTGGTGGTGTCAGCGCACAGGTTCGATCAAATAAAAAAAAACAAGCAATCATGCAATGATCCTGATATGGATCATTTTCAAGAGAATAATTTTTTTATGCGTCTGAAAAATTAATATCCATGTAATATGTGTTAAACAGATCCATCAATATGAAAGTAACAAGAGAAACACTTTGCCTTGCTTGCTTTAACAAAAGTTTATAAATGACTTTGAAAACAACGTTGAAAAGCCCGGAACAGTGGACGCACGATCAAACGTCTGAAGGAAAGCGTCTCGCACGCAGCAACCTAATAACAACTCGGATGAAAACAATGAGATCCAAACGTGCCGGAAGCAGCCACTTCCCTGAATCAAGGGTGTCATCCCGTATCGTTGGCTGGCGCGTCTGCCTGGAAAATTTAATCATCGTCCCCTCCTAACGTGTCACGTTAACACGCGCAGTGTTCCAAGCAAAGACAGCGGAAAAAGGAGCCTTGCCGTTGTCGCCCTATCCCTCTCTCCGCCCTTTTCCCGCGACATATTTCAGGATCGTGCCGTGAATAAAGCGTCGCGGTCTCTTTTCCTTGTTATCCAACGCGTTTCCGACGTCGCTGTCACGCCACGCCACGCTATGACCTCCGCAGTTTTCATATGTTTGAGGAATGTGTACGGGAGGGGAGGATATTGGGTATGAATAAGATAGGGTGTAGCTCGCGAAGGTAGCGATAGGGAAATTGAGAGGAAGCCAGTCCTTCCGCTTGTTCTGGAAAACAATCTCTCGCGGGAAGGGGCGAACGGCCCCGGCTTAATCTATGCAAACAACCGAGGGAAAACCTTGTAAATTTGTGCAGCCGGGAATGAAGAAATGGAAGAGCCCCGGCTACCCGAGCCACTATTTCACTGTTCCCGGTGTTTCTATTATTTTATTGGGTCGGGGGAAAACGTAATGTCGCGGTTTCCGCCGGAACTAACGCGCCGGCCACCGTTGTAGATTCTACCCACTGATTTTAATGAAACTTTCTATGTGTGTAGATTTTATCCCGCCAATGTGATAGACACCGAGCCGGGTATTACGTTTTAATCAACGCGACCCCGGAATATCGTCGGCTCTGCTGCCAGCGCGAACAAATATTTCGAAAAAAAAATGGAAGCGTTTAAGCCGCGTTTCTCGGATTTCCGTTTAAACTTCCAGAGAAATGTAGACAACGGTTAACTTCGAATTACATAATTTCTCAAAGATCGTTATCGTCCGATGAGATTCCATTTATAAATGCGCGCTGCCGGGATGATATACGCGCAGAAAAACTTCTGGTTTTAAGGTCCGCGAGATGGATGCCGCGCCGCGCCGCGGCGGAAAGAAAATGCATTAAAGAAATTGCGTCTTCTTAGAAAGTGAATATAACGCTGAAGTCTACAGTCGCGAATAGGCACTTCAAAGTTTAAAACGCGACACCTCGATCGTAAAAACGTGGTGAATTGTTTATGCTCTTACAGTGAGGTAGAGGGAACAATGGTACGAGAAAGTATGTGTGCGTCGGCGTGCACTATTTCACCAATCAACGGAAACCTGAGAAGGAGTCCACAATCTTTTTTATCGTGATCCATAATTAAATCCATAATTAAAATCTTAATTAATATGATCGGCCGTCAGAAGCACTGTGTAGGTCCAGGAAGGCCCTCTACTCTTCCTAACATTAAAATTTACACGACTGGGAGCAGTGCCGGATTAAGCGAGCGCGGGGCCCGTAGCAGATGTTACCTGGGGGCCCTGTTGTGAATTGCTTAAACAGATTATATTTAAATAAAACTCTTCTTTAATATATTTTAACTGTGAACTGAATATAAAACTTTAATAACAAAACTATTGCAGAAGATATGTGTACAATGTGGTTTAATGATAAATAGGAATGCTTCTGCACACGTGTTCTCTTAGTATGTTGAGAAATCGCAGTACCGTGAAGCGAAAGTGGCAGAGGGGAAAGGGGAATCGTCGTCACGCATCATTCTGTATAAATATTGAGGGTAACTGTCTAATATACATACATGTATTTTATTTTATTACTCGTTCATTTTTACTTCACTCTTATTATTTTAAATATGGCTAACTATTTGCATCACGGTTTTGTCGTTCTTTACAATTCTTTATGCAACAAGTTTGCACCATTTTTTCAAATTTTTACCAAATGATTAACCTTGTGAAATACAGTGAACTTGTAAAATATACTTGTGTTCTGTGTACTCGCTTCGCCTCATACACTAACCACCATTTTGAATTATCTCGAATCGAGGCTTGTGGGCACCAGATAATTTTGGATCTCGTCACACTGCATCGTATGCACATACTATTATGTGCCGCGTCTATGGGTATATACGGTCTAAGGTCCCAAGACGAAACATGGGGCGACAACCGCGCATCACAACACTGTGCGAGGAACGATACCTCTTCCTCGCGTAACGGACACATACAACACAGTAGCGCGAGGTATTTCTTTTACATTAAATTAAACACCGCGTGCGTCGTTACCTTTGTAACAATGAGATTATATAAAAGTGAGCATCGGTGGTGAATTGTGAACAATAGACTTGTAATATCCGGTAATATTCTGTTTATCCTGTTACGAAATCATTGATTTCTCGGCGAGGAAGCGAGCGGGGCTGACCGTCCGGCATCGGGATTCGTTAACATTCAGTCCCTAGGCGGCGGCCCAATATCCCCGCAACAATTCATCACAATTAAATCGCGTACCCGCTGTCGCATTAAAAACACGGGAGCCGATACACGCCGGACAAACGCGATTACCCGCGCGAAGATCGTTTTTGCCCGGCCCGATAATGAAACATTGAAAACGTCGCGTCGCGTCTCGTCACGTCGGCGTAATCGTGTGCACGACCGACGGTACCCATCACCCTAATTAAACTCGATGAAATCGCGTATCGATCGTTTCAGTCTCGCATTTCCCGCGACCATCTTTGCCGCGATTTTTGTTGTCCCCGATCGTTATTGAACGCTTTCGCCAAGAAAAAAAATTTTCGATGGAACGTGGAGCGCACTGCCGCGCTCCAATCGGGAACCCGAAAACAAGAATGCTTGTCCTGCGACAATATGATACCGAGTGCCACTTAACGGCGCGAGTAAACACTCGATGCCTTTTATTGCGTTTGCGGCTATGCGAATGCCGCAGGGAGACCGAAAGAAACAAAGACGAGAGGAACGCCGATGCTGCGAGACCAGCCGAGGGTGAAAGTGAGAGGGCGCGCAGTCGATAGCGCCGTGTCACGGTTCTAACGGGTGTCGCGTACCGAACGTCGTCGACGCAATGGAATTTGTCTAACGTTAACCGATGCCAAGGATTACGAGCTCGTGGCTCCTGGAGCTGTTACATGCAATTTGAATAATTCGCTTTATGGATGGAGAAGCAAATAGAAGAGAGAATAAAGAAGGTAGAGATGGAAGAGAAAATAGAGGATAAAATGGAGGAAAGGCTAGAAGAGATAGAGAATAAGAGAGGAAGAGAACATGGGGAAAGGAAAAGTGGAGAAGTGGAAAGTGGGCTGAAGGTGTTGCAGATGAAGTGGGAAAGAAAGGAAAGGGAGATACGGAAAAGGAATATAATAATAACGGTTATAGAAATAAAAGATACTGGAGATGGACAAGAAGAAGTACGGAACTTAATAGGACTGATAGGAGAAAAGATCGAAATTGAAGAAGTCAGGAGAGGGGTTTTTTTGTTTAAAGGCGGTGGGGGAATCCTATTATGGACACCCTCCCCCTCGATGGCGATTGGGGAGGACAGTGTTGGGCTCGGCTCCCGCCTCGGATGGAATTGAGGGGATTATCATTGGCTTTAACACAGTCTATCGCCTGTACCAGCTAAACCCCCACCACCCACGGCCTTTGATAAAAGGACCTTTCCTCCTCCTTCCAACGAGACTTATCAACCCCCCTGGCCCGCTGTTCGCATTCGGGGGGGGTACCTCTCGTTCCTTCTCCATTCATGTTCTTGGCCCATGACGTGAAACCTAACCTAACCTAACTCGCGTATAGAGGGGAACCAAATGAGGTGTTAGGTTACGTTAGGTTGGCGATAATTTCGTGTTTGGCGAAACTGGTCGACGGCATAATCCCAAAGTACCGGTATTTCTTACAATAATCCACCTCCTCAGTACACCTCCTCTCTACAAATAATGAACGTTCTTAATTCTATCCGCAACAACTTGAGTAATTTAGATCAGATTACAATCGCTACAGAGATCTAATCATTACACTGCGGATCTTTATGCAAAATGAAAATGTTTGCATTAGTGCAAAACACAAGATCAATATTTCCTTTTTTAATTATCTGATTAAGCTGAAATCTATGCGTTTATGTCTTTAAATCTTTTTAATATGCCCACTACTTCAAATTGTACTTGCCAATTACTAATTACGCTAACCAAACCAAATCGAAGCCCGAGCGACTAGAGTGGATACCAGTTGGAGAGCAATCGAAGAATCTACTCCTCTTCCAGGTCCAAGATCGAGATCGTCGTTGATCGCCTCGGTGACTTACAAATTGGCAACAATTAGGGCCGCCGGGATCGCGAGGAAAAATTCGCTTTACGCTTAGCAAATGGAGCAGGGTGGGAGGGGGGTGAGATTTCATTAAATTTCCAACGTCTTGAAAGCGGGCGCTCGCGGTCGTAAGTGGCAGAAGGCATCGGCGTCTTTAATTCCGGCTCAAAGGGAACGCCAATGAAACTCGTCGATAATTAGAGGGAGATGTTCCGCATCCTCGCATAGTAATCTCAGCGGGGGTGAGTTTCGTAGACTTACGTAGCTCGTGAAAAAAAAAGAACACGACAGAAAAAGACTGGGAGAGAGAGACGTCGACGTCGGGGCGAGTGGCTATGCTTTCGAGTGCACACTCTCGCGTACACGCGAGTCGTTCCCCGTGTTGTAGCGTCGAGGATCTCGCTCAGAACAGACCGGGAGAGAGAGAGAGAGAGAGAGGGGAGAATGAGAGAGCGAAGAAAGAGTCAGGAAAAACCGAAGAAAAGAAGGAAAGGAGGGCGTGCCTTTGCACTCGCGGTGCAGCCACTTCACGGACTACTTTTAGGCTGCAGGCATACTCGTGCGAAACTTCAGAACTTTTAAGAGGCGTACACGAGGCCGGATATACGTACTAGTTGCCGTACGAATCGTCGTGTAACTCGAGAGAACCGGTCCGTTGACATATCTTTGAACTTCGGTGATTTGTCCGGCAACGTCCTACACGACGGACACGATCCAATAGCGAGAAACGCGGATGAGAGACCGGGTGAATGTTGACACCCTGCTGATCGATCGGAGCCATCTTCGCATTCCGTTTTTACATTTTTCGGGACGTCCCGTACCAGAGATGAACAATATTAAGGATGAGCGAAATATATAGGGTGAATGGTCCGGCGAGACTCGCACGATGCCATAAAAATATGTAAAGAAAGGATACTTTCTTTAATTCACATTAGCCGTGTTTTACTAGCTCAGCGCGCCTTCTAATCGATATATACAGTATTTTATCTATAAATGTCCCAAAAGTCTGACCAGTAAATGTCCCAGATCTATCCCCACTACTGCGGGGTGTACCCCTTTGAGGAGCCGCGAAACTCGAGAGGCCTCGGTCGCCGAGAAGTATGACATCATGTGGCTCGGGTATATCGATGAAACCGCCTAATCGGAATTTCCAACTTCCTTATTTTTCATTATTTTTTGATGGGACTTCGATTATCATGTTTGTGGTGTCTGTCTGGCCATACGCGCTCCATATCTACTTGCACGATATGTGCTGCGCTCGACATCAGTAGTCGTGGCTCGTCCATAGCCAGACGGTCCCAACGCCAGAATGTATCTTGTAGAATTCCTTAGAAATTTTCTATACTACTATTTTAATGATTCATCAACATGAAAGTCTCAAATTTAAATTAAACATCTCATATGCCACCTGTAGACCTTTCAATCTACGTAGATATTTATTAGCTCTGGACTTTAATAACATGGTAGACTGTGGAATACAATATTTAATCCATAAATGTCCCAAAAGTCTGACCTGTAAATGTCCCAGATCTATGACACCATCCGGTTCGGATATATCGGTGAGCCCACCTAATCAGAATTTCCAACTTCTCTATTTTCCATTATCTTTTTATGGGTCTTCTACGACCATATTTGTGGGATTTTTCTAATTAAAATCATACCAAATATGCTACAATTCCGACGATATTTACTCGTATAATAGACAATTAAAGTTTCGGGCGCGAGGAAGGATAGCGTATGGGAAACAAAGAGCCGCAGAGTAGCATTCGCCGGCGACTATCCTTCCTTGCGCCCGAAACTTTAATTGTCTATTACACAAGTAAATATCATCCGAATTATATCATATTTGGTATGATTTTAATTAGAAAAATGCCACAAATATGGTCATCGAAGTCCCATTAAAAAATAATGAAAAATAAGGAAGTTAAAAATTTGGATTAGCTATGTTTACATTTCTCGACGACCGAGGCCTCTC